>JAPMOR010040676.1:1049401-1063999 GCA_026543865.1 Argiope aurantia | reverse complement strand
GAGAGAGAGAGAGAGAGAGAGAGAGAGAGAGAGAGAGAGAGAGAAGTTGTTGTGTTGTTAAGGAGATGTCAAATTAATGGTTATATGCAATTCATGAACTTTTTGTTAGTGGTAGCAATGATATATCATACGATTAATAGTTTCATTTGAGAAAAAGGAACAAAAATAATTAATTGAAACAAAAAATTAATTGCAGCATGCATTGTTCTTTAAAATATATTTATCCTTTAAAAAGTAACAAGAAATGCATGGATGCAATAATTTCATACAACTTTTTCCAATCATGAAAAGCGTAGAAAAATCTAGGATGAGAAAGTAAACCAAAATAATTAAATAAATAATCATTTTTTTTCAGTTAAAAGGGAAAGAAAGAAAACGAATTCATTGAGTATTTCTTGAAAAGAATTTTTCCGAAAATATTTTCATCTTCAAAGAGAATAACGGAAAATTGATTATTTGTTAGAATCATAGTAAAAAATAATATTTTTCTTGAAAACGCGTCATTCATCAAGTGTTTAATTTCTAAGGAATCATTTCCTAAGTTACCCTTTGAAGTTACTCCCAAGTTAAGTTACCCTTCAGAACAGCTCAATTTATCAAATAAATTATTCAATTCCCTTACTCATGTTGAGTAAAAAGAAACAGGAAATTGAAATTGCGCATTTGGAATGTATAAACTTTTTCAGAAATTGCATATTTACAGAATTCAACCGAAATGTAAATACAGAACAACTCAAATTCAAGCTTTTTTATTAAAATCGCGCCTTTTTTTGTATTATTTGTGAAATATACTATTAAATCTTAAACGCACTTTGCTAGCAGCATTAGCAAATCGACCTTCGTTACATAAACGTTAAGAAATCATTCAATATCCACGCCGATAAAGCAGGGAGGCTTTCTAAATGGCACTAATAGATTGATAGTTATGAAATCCACAGCGTCATTATGAAACAATCTCACTGGCGTTTCATGTGCGTCATAAAATGTCCTCCATTTTTTTGAATTTTTTTCAGAATAAATATATAACCTTGAATTATAAAGAGAAAACTTCACGAGTAATAACCAATATATTGCAACATTTTTAAAGGGATAACTTATAAAAATTATAGTAATAAAACGAATAATAAAGCACAAACGTGTTCAACTTTCACTCAAGATTATTTGCAATATTAAAGCATCTATGCTTCTGATTCATAAAACAAACAATATGGAATATTTTATTATTCATATCTTTTGATAGATATTAAATATTTTTAATAATTCATATCTTGTATTAGATATGAAATTGGAAGTGAATAAATATGGATATTGGTTTGTATTAGCCTTGCATAAAAATGTCTTTCTATTATGTTAACGATGACTACGTTATAGCCTTTTATCTAGGAAATATGATTGTTTCCCTTGTATTATACTATTTTATAGAAGTTCTTTGGTATAAATCGTATAAATCACTTACTGTAAATAAATGCTAATCACTTTTATTTTCATAGAAAATCTGCTGTCAGTAGTTTTGTTTTTTCCAACTTTATGATATTTAACAAAAAATTATTTTAAAGTGAGAACTGGAATACGATTGATAGTAAAAACTTTGCTTAAATAACTTTCCTACATTAATATATTAATTTTCTATTTTTCTAAATCGTCGCGGTTGATGTTGATGGATTTCAAAAATCAAGATTTGTTAAAACCAGCCCTTTTATAAAATTCATCGAGCTCAGATCTCTTTTTTTAACTATCGCTTTCAGTAATTTACACATCTGGAGAATCAATTCAATGTTATTACGTCAGCATTGCGCTGGCGATGAAAATTTTAAGGGATGTATATATACTGATTAAATATTTCCAACTTATATACTTCCAAATTATATGCAGATTTTATTACTAGTATTAGCAGCAATGTGAGGCATTTGGAGGGGTTGCTTGTTTTATGAAGCAAACTATTGATATTTGTTATAAAAATTTGAAATTATTAAGAGAATATGAAATAGCTCTCCAGATATTTATTTTTCATGTTGATTTAATAAATTTGGCATAGGCACTAACCTTTTTAGATTTGCTATCAAAGCTTTTTTGTAACATTCCAATAAAGTAATCTAAACAAAAAAAATTGCCTTGTGGATTCTTTTATCTTTTATCCAGGTTGCTAATTTTTGCTTGTTTTGCTGTTGCAAATATCACCTGTTTCTGATGGTTTAAATTTTTCTTATAGATTAACTTTTTTTATTTTCTGTACAAAAAACTTTTTTTCTTCATTCTGATTTCGTCAGCGTCAAAAGCAGTTACTGCTTTACCAATTTTTTTACCTTTTTATTATTTTTTCAAATATAAACTAAACTTATTTAAAATACATTTAAAATGTATACTTTTTTATATCTGATTTTAATTCTGAATAACTTTGAATAAGCTTTGCATTTAAAAATGTCATCTAACATAAAATGCATCAGTCTCTTTCTTGAATGACTGTACTACGCTAAAGAAACAGGAATTTAAAGTTTTCTTCAAATTCTAATTTCTTTTCATTTGAATCATAAATGACACAATATAAGTTTGGAACTTCTAATATTTTAGTAATTTTTTTTCAAGCAACATAGTCAATTTTTGTTTTCATAATATTTTTAATTTATACTCAGATATAAATTGGAATAGAAAAACTTTTAATTTACCAAAAATGACTAAATTTTTTTAATCAAAATTCGATCTATTTTTATATCTTATTTCTCGTCATAAGAAAGCTATGTGCATTTAAAGAATATTCTGTATTAATAACGCGAATCATGGCTTTCATCACATGGAGCTGTTTTATCAGTTAGGATTTTCCCTAATCGATAATTCCCTACCGTTATCAATTCAACATCGGTCTTTTTAGAGCTATTTATCACCTGATGACTAAATAGAATTGATAAGCTGCTTTTCTCATCACTTTATTCATATACAGGATTGCAACAGAAAAAAAAAGCGACAGTTTTTGATACACCGTTTGGAATGATGACATTCCATGCTACATTCTTTATCTTTTCACTGCTGTTTACGGTGTTTGCCTAAAGTTTGATCTTCGACTGTTTGATGTATAATTAGGCATTATCCGCTGTTTTTTTCTGTGCTGTTTTTCTCTTTTACTTTTATCTATGCTCTAATTATTTGATTATCTCCTACTGTATTCAGCGTGTGTTTGGTCAATGATTCAGTAAACCAAGTTTCGTTAAGTAGGGAAGTGTTATTTGAGAATCGTCACTACATGTTAGGTATTCCGATCGTTTTGCTCCTTTTTATTGTTTTGTTTTATGAAGTAAACGAAAATATCTTCAAGAATTTCTTCCGTACATAAAACACTCTTCTGCCCTTGCCGAACCTGTTGAAATTTGAGAAAATATTGTTCTGAATGACATCTGAGAATTCGAAGGTGGGCATAGCCGTCAAAATACCCAAGTGATCAGAAGAAAATAATATTCGTTATTTTGAACTGTGTTGTGCAACTTTTTTTGTTCTTTGAATCCGTGACCTTGCTTCTGAAGTTTTAGTTGAGTCAGTTTTTATAACTGTGCCATTTTTTGAAGGATCATGAGCTCATCACTTTCAGTAAAAACTTGTGTCATCGGATCACAAGGTGAGTTAAATTCTGTTTTGAAATCGTAAAGGAATATAAACTTCTATTATACTTTGTATGAAAATTTGTTAAAAAATTTATATTATAAGCCGAACTTCTGAAAAATTCGCGAATAATTGCAAAATTTGCCTTAACAAAAGCTCCAAAAATCCAAATTGTTTCTTTTCAAGTAATAATTAATATTTTTAAAGATTATGAATCAATAACATAACTAATGATTTTATTAATGACAACATCACTATGCTATCTAATTTGTAAAAATTATCTATTTTATAATTTTATCATATCTTAAGTTATTTTAAGAGCAAACAATTAACTCATTTGAGGGATTTGGTTGCGTGCTTACTAAGTTAGAGATTTATGAAATGCTTTAAGCAAAGCTTGCATGTTTTGACATTTTCCAACTCCAACAAACATACTGTCATTGACCTGATGAATCGTTTCCTTTTAATGTCATTCACTCAAGACATATTATTTTTCATGCATCATTTATTGGAACCAAACGTTTAGATGTGCATTCATTCGTAAATTTTGTTTAAAGATTCAAATCAGGGCTACATTATTTTTGAACAATTTGAATTTGAATTAAAGAATTTAAACTGTAATTTTTTTTTCAAAATTAAGAAAAAATGTTGGATTGAAATGAAATTTATCATTTCAGTCATTGATATATGACCAAAAATAACAATCATTAGATAAAGTTCAGTTAAAACAATGATTCGCAAATTTAGAAATTATATTCATGATTACCATATTCCTGGAAAACATGCGTAAAAACTGAAAACTTGATAATTAATTCCTGAAACAATTTTTACATTTATATTTGGCAAAAAAAAAAATACTTCATCAATTTGAAAAAAAAAAGATATTTGTTGTAAATGTATACCTATACGATAAGAAAATATTAGAATCGCTTTTATACTAAAAATTTCAATAAACTGAAAATACCACGATTGCAAAACGATAAAAAAAATTATATTCATAAATATACAATCATTTGCAATGTGATCAGAATTTTAATGTCATGTGTGGTTTTTGCACCAGTAATCATATGATTATGATTGTTTTGTATTCAAATATTTATGCATTAACCCAAAACCATTAGATACCTTCTGGAAAGACCTTGACTTCACCCAACACAGTGTCTTGACCATTTTATCTCCATCTGGTTTAACCACTTTTCTTTAAAGTTTCTAGATCTTTCTGTTTATGTTGGTTACTTCAGTTCCCAATACACTGATTAAGCTGCATTCAATCATTCCATTAAATGTGATGTTTTTTTTTCTTTTTCACTTCAGGAAAAGCTTTATTTAGCTAACCTCTAGTACGAATTTACATTTCATATTATGCATTATTTATTCGACATCAAGTTTATATTTAATGTAACTTCTTTATTCATGAATTCCTTAAAAGCATTTCACTCATTAATTGACATGTAACTGAAATTATCCTCTGCTTGTTTAACACGCTTAATCAAACAAGAAAGAATTCATTTACATGCTACTTTTTTTTGCTTAGTTGGATGGACTATTTAAGTATAAAAATGCTACAGAAAAAGAAATTTAGTTCGTTGCATTAGGTGTAAGTTCTGCTTTTTTATAAGATATTCATTTGTTCCAATAGTATATTAAAAAGATGCTGAAGGTGAAATGTCAGAACATCATGCTATATACTGACTTTTCTATTTCTGCATCGTATTTTCCCATCTCCCTATAGTACCTTGTTGTAATAGTAGTAATAGTAAAGTCAGAACATCGTGTTGTAGAAAAGCTGTTGAGAGCTGTCGCATCGTGATAAATAGGTCGTAAGACTTTGTTATTGTTGAAAGAATTCAAAATGCTCTAGGACACGCTGCTATTGTTGAAAGAATTCAAAATGCTCTAGGAGACGCTGAGACATGTTGGTGACACCTTGCTATTTTTAGCCTATGTTATATAGAAAATTGTCCTAATTTATGCTCTATTGCAGGAAAGCTGTCACAAATTTTTAACTTTTTTGTATGGACGCCAGATTATCAGAAAACATTGTATCAGGGGTTTAATTTCTGAATAAGAATTGGAAATGAACGATAATTTTAGAAGTTGATGAAGATGACATGCAATAGTTTCTGTTTGAAACAAAATATTTTTATAAGAATTATTATTTACATTGACATTTTCGATTGAATTAAAAAGTCTCTAATATGGTGGCCATATTTTCATATCTTTAATCCGAGACCACTTAGAACCCGAAACATGATGGATGCAACTTGATGGGGTAGCTATTGGGGAGAGAATACGGATTAATGCATGTAAGTAAGTAAAAGTAAAAGATTAAGTAAAAGATTTTTTAAAGTAAAATTTTCAAAATGAAAGTGTTCGTTTTAAAAAAATTATAAAAAGTTAAGAGGATTTAAAGAAATAGATAGAATATATTTTGCTATTACTTTTTCTGTTTTCTTGAAATAAAATCATACTCATCGACCATAATAGAATGTTAGATCTATTCAAGATAAAAAGCGAGGAAGAAAATTCTTCATGAGTTAACGCTTTTTGAAGAAATTGAATCTAGTTAATCAATTTATTTTGATGATAATCATTTATTCATAACAAAAAACTGGGGGGGGGAATCTAAAAGCTAGGACCGCCTCGGCTCATTCGGGAGGATTGCTCACTTTACTACTTTCATAAAATCTCGTTGCTACACTCAGCCAAAAAAATTAAAATTATTTAAAAATCGATAAAAGTATTTGAAGTAATTTATAATTAATTTGTTAGTGGTTTCTTCTATTCATAGTGATATTTGTACCTAAATTGCATAATTCGAAATTGCATGGAGTTTTCAATGAAAAAATTCTGCCGTGTAAATCGTGGCTTATATAATAAAAATATCAGACCTGTTATAAACTATCTTTTAACTCCCCTTAGATGGAAATTCCATTGTTTACCAAATGATACCAAAAATTGCCTTGATTATCACTCGTTGGACTTTCACTATCTTTACAAGCTAAGCTCATTTAGTATTAAAGTCTTTTTTTTATCGTAATTTTCAAACATAGCTTTTTTAACTACTGGAGATAAAAGAAGTGATTGTAAATAATTATCGATAGGTCACACCTTAAGCTAGGATTCATTAAAATGAAACCAAAGATAAGCACAAATTTTGGGTTTGCACAATACCAAATATATTTTAGTAAATCAAGCACGCTGTTCACAAAAATGACATTTTGTTTGTGTATTTTTCTCCTCGTCTATAAATAAATTCACATATTAAAAAAAGATGGTTTCGTTTAGTAAAATGAACATGAAATCTAATCGAATAAAATATGCATTGTTATTAAAATTTATAATATAAGTAATAAATGTAAAATACAATATTACACCAAGAGAACTAAAATTATAAAGTAAATAACTATTTAATTATTTAGTATGTGATTTAATTCCTTCAAAAGCAAGTGATCAGGGTTTAGGACAGATACTTGATAACAAAAATTTACCGTCAACAGAAACAACATTCTTTTGGCAGAAAAATTGATAAAAAGAATTTAACAAATATTTTTCACAAGAAGAATCATTTCTTTACTACCTGGACTTATCTCATTATCTTCCACATCCACAATTTATCTCAGTCGAGGAAGTTTAAAATTTATTGGTAACATTATTATTAACATTTTATGGTTATGGCATAGATTCTCATTCGATTACATTGGAAGAATTATAAAAAATGCTGCTTTTCTTCCCATTAAAATGAAACATCAAGCAGGTTAAAAGTGAATTGCAGATCTAAAAAACAATATTGCAAGTGAAATGAAATCCAGTGAAATCTTCTCATGAAATATTTACATCGAGGATCAAAAAATTAATTTTAGAAAAATCAATATGAGAAATTTATGGATCCAAAATAAGTCTTTTTATTATACTTTCTCATAAATTTAAGGTTGATGAAACAGTCTTATGTTTGAAGAAAGAACCTTAAATTTGAAGAAAGAGCCATAAGTTTAAGAAAGAAAGTGTAAAAACTTATATTACTTTAGCTGTTGAATTAAAGTTTTTCCACTATATTGGAAGGTAAAAGTAAAAAACAGTGTAGTTACTGGCCCAGATAAAAGAAGGTTGGTGAGGATAAAACATAGAATTCTGTAAGAAAAAAAACATGGGTCAATTTCAAAGGTATTACTCAGAAATTTTTAAGACATTAAAAAGAATTCTAACTGCATGCATTAAAAGAAAGAACCGAGTTGCAGCCTGAGCTTAAAAATACACTTTTTGCATTCTCTTCTTGAGTTCTTTCCTGAAATGTCATGTTCGTTGAATGAGGAAGAACTAATTGAGTGAATGATTTCACGAAGATACAAATGCATGCAAAAAAAAGTATCAAGGATATTGGAGTATAAATATGATGGCAGATAACTGTTGGGGTCAGTGAGCCAATTTTAAAATCTCGAGAACACAAGCCTCTCTTTGAAAAATAAGTAAAATAATTGATATATATATATATATATATATATATATATATATATATATATATATAACTATTATTTTTTGATACTAAGGCGCTTTCTTTGCAAATTAATTTTATTAAATAATGAATGAAATGTTAATTGAGTAAACGCATGTTTATAAATTATATCAAACTGGAAATTGTTAGCTTCACAAATGCAAAAAATTCATAAGTGATAAAGAAAAGTTGATATTATTTTTCAAATCGATATAACGTATATCATATCATCTACATAAATTTATGAAAATACCAGATAAAGAATTGCACTTTGTAGGCCTATACCATTCATCAAGCCCAAATCATTCACTGAAAATTTATTTAATGTCTTAACTGGAGATGAGCTTAAGGTTAATCTCCTCGAGTTAATCTAGTTTAATAAATATTTTAATTTAATCTGGCAAAATAAATTTTATAATTAGTTTTATGAATGTTTTAATGTACAGTTTATGATGTTTTGATATTTAAATAATAACTTAATCAATAATTGAAATATTTTATTAAAGATGTTATTTTAATTTTGGAGAATATATCTGGAAATTAAAATATAGTGATTATTTAGGCGAATTCAAAAGGAATTTGTTAGTTCAAATGTACTTTGGCACTTCTCTTCGCGTTGCTAAATCCAGACCGCGCTCTCGAAATAAAGCTTATCATCAATCGTCTTGCCGACTGTTAAGACTGTTTAGTCTTAAGAATGATAACGAACGATTTTTACAAAAGTACATAGCGACACAAATTGATCTATGTCATACGTATTTATCATTCAGTTTATTTTCATATTGTACTGAAAATATTTATGTGATTGCCGTTTAGTTTATTTTTATAATGTACTATGAAGGAAATCGTGTTCTTCAAAACTTGTGGCAAATTGATCCAAGTTTCATGTCATACGTATTTATCATTCAGTGTATTTTCATATTGTACTGAAAATATTTATGTCATTGCCATTTAGTTTATTTTTATAATGCACAATGAAGGAAATCGTGCTCTTCAAAACTTGTGGCAACATTGCGTAGAAAAAAAGAAGTTAAAACACTTTATTGACTTGAAAACATTTATGTAAGAAAAGCAGCCCCAAATTATATCCTCCAAACTGTCACTTCCGTGTTATATAACGAAATAAGTAAATGAACAAACGATTACAATACTAAACAATAAAACGATTTATTAATGCAACTAGAGAGAAAAATAAGGTCACACTCTAGCTCTCTAAAAATAGAAAGAAATGAAAATGGCTGACAATAATGCAATTCCTAAAGTAAGCAGTCATTTCAAAAACAAAGAGCCCTAGGCGAATATTTCAAATAAACAATTCTGCTGGAATAAAATTAAAAATGATCATTAAAAATTGCCATTCCTTTTTTTGCTTATGAGACGATTCAATAATAACTTTCTTTCTTCCAACCTTGCAAAGGTAAGGGACATTTTTTGTAAAGATCACATAGCCCTACATACAGAATTCTGTAAAAAATAGTTTCAACTGATAATGGAAATCCCAAAACTTCTTTCAAAATTCTAGTTCTCTTATCTCCTTCATTTGTTTAAAATAAACTTTCATATAACCCGATTTCATGTAAGACATATAGTAAATGTTTGTTAAATGATTTTTTTTATTATTATAATGGTTTCGAAGCTTACCAAATCTTCACATGTTTAAATCGATTTTTATTTTTTGTTCTTACTCGTAAATATTGTTTCTTTTCAGATTTTATGTGACAATACAATTTAGTTTTGTTAAAAAGTATTTTCTCAAAAGGCATTACCTGATTTCTGCAGATGCTCGACCCAAGCAATAGGAATTAGTGAAAAGGAGAAAATCCAGGCTATTCATTGTGGATATAAAGCTAGCTTCTTCATTCGTTACATTTTATTAATGTTTATTCTTTTAAATATCTACAAATATGCATTTCATGTTTCTAAATAACATAAATAAAATACTTTTTCATTACTAGCATTAACAGCATGTAACATAAAATTCAATACGATGACATACAATAAAATTAATTCGCTTTTTAGTAGAACAATTTTTCCACGACGTACTAGCATATTTGCTCTACAGTTCTAAATGAATTTGGTTTTTTGAACCTTGGGTTATACAAGCCTGAGAATTCTACCATTTAATTCAAATAACGTCAGAAATATTTTAATTGATAAACATAACTTTTTCGATACGCTGCGCTCTTGGTGAATCTAGACTTTAATCAAAGTGCCTTATGTAAAATTTCAACAATATTTTTGAAAATAGGTAATAGCGTTTGAATACTAATAATTTAGGTATATTGGTACTAAAACACATTTCAGGTTATACGAGTAGTAACGTAACCCAGAAAATGACAGAACATCGGGCATGCTCAAACAGGATGTGAGGCGGTGCTGTGTTTGAGGTGAGATTAATTAGCATTGAACTGGACAATATCGTTTCTACCATCCCACATCATGTTTACAAATAGTAATCAGCGGTCGTGGTTTAAATTCGAGGCTCCCCCTTATCAACAATGCATAGCAATGTTATCAAGAATGATTTGAAGCCTGTGGCAAGAATGCGTTGCCGTATAGGACAGTTGTACGATGGGTTAAAGTGCTTAATGCATATTGGACTGAGACTATGTATTTACACCACACAACTTTTCATCCATCACGTTGACAATGAAAGTGATATTTTTTCAAGAGACCATCGATATATTGTTCCTGGATTATAAGTCAGGTTCAATTATCAAACAGTGTGGCACCTACTAAAAAGTCTTAACATGAAGAAAATTGCTTGCTTCTTTCTGTCGTGTTGCATGACAGTGCTCGCTGTTCTGTAAATGACCTTTTGCGACGGTGGCCTTAGGAGGTCTTGGAACACCCCCCGTGCTTACCTGACACGATGCTTTTTGAAGACGACCTCTTTTCAAAGTTGAAACAACCTCTTCGAGGCATTCTATTTCCTGTGAGCAGAGAAGTAAGACGCTTTTTCGCTGACATCAACAAACACTACCTTGCCAACGATACCCTTTGACTTCCTCACATCAGGTAAATGGTACAAGGCTTTGATGGTGATTAAATTGAAAGAATGTAACGTCATTTTACTTGCCGCGCATTCAAAAAATTTCCAGGTATGCTGCCATAATTTTATTTACAAACCTCGTAAAAACTGCATTGACAAATATAACAATAAGTGGGATGGATAAGCCTGTTCAAATCGTGGAATTAAACTTGACTTCCAAAATGCAAATAAAAAGTCGCAAATAGATTAAAATCATCTGCAATTTGGAGTAGATATTCAACTTTTACTTATTATAGTAAATATTCAACTTCTAGAGTGGATAATCAGTTCATTCCATCTATTTTAATTTCCACAAGACAAATGAGTCAGATTATCATCTGCAGCCATAAATTCAAATGGAGCTTAGTATCAAAGGGATTTTGAATCCAAGTAAACTGCCATTGAAATTTTTGAATTGCGACTGTTTTGAAATCTCTTAGTCCATTCTTGAAATGCCATTTCATCCACCTGAAATGAGACATCAAAAAAGTATTCAAATCTTATCTCAGAGAAGATTAGAATCGACAGAATTAGCATTTTCAGTTCATGGGAGAAGTCGATTTGAATACCGCCAAATCATAGGGCAGTCAAGACTCATCCGAAGGCTGCGAAAACTCTGAAGATATAAAATGAACCGCCACATTCAAAGGGATCTTTCGTGTGAGCACATTATTTCCACTGACGAGATGTATTAGTCGTATGATCTTTTATCATAAAATATATCTTCCGTAATAAGTCTTTAAAACATTATAGCCTATAATTTTGACTACATACTAAAACTCTATTAAAAATAAAAGCTTCAATAAGCACGTTAGTTAATTAATTGAGATAAACATAACTTGAGAATACATGATTGCATTAGAAAAAGGCTTGCAAAAATAAAATATGAATTAAATATAAAAATTACTTTTAATTTTCATTTGCGCTAGAAAACGTCATTTGCGCAAAAATATTGCTTTCTAAAACTTTTTCTGCTATATTTTTGAGAGCGGAAAATTCTTCGATTCACTCTAGTCCAGATATGGAATTCTCTATCCCGGTAGATTTCTATACATGAATTCACATTTCTTTTTTGCTAAAATATACTCTGAATAAACATGTATGTTTTAAATCCGGCAATATTATTTATAAACGCAGACTCAAAATTAGCATTTCATTAGATAACAGTTGAAATACTTGCTTTACAGAAATCCACCGTTTATAATATTCTTTTATCTAAATTGTATTCATTTTTTTATCTCATCTGCGAAATTTCTAAAAGAACAACGTTATGCAGTTTTTCTTATTTATTTGAACAGCTGTTCAATAATAAGGCAGAGAAAACAAAACAGAAAGGAATTGCCAAAGATCTTTTCCAATGAGTGAGTGTAAAATAGTATTTGATACGACGCACTTCTTAATTCTGAGTTTTGAAGTAGTGCAGAATTGAAGACGAATTTTCTTCTACTGTTTGTTGATTCTGAATAGTTAGAAGAAAAAATTACAAATGTTCTCAACTTTCGATCGATTCCGAATTTTTAAAGGAATATCAGGCAGAAAATAATCGAAAAAAAGAATTCTTATGAAACTAAATAAATGTTTTTAAAATATTAAATACTATTCCATTATCAGTTTTAGCATTCGTCTTATTCTAAATAATTAAAAAACTACTCATTTCACAAAGAAAGCTCTGTTTTGAATTAGTTTCTTTCTTTACTTAAAAATGGTAAATTTTGGATAAACTTAAGCAGAATTCTTTAGATTTTTACGAAATCAACTATTCCCTTTTATGCCCAACCAATGGCGTACCGAGTAAAGGCGTAGTATGGCTGAGGAATTAAAATCGAAATGATAGAATTATAGATCTATCCTCTGCCTACGTTCTTAGCATTATTATTCAAAAACGAATAACAAAAAAGCGGATAAACTGCTTTTCTTTTAATTTTCCCCACATTTTTATCCTAGCGAAACACAAATTTGGGTTCTTCCCCAGGAAATTAATTCCTTCCTCACCCACCCCCATTTAAAAAAATGTAGACATGTTTTAGGTGATATACGTAGATACAATGATACATGAGGGCAACTTTCACCAAAAGATGTTTCATTTCCCTTTGTCATGATTCCTCATTATAAAGAGGTTAAAAATGTTAGACCAAGTGAGATTAAAATTATTAGTGTACACTTTCCAGTTTTGACAAATGTGGCCAAAAGTACGCCAATCGCAATGTAAACATTGCTGTCAAATCAAGACGACTCATACGTTAACTCACTGGCTTCGGTTGCGATATTTGCTACTATTTTAGTGATTATGGCTCAGAATATAATTTGAAATGTTGATTTCTGTCATATTATTTTTGCTTTTGGAAATGTGTTGTCTTTCTCTTTAAAATAAATATAGAATTCGTTTTGCTGACTTGAAGATGAAATTGTAAATAAAATTTTTACGTTTAATTAAAGTGTCTTCACCGAAGCATTTAACTGCAAATTTCTCCCCATTTTCGAAAATCATCCTATAGACTCTGACGTCAATCAACAAGATTGAAATTTTATTAGTTCACTTTAGTCTATTGCGCTGAAAACGGTGTCGAAGAAAGAAAATAGAGCAAATAAGTTTAAGCCACTGAGCAAATGAAAAAAAAACTGTCTAAAAGTATTGAGTTTTGAGAATTCCTGCGAGTAACCCTGTAGTTAAGGCCGCTGTCATTTAAACCATGATACCTCACTCATGAACATACACCGTACACAAAGACAAAGTAGAATTAGAGCCTTGGTCTACTTTTTGTTTCTATACAGATTTTCATTCATAAAATTTATGTTATTTTTGCCAAGTCTGGAAACATATATATTATAAGCGTTTTATGTTGCAACATCCTATGAACGCTTTCCTGATGAAAAAATTTTGGTAATCTGGACGGCAAGAAGAATTTTTCATTTGTTTAATGGGAACATGAAAATATTATCTCATGAAACATATTTCAAATGCACTTTATCAATTTCAATTGCCGCATCTTATAAAAGGAAAAAATCTTGGAATAACAATTCAGTGAAAGACAACAGGCAGTTTCAAATTAGATAACAAACGAGTTTACGCTTTCAAATTCATTTCATTTTTTTCAAATTCATTCAACAGGAAAAAACTACGTACAAAATAGAAAAATAAATCAGGCCAATGAACCCTCATTTAATAATTCTGAATATCATTTGTAAATTATTGATAATTAATAATGTAACTTTTTTTAATAATTACAATTTAAGAGAAATTTTTCAAATCAAAACAACTGTATGTATAATTTTTTTCTTAGTATTGTGCGATAATCTACGTGTGCGTTTGACTTCATACATTTTTCATTTCATAATTCATGGGCGAATTGGATTTTAGAGTTTATAATTTAGAAATCTTTATATTAATATAATTCTTATTCTGAATACATTTTAATTTTGATTTAGATTTAATAAAAATGGTGTGTATTTGCAAAACAGTTTTATCAGAATTATGAATTATGTGCTT
>JAPMOR010040676.1:971201-1047839 GCA_026543865.1 Argiope aurantia | reverse complement strand
ATATATACTAGCCGCCTTTGGCGACCAGCTGGTTCGCCAGTATTACCGCTCGCTACAATTTTCAATTAAATATTTTAAGTAACTGGTCTCTTAAAGGATTCTCAAACAAAACATTTTTAATCTTCAAATTTTGATATTCATACCAAACTTATATTGTTTAGATCGTTTCGTTCAATTTACTATATATATTTTGCTAATTTGTTGCCATTTCCGGTAAAACTTCAACTTTAATTAAAAATGTAAATGACGAAATTGCAATTAATATTAAGATATTTTTTAATAAAACCAAGCGTTTTATTTTATTTATCATCTTTATTGTTATTTATTAATTATTATTATTATTGAATATGAGTATAGCAAGCAGAATCGCTCGGTATTTAAGTCTATGTAAACTACAAAATATTTTTCATAGTTTATGTAATATCTCAAACAATAAATCAACAAAAATTTCTGAGATTCAGTATAAAATTCAGTTTTTAGTTTTGCTTTCAAAAGGATTGAAATGAAATCAATAATAATATTTTGTTCCTGCTTATAAATATATTTCAAAAATTATGAAGTCTAAATTTAATGCAGTAAGGTATCATATTCTGATAAATATTCTGGACACACCAAATTTTAAATAAATGAATGAATGTTTCTATTTTCCACGATCAACTAAGACTTATTTATGAAGTTTCAAATGTTAAAAATTTAGAAAAACTCACCATTTTCATAATCTTAGGCCAATTAATCTTGAGAAGCCTGCGCGCTTATTGGCGTATTTTCTTTGAAACGATCGATGAAAAATCTAAAATTATCCTTTTTTTATTGAATAGTGATATTCAAATCTTCATAAATCAGTCAGTTTAAGTGATTTGAAATTAACTCTTAAAAGTCAGTGATTTAGTTGATTGGAAATTAACTCTATGACCACCATAAAATCTGTGCTTTCTCTTGTGGTGTATGCATTCTCCTTAATATCCGATCGAATAAAACATCACATACAAAAGTACTACATGGAACAAACTCATCAAAAGTTAACATAACATTTCAATAGTTGCCAAAAACAAAAGAGAGAAAAATGCAATTAATAAGCAGACGATATTTAGAAAAGTACAGATATTTAGACTAGAAAATGGAATTATCTGAAATTAAAAACACTCGCAGACGAAATATAATTCGGTAAAAGACGGTAAATAAGACGGTAAAAATATTCAAACCTGAAAAGGAAAATATATGAGTTATTCCATCAATAAATGCCATAAGTTTGTTCATAGATCATAAAATAATTTTTCTTGAATTTATTTTTTAGAAAAAATAATATTTCATATTTTTTTCATTTCCGACAGACACGTGCCGAAAATTATATTTTTGCAGATTTCATTTCCAAAAAGATTTAATTTATTTTCAGTTAGAGCTTTAATCAATGTGATGGCAACACTTTGAAAAAAGCTATTTTTTTCTCATGAATGCGAAACGTGCTTAATCCTCATTTTTATTTTTGAAGAAAAAAAATATTGAAAAACATAGTTAAAATATTTATTTAAAAATTCATTAAAAATAGAAATTTAATTTTAAGATTAAAACATTAGTATCATTTAAAAGATAAATTTTTTATCTTTAACTTCATGTAAAGATCTTTTTTGTGCAGTAATATTTTCGGCAGTTATAGCAGAAATTAATTTTTAAATAAATAAAATTCTAGTTAAAAATTCGAAAAAATAACCCCCAGGTGCACATTCCCGGCCTCCAAGGTATACACGTGCCAAATTTGGTAGCTGTAGGTTGAATGATCTGGTCTGTAGAGCGCCAACACACACACACACACACACACATTGAGCTTTATTATAAGTATAGATTATCTATGAAGAAAATATGCACTGTAATGTAAGAAATTTGATTGCTTTTGTCGAATATTAATAATGTTGAGAATAAGAGACAAGATTTGAATAGACAGAATCAAATATTGGCAGATTCATTCATCGTTAGTGTCTATTTGAATTGATAACGAATCAAGTTGGATTTATTAAAACATATGTCCGATTTGAATAACGCGTTCTTTAAGCTATTTGAATCATACATATTAATTTTGAATTGTATTCATATGAGGAAAATCCCTACAACATGCGAAATTTAATCTAGGATCTTTGTGATGGCAATCAGGTTTAACACATTCATTGCTACCGATCTATTCTTGTCTTTCAGGAGTATTCGTTAAGAGCTAGAATTTGACGTGTATACTAATTTAGATGAGTTGGGCATGTTCAAAATATGGCCAATTTTTCCTTTTTTGGTATATGAAGTGTTAAGAATACAATCAATTAATCTTCTCTTTTTCTCGAGTTTGCACTAGAACGAATGTGTAAAGATTCATGTTTATAGCAAATATTTAGTTTTATTAGAATTCCTCCTTGGATGCTTTCATTGGGCACTACGATAATATAAAACGATGCTTCTTGATTATTTAATGATGCAATCTTGATTATTTAAAGAAATAATTTTTCAATTAACTTAGCTAGAGCCATATGCCGTAAAAATTCTCTGTTTGCAGTTAAGATTACAATTTAAGAATCTGTTATCTACCTAATTGGTAATGTTATCTCGAATAAAATATTTTCTTAAATTATGGAGCATGGGATTCGTTTAACAATTGACTTGGATGTCTTTAATCAATGGTTTCGATTGCTGATAAATTACGTTTACGTTTTTGCGCGGAATTGGTACTTTCGCAGTCAAGACTGAGTGTAAAGAGATTGGGAAAAAGTCCTTTATAACGAAAACACATCTTCTTTCAGGTTCTGTCACTGAGCATTTCGTGATCAACTTTTTGCGAAGTTTGTTCAGCCACATCTGTGAGAAAAATTGAATGCATAACAATTTTCATATGATTGAATTTCCTGTAGATTCAATAGTTTTTTCGCTAAATTTTATGCAAAATACATCACGTAATTTAAGTGTGAATATTTTTATTCCAATCCAAACATACTTTTTGATTACGATATCAAAATAATGTATTGATATGCCTCTATAAAAAAACTGCAAACAAAAAAAGAGAACAAATAGAATAAAATATCGATTCATGTGATAAAATTCCAGGAGATTTATATAGCTAAGTTGAAGAGCAAATATGGAGAAAGGAAACATAATAATATAAATTTAAAAAAATATCAAATGTTTGAAAAAAATTAAAAACTATGCAACTATTAATGTTCTTTTTATACTATCTTGTTTTTTCCTTAAAATAAACTGTTCAAAAATTAAATCTTGTTTCGTGTTTGAAACTGCTTATTATTCTGGTAGTTCAGCTGTTAGTGTTAGACTACAGGTGACCAAGCTTAAATCCGTTTCAATGAAAATTTCAGTACAAAAATTGTTTTTGAACATAGAAAAATAATAAAATATATTTAAGATCCAAATAGTTTTACTTTGTTTACAATTTAGAAACAAAAGTTTCTTGAATTATTTACTGAATAGTATTTCAATCATCATAACAAATACAAGCAAATGTTTATTGAGATTAACACTTTTTTTTTCTGTAAATGTTGGAAAGCGACCATTCTGATATTCGCGCATAATAATATATCCTAAATGTTTACCATCCGCTTATCCGTTTTAAAAATCAAATTAAATTCTATTCGCATTGTTGCATCGTAGTATTTTTAATTGAGGATTATTTTTCCACAAATGCATAAATTCCATTTATTCTGGATTTATTTGAATATCTACGACAATCTAAACTTTCCTTAATTTTAAGAGATGATGCCTATTTTGAAAATGAGTGTTCATCGGAGAAATTTATATCAGTCATATAAGTAAGACTTCACAATACATTCAGGTAATATGAAAGTATTTACGAGCAAGCTGTGAAGAATAAATCACATTAAGTTGATGACATTAAGATGTGAATAATATTTTATCACCATAATACATATGCCATTCATCATTTCACATCTTCAACTTGATGGAGTGCAGAAAATCTTGGGTCAAAATATGAGTATGCTGTCCGTATGATCTTACAATTATTATAGTGTCACTCCTTGATTTTCAGTAATTTATCTATAAATGACAGTCTTTTCAAATAGCCCTCTTAAAAACTTCTTGTGAAAACTATATATTCCATTTGAAGTTTCAGAAACCAGATCGTATGTATTGTAAAGACAAAGTGTATTGTAAATTATGTAAATGTGTAACGAATATTTATTCGTAAATATTATAATCAATTGCTCATCATCGAATCGAATGCTCATAGAATGCTTCAAGCTGTAAATATATTTACACAAAGCTGCGATGTTTCACTTTTGAAATTACTCATTTCCAAGAACAATTATCTTTCCCATACGCATATCAGTATCCCATCTGTCCTTTTGTAAAATAGCATCAAAATAATGCGAAGATTTTGGGAGTATTGTTTCTAGTAGAATGCATTCAAAAATATTCCTGAATTTCAAGGCAGCAACACATCTGTTTAGATAGAAGATGGACGAAATTTTACCTAACTTTGGTACTTCAACCCGGTGAAATATACAGCTTCAGAACTGATGATTTGAAACTCCTAAAAGGAGATTTTTTTCAACTTGGTTTTTAAATTTATATGCAATATATTCAATCTCAAACACTTTTTATCATTTAACTTGATTTCTATCCAACGTTTTTATGGTTTTGTGGCTACTGCTAAGTTTTGTAGAAGAAAAAATATTCCATAAATATATAGGTATTAACTATTTTTACTACTTTCCTTTAATAATCAGTTTTCTGATTCCCTACTTCTATTCTCTACTTTTCTTTTTTGTTTGAAAATCTAGCTTAAATTGATCGCATTTAATTAATTTGAGAAAAATCTAACTTGATCTAATTTGAACAATGTCAGTAATTTTATTAAAAATAATGATTGGAGATAAGCTAATAAATTTGAGATTTTATTTTAATTAATTTGCTTTGACTACAACAAAATGCCAGGTTTAAATATGAAAACTGTTCGTGCTGTAACAAACATAATTTTTTTTTTTTTTATGTGTTTGTCATTCTAGATCTGCTTTGTATTTTCACCTTGTATTTGTGTCATTCACTTATTTTTCACTTTATATAATGGGATAGATATATAATTTTAGATATTGGTATATTGTTTGATATTACTGTAGAGTATACTATGTCTTCCATTCTTTGGACATTGTGTCATTATTTTTATGCTCATGTGTGTTATTGCTTTCTCTATGTACTTTTCACTTAGTCTCCTGAACCCAGAATTGGTTTTTTAACTATTTAATTTAAATATTTTATTTTAGTCAAATGAACTATCATTTACCGCCCATATTCTGGCGATGATTGTAAGCCTGTAAAGAAATAATGAATGGTTCTCTCCCGGGCGACCTTCAAGGTCTTCCACGTTTTCGGTTTGGCGGGTTGTTGTGGGGTAGATCAAGCTCATGCTGTAATTAAAATATAACGAAAGGAAATGTTAAAAAGGGTGTGTGGAATTTGACCGAATTGTAGATGAATATAAAAAGGTCGAATAAATTTAAATGATGCAAATCAAATCAGTTTTGTTTCTTCTATTCTTCAGATTTCATATCAATACGTTTATTTTTAGCCTATTTTCTTCTGATGCAGTTTCATCAAATATAAATGAAATTAGTAGTTTATAATCGTCTCTTTATTTAGTAATTTATCCACTT
The DNA here is from genome assembly GCA_026543865.1 of Argiope aurantia. Taxonomy (NCBI): domain Eukaryota; kingdom Metazoa; phylum Arthropoda; class Arachnida; order Araneae; family Araneidae; genus Argiope; species Argiope aurantia. The sequence continues at coordinate 1,042,185 of JAPMOR010040676.1, read as the reverse complement.
AATCATGCCTAAAAATTGTGCCTTAAAAATGTAATAACTTAAATAGAGTTAGATTAAAAATAGAATTCACGTTTATCTTTTTAACGAACATTTTGAAATTCCTTAGTGCATATTGGTAACAAATGTTTGCAATGCCTTGTGTCTGCATAGGACAATAACATTGAGAAGGCGAGACGTTGAAAAAATATTAGCTGCCATTGCACAGCTATGCGCCCTTTTATCGAGCAGCTGTTGGCTGAACATTCATAACGCAAGAAGAGTTTGTTGTTCAAACAGAAATCTGTACACAAAAATCACGCACATCATGAAACTCACACCTGACTGCTTTCACAGGCAGCTGCATGCAAATATAATCGTAGTCAAGAGAACTATTGATCGTAAAATAGTAATCTAAATGCTTATTTGACTTCTCCACGAATCTGTGCAAGACTTTTCTAAGAATCAAACATTATTTTAATGCAGTGTAAAGTTGATTCTGAATATTATGCGTCATTAAGTGAATTGAAGATAGAAAGAGAAAAGTACTACGTGTAGGAGGAAGAGTCCATCTATTTATTGAAGAAAAGGCAGTAATGTTAATATATGTAAAAAGTTTTTCATTGAAAAATAAAATGCAAAATAGTTCACGTGGAGGTTGCATGAAAGCAATAAAAGGGATTATGCAGGTGTTCTTCATGCAATGACTCATTCTGCAGTTTTTGAACAAGGTGTTACAACATAGTAAAAGCAATGACAATAACATTTTTTTACTTCAATTATTTTTGTTGAAATAGCATTAATTTTTGTTGGCCAAAAGTGATTGAATAATAGACACACTCATACAAAAACATAAAACGCATAGGGTTTGGAAACACAAATGATTATGTTACTAATCGAATTTTATCAGTAGTCTCTATAAATAATAAACCTCATCTATATTTTAAATTTTTAAAAAATCTATTTTTCCTCAAATTATGCGTTTAAAACTTTTTGTTAACTTTGAAATTACCTCCAGTAATAGAATTGTCATTCTAAATCATTTGTTGTAAGAATTAAGCCTCAATTTCTACTGTGCTAAGGAATTTAATTGTGCTACTGTGCTAATTAATCTTAATTACTGTGCTAGGTAGAAACATCAAATATATAGTTTAATTTATAAATATCGAAATTGTAACATCAGCAAGATAAAATAAGCAAATGAATTTGGATGGTCATTTTGTGAGAAACTTCATGGAAGAAATGCATTAAATCACTAGATTTAAAAACCGCTTATTCAGTGACTACACCCAATATAAAACGTAACTATATCTCAACGCTATTTTTTAAGGGAAAACTTTGCATACTTTAAGATTTGAAAAAAAATCTAGGCTGAATTTACTAAAATTTATGCTATATATTTAAGAAAGAAAATTATAAGAAATCTTTGTTTCATTTAGTGTATAACGTATGAATATACTTGAAGGATATAGAAAGTATGATGCAAGAAAAATTTATATTTGAAGCAGTTATAAATAAACAAAAAAAAATTATTTCACTACTATCAGATCATTTTCCTATTAAATACTTGAAGAAGTCTTCTGCTAATTTAGAAAGAAAAATATATTTAGAGTAAATTATCTGCATTTATTTTACCTGTCAACTTCAAATTTTACATTGAAAAGGAATTTAGTAAAATAAATATCTTGCAAACGAAAAGGAAAAATGAACCGCGAGACCCATAATTCCTCATTTCCATTACTTATTTGACAGTGGCAGAAAATATATTTAATAAATAAAAATGAAAACCGATCCATTGAGCTGCAAAACGGTGAATTAAAATGAATGCTCAGATTTGTAGTGCACTTATAAAAGATCAAAATAAATACACAGGAAAGAAAGTGTGGTTTCCTCATCATAATATAAAATCAGTACCATCATGTAAGGTGTGTGAGATTTCAAATAACAAGCATGTATAACACACAAAATAATTAGATGTACGAGACATAAGCATTATGAGATACAGAAATAACTTTAATAGAAGACTCTAAAAATTCGAAGAGAGTTCTATTTTGTCTTAACTAAATATTCATTTTCACTATAAACTCACAAAAGGGCATTAATAACTTTTAGAAATGCCCCAGACCAAATATTATATCTCTCACCTTAAATCTTTGAATCAAATATTTCTGTCAATGAGATGAAGAAGGGCTACCCATAGAGAATCTCTTGCACATCTTTCCTCTTGATGTCACACAGGAAGGGGATATCAGTCGACTAAGTATCAAAAAGAAACTTGAAAGAAGATCACATTTTCTATTTCTCAATTCAATCAGTATTCAAGTAAATAGTTGTTCAATTGTTCCAGTTTCTTATATTCAAAAGGATTTTGAATGGAATTATTAATCTACTCTTATTTCATGATAGAGCGCATATATATATATATTAATACTTTGTATATATATACATAGCATTTTATGTATTAATGATTTTATAGCGAAATGAAACATAATTTCGAACTTTCAACTGAAAACAATTCTTCCATAAAGAACAACAAAAAATGTCTTCAGAATATACTAGATTTCCTTCAGATAACATAAGTTTGCCTTCATGTACGTTGTACTTTTTTGCGCATGATTTGGTTAGTTCATACTAATGCATATTTTGAGATTGACTCAAGAGAGTGATTTTTATTGCTGTAAATCTTTCGTTACTTTAGATTGGTTTTTGCAGCTTTTTTTTCTTCCTTATGTCACTCAGAATTGTTTTAAATTAGAATTAAAAGAAATTGAATGTCCATTGTTCGAACAACATTCTGGAGCTTTTTCCGAATCGAAAGAAATGTTCAGAAAAAAAATACAATACTAGATCTGTAATATTCCTGGCTTCTTTGATAAAACTCTGTGGTCATTTTTTCCCGTTCTGTGTTGTTGTTTCAAACGGATGCATCGGGTTGTTTTCAAGATTTCTTCGTTCTTTGAATTTTTGAACATTCTTATGAAAATTACTGTTCTAATTTTTCACTTGATCTCTCATTTCAACTATTCATCGACAGAACGGTATCTTCTCAAAGGGATTTGAAAGAAATGTTTGCATTTCTCAAAATTTTAAACCTCACTTTAAACAAACAAAGATAAAAGTAAAAGTTATCTTTTAAAATCGCTATAAAAATAAAACAATTCAATGAACAAAAGCGGTTAAAAAAACAAGAAAACAGAAAAGATTTGAAAAAAAGAAAATGACATAACAATGCGAAGGAATTACATAACTCTTTTTCAGCAGAAATATGATGTTATTTTATTAACTTTATTTATTACTTTTTCGATTCGAAACGGATAAAAATATCTTTTATATTGTTAAATTCAAAAATTCTTACTTCGATCATAAAGTAACAATGAAGAATTTATTTCCAATATTTTATTCATATATCAAACATGCAGATTGATTTATTACATCTAGCCTTAGATAGCTCTAGTCAGAACTGCATACAGTTGTGTCTTGTCAGATATTGAAACATTCTGGATGATTTATTAATTATAGCCATCACATTCCGTGATTCATTTTATATTTTATTTTTCAGTAAAATCAAAATTTTTAAATGTCGGGCTATTTTAATGGTTTGAAAACAGTCATTGCAGAAAATTGTTTTCTTCCAAAAACATAATAAAATTAATTTATGATAAATTGTTTTAAAAAAAAACTTTAATTTTTTTCTTCAGTAAAATATGCGGTTTTGTTGTATTTGAAATGTAATGAAATTTCTTATTTAAGAAAAATTCATATACAATCGGGAATGTACTTTTCTTATATTCATTCTTATAAATCGTATTTAAATTTAATAATATCTTGCGAAGTGAAAAAAAAAATTTTTCACGAGCTTTGTTGCAAAGAATTTGGATATCTGGGGATAATTCGACTCTCTCATTTCGTCCCAAGGGTAATTTAGGATTAGAAGTATGGTAGTTGGTTATCGCCACTCTTCTGGGTACACAAATAGGTTTGGGCTCTGACTCCTCCCATCGATGACGGGACGTACTTCCCTAGGGAAGGGTTGTGCCGTGACCGGGGATGGCCCTTATGATTCAACCACAGTTCCCGCCAATTTTGCTGTCGTGGCGCTTCAGTCATTCAAGTTTTTCTGTGTGCCTTCCGGCCAATCGGAGTAATAAGCTTGTGATTATTTCAAATTGAAATTATGATGGCTGTAGTTAATTTGGAGAAAATAAAAATCACGTGGTTATTAGTGCTGTATATTCTATTTAAAATTTCTAAAATTCTAATAATTTTCTAATTTTCGTTTTTGAAGAATATCCTTTTTTTAAAAAAAAAATTACGTGGCCAGTGAGAGTATTTCGGTCATTTTTATATTTTCTCAATAAATCTATTTCAGTTGAGTTTTATTTCAACTAAGCGTTAAAAAAAAGGCGTAACAGAAATGAATTCTTTTCGATGATTTGTTTTGTTAAATTATATACTTTTAAAATGTTTTAACGGTTTTTCTTTTCATTTCAAGAAGAGCAGAAAATTCTTCCGATGATTATTTGAGTTAGATTGATATTGTTATGTCAAGTGATATACTTAAAAAGTTTCAGAATAAAATATCCGAATAATGATTCGTTCGTTTAAATTTGTCGACTTTCATTCAGAGGTAGATTGAAAAAGTTTTGCTTTCAATTCTGACTTCTTGCCTGATTGTTAGAGTTAGTAGATAAGCGTACTATTTCGAAGCTTTGAGAGAACTTTTGGATTAGGTCTTCGAACTTTTGAAATGTGATTAGATAAAGGAGATACTTTAGTTAACATCCAACACTAATATCTTTGTAGTTCCAATATTAGGACACATTAAGACTGGAATGTTGGAAGCTCGATGACTGATTTAACTTGCACTAAGACCTCAAACATTGTAGGCCTTGGAGCTGAAAACTGCAGTCCTCCGTTCCTGAAGCCAAGACTTGAAGATATTCAGATTATCCAATTATTCTTGATTTCTCAAAATTTTGCGTTTCAAATCTGTGGATTCTGAAGCATGCTAATATCGATTCTATAGTATCTTTGTATTTTGAAGCTCACGACTAAAGCATCTGTAGCTCACGACATGTTACCTAGATTCTGTAGCTCACGACTAAACGCTATGATGATCCTCTTTTCCAACATTTCTAATATTTTTAAAGACGAATATTAATTTATTAAAGATGCCAACTGATAGCAGAATCCTTAATCTATGTTAATTAAAACCTCCTTTCTAAAATTTATGAAATGGCACGTTAAAAAAATTATTTGCTGAAAGATTTAGAAAATAAATCTCAATCGAACCTGTAGTAAACAGGTTCATACAAACCCAACGAAATGTTTTTTTTTTTCATTAAAATATTCGCAATTACTACATTATTAATGTCTTCCAAAATATTTTTTGTACAGTGCAAAGTTTTTAAACGTTCAATTAAATAGTTTGCAAATGCCGCTAACACCATGTGTGGTCTCATTTACATAAGATTAAATTTTGTTAAGCAATCTAAAGGATGTTTTCCATTCGACCTTAACCTCCTAAAATCTAGAATCATTCCCTAAATCTATGTTGCATTGAGATAAAAACGTCGATTTGAAACTTTGCGTGTATTCCTGCATGAATAATTTATTGCACTAATTTAATCAAATAGACTTAAATCTGTCTTGTTCCTGAAGACTATCGAAAGATCCGCCGTTTTTTTCAGTCGGCACTTTTTTATGAACTTTATGAATTGATGTGATCAGTGGTAATTACATAGACTACTTAGTGTAAACTATACGGGATTTATAAACTTCAATTTCCTCATTTATTTCATTTTTATTGATCAATGCGGAACCAATTTCTGCGTATATATACTATTTTTGAAAACAGAAAACAAAGTTCACTTTTATTGCAATCATTATTTATACTCTAACACGCGATGTGAAAAATGCGTTGGAAGAAATACTTTACATTCATTTACGTCACAGTTTTTGTTTGATGTGCTTTTTTTTCATTCACGTAAATAATGTATGGAATAAAAGTCATGGGAAAACTACTGTGTGATTTACATAATAAGCCCAAAATTAATTCCAGTGTCTTGCGAAATAAAAAATATATGAGAAAATTCTCACTTGCTGTTCTTAAATCCTGTTCATCTATAGTAAACTGTCAACCCCTTAATAAGCATTGTAAAAACAAATGAAGATTAATAATTGCATAATTCAAAACGAAAAGTAATGTTTCTATTTCTTGCTTCTAATGATGTTAAAATGACGTCAGAGCAACGACAAATAGCAGCGTTCATCAACATATAATGAGGTAACATTTAAATAGGGCCTTATTATATGCACATAATTGACAGATGATTTATTACTTTTGTATAGAAATACGGTTGAAGAAAATACGTGGTTCAGATTGCATATATTATTTTCAAACTATCTGTATTAAATGTCCTTTACGAGATAGAACCCTGTCCATTCTTTCAAACTATGATGATTGGACGTCAAGGATTAACTGGGACTTACCCAAGGTTTGCTTCTTTTTTTCGGAATAAAAAAATATTCTGCATTCTAAAAAAAATTCTGTGCCGAAATTTCAACGAATACCTTGCATTTTTATTGAATGTCTTGGAGATAATCCTAAATTCTAATTACAAGGAAATAATTTATACCAGATTGTTGGCTGCAATCTTTAACGACCCATAAAATGCATTCCGGTCTAAAAGCTAATGCAACCAATGCTGTTTGGCGTTGTCAGTTCGCTCGCTTGTATTTAACACTTTCTCCGCGGAACGAGTGGCAGAGTTAAATCCAGTTTGTAGTGTTAGCATGCAAGTGTTCAATAAAAACTCAAAAAGTCTGAGCGATATCTCCGTCTGTCATTTCTACGCTACTTCGTATTTCTATATCGCTGTGAATAAAAGTATATTTTATTTAGATCTGATTTTATATCTACACAAACCATGAAATACTAATTAGAAAATATTGTATTTTCTAGAAATAATGATATTAAATGTATTAATTAGTATTAAATGTATTACATTATTTAGTCTTCAACTTTTTATATGCTTTTTTTTATTCTAATTTTGAAAGCAGTGAGCCTATAAAAGGGTGTATCATGATAATACTTAGATTTAATAATGCTTGAATTTGACATCGGATACTATAAATTCATTTTACAAAATTCAAAAGTGAAAAATTTTAAAGCGAACAGTTTTGGCAGTTTTATTCAGTAAAATATTTATAAATACACCAATTAATATTTGTGTTTGTATTTTTCAATTTTTTCTGCATGCTTTTATAAGGTATACAAACGATCTAAATTATTTGCATTCATTAGTGAAACAATAATTACTCGCATGTCGAAACTTAGCACAAAATCAGTGAATATTGAAAACCTTTTTATTAGAAAATTTGTGCTTTTTGTTTTTGGCATATTTTAATAGGCTTTCTTTCTCGTAGGCGTCGGAAAAACAAGTATGATATTTCAACTTAGTATGAAGCAGTTCAAAACAAATGTTACACCAACAATTGGAGCTTCTTTCTCTTGTAAAGTCATGTAAGTATATATGTAGTTTTGTTCAGTTATTCTCCAGATATTATTTAATAGGTTTTCAGTAAAAATAAATCTTTTTAATAAAGATACAAGAAAGAGTAAAACTACTAGCTTGGGTATACTCTATAATGAAGCATTTGCTCGAAATATTGAATTTTCTCAGAACGTTCAGAATACATTCCATGCAATCTGAGAAAACAGCATGCATTCTCTGAAATTACAAGCAACGGCGGAAACCCCTTTTTACATTAAAAAGAAACGTAGGCAATATCTGCTGAAAAATATTCTGTCAGTCGGAAATTATTTATCAGCAGAAACAAACCCTTACAAATAAAGAGGTGATTTAAAGTCAAACACAGCAAAAAATAGACTAAAAAAATAATCCATTTTATGGGGAAAATAAAATATGAGTTTAACTGCTTCTAAAATGGAAGAATCACATTAGAGTTGCCTCTCCTTTCTTAGGTATCCGGAGTGAACTGAATGATTGACATCGGAAACAAAGACTGAGGCTAAAGCATCTTTGACCATGGCGCAACATTCCTCTCCATAGAAGCAATGCCATATCCTTAATATACCAATAAAGATATATCCTTAATAAACAAGTCTGGGATAGGAGAAACAAATATTCTCTAAAAAAATGTTATGATTTATATTAATTGAAAAAAGGCAATTTTGAATTAATTATTGAAGTTGGCAAACATATTGCGGAATGAAAAGCACTTCCTGATTCACCAAGTAGCCTTAAAAGTAATTGTTTTCATAATAGCATAGTTTCCTCTTTTATGACCCTTTCTGTACAAGGAAATCGAAAATAAAAATTAAAGAATGTTCAATAAAAAATGGAATAATTATGAGGCCAAATTTTAATAGAATTTAATTTAATTTTTTGAATCTGTAACTTTTAGCTGTATTTGGTCCTAAATGTCGATATATATAAAAAATAAAAGAACGGTAAATGTTCCTACATCTCCAATATTCTTAGGAGTGACCTTACTTAGGATCACATTCGATAATTAAGAAAGTCCTAAGGTAGAAAAATATTTAAGGAGATTAATATTTCTGAGGAAACTGACGAATACGTATCTGTCTTAAAACTTCTTTCTCTAACCCCCCCCCCCCCCCCCCTCAACTTCTCTTCAGCTTCTCTAACTTCTTATACAAAGCAAGAATATTTATGAGACAAAATTTTTAAGAAGTAATTAACTCTTATCGATCGCTAGATTTTTATTCAAAGTTGACAAAACGTTGTTGCGTAACAGGGGACTACGACCGTTAAGGAATATCAATATTTTTTTTAGTTCCTTGATGTTAAAAAGAAAATGCTACGAGTAATTAATTATTACTGTAATGGTGTTTGAATACGCAATCGAATTCGATGATGAATTTCAATTTAAAAAGTAATTAATGTCCTGTTGATTTCCGCTGTAACTTCATAATTTTCAGAAATATCTCTTATGAGACATCGGTTTTGTGTTAATTTCGTTTCTTCCTTAAAATATATTTAGTGGTGCAAAAAATATTTTTAGTAAACTGAATTTTTTATTGTTTCTGGGAATTTTGAAAACACCATTTTTCAGATACAAATTTATGCACAGCAACATAAAAATAAATATGAAATGAAAGCAAAATTAATGGAATTTTTAATAAATGCTTAGAAATAAAATTAGCTTGCAAGTTATGCTTTTCATGGTTGAAAACTTCAAATTATCAGAAAATGGGACATTTTACCGAAGTTGCTGTTAATTTTCTGGTGTATTTTAGGTTACTGATGGCGATGGCCAAGAGCGAAGAGAGATTAGTTCCCTGACCATTCTAATCTTCGGCACTACCCTTGAGCTAACCAAAATATATATCACCAAAAGGAATGCAAAATATCTTTAATACCAAGTCTCAAAAAGTGACTCTTTCACTTGACAGATGGTGGCTAGCTATTGATAGATTGGAATCACATGATATCGAAAGCATCAAGTGTAGAGTATTTGACTACCCCTGAGAAGTAAAAAAATAAATAATTCGCATATCAGTGAAACAGAGAAGAGAAAAAGCACAAATAATCCTGAAAAGAGGCTTCGATACTGTGATGCCCGATTCTAAATCTAAAATGAGTTCAATGTCATAACTATAGTTGTATCTGTAAAAAGCCTTCACAACAAAGACAGTTGCTTGCATCTTTAATCTACTCATGAATACGAAAATATATTACCATTTCTATATCTTATATACGAACTACTTCTAGATTTGTCTTACATAACAGTTTCATTCTTTTTACTATACCAACTATCTTGGAATAAATTCTCCGTTCCTCAGACCCTCAAATGAACCTTTATTCAAAAATATATCACTTATTGCACACTGTTCATTATTGTGCCCTGATTTCGCAATCTTTATCCTTTTATAATATGACTTACGGACACCAGAATGAATTCGGAAAGTCTACTCACATCACGTGATCAATAACTAATGTCTTGGAAATTGCAGAACCCGAATGTCTATCTCTTGGAAAACCAAATATAACATTCAAATATACTATATGTATTATATATACAAATATACTCAATGTATTCTTTCTAGAAAAATCTGTATCTTTTCCCATGCCAAAGAATCCACAAAACACTTCCTTAATTGACTTCTTTGTTAAACATTTATGGGATAGCAAGCATCTACATTCTAAAAATTATCCAATAAACACTGGGAAATCGAAATAACATATCCATTCTGTGATTTTGAACATAAGAAATAGGCAACGATGTACGATTCTTTCACGCGTAAACAATCATAAATATAGAAAACGAGATATTTAGTTATTTTTATTCTGTCTGTTAGAATCGTTCTTTATTGAATTATGCAGAATTTTCGAACTGATTCTGCGGCCCAACACGTGCTGGATATCTTTACACGTCTTTTTCTAGTACATTCCAAGTTTACCCAGATAAATATTAGCATAAAAAGTGCTCTGTATTTATGATAAATATGCGCTTTTATATCTCCGTACCAAGGCTATTATTGAAATCTTTTTTATACCTCAAGCAAATGGAAGCAACAATGCTTTATAAGACGTATCGCTATCTCAACATTGCGTTTCACAGCATTTTATGCTTTTCATTAAAGTGATATGGTGTTTCCAGAGTCAAGTATGTCAGGATGTGCATTAAATGAACAGCACTTTTGGAAGATGTTTGACTATTAAATACTTTTTTATATTACCTTGCATTTAAATAGCTTAATTAAAATTATTTTTGCACATTAAAGCTTTTTACCTCGGTTTATGAAGGCAAAGAATTTATTGATTCTTTTAGATAATGTAAGTCAGATTTTTCCCCCAAGACTTTTAAATCCCGGGATCTTATTTTAATCATAAATATTTTTTTTTCAAATCCGAAGTTGGAAAATAAAGCATTATTCATGGATGACATAAATGAAATCAACTACAAAATTTAGGAAATTTTAATCAAGGCTTTTTAATATTTCTGCTTTCGGATGTTGAAAAATCACTTTGCAATCGTAATATCTTTGTGGACGATTAAAACCAACACTTGAGGCATAATTCAAATAAGATGTGCCAAATTCGTACATCATTTTGAACGAAGACTGAAACTGAGAATAAGTTTAGATCTTTAGATCTGTAATTACTACAAATGAACGCTATTATAAAGATATAAAATATAAAACATTTCACATACATTTAAGGTAATGATTTTTAAATAAAAGATCTAATAATGAATTATACTTGTTTTATTTTTATTTCTCCAATTTTTTCAATGATAAATTGCCTATATTTCATTTACATTTGTTACAATGACTCTAACAATTCATGTCGAGAAAGGTACAGAGAATACAGAAGGAAATGTACTTTGTCTTAACAAGGATCGAATCCGCTCAGGAATCACCTCAAGTATGGGGATAAGAAATTGTCTAATTAGTAAGCTCTTTCTGTCTTCTCTGGAGGAAACGGATATATTGGTGTTTAATGATCTGATGGCACGTCGCACCTCTGTGTGAAGGTCGTTGCCTGTGCATTTTTGATTATCGTGTATTAGCCACAGAACTCGAAATTACTTTTCGCAGCAGCTGGGTCATAGAGTTTACCTAGGATGCTTAAGCAGGACTAGAGTAAATCATTTAAGGTTTCCAAGGTGCGAAGCTGAAGAAGTAAAAACTGACAATCACGATTCTTTTACAGGAAAAACGGAATTCGAAATTAGATAGATATTATGTGCAGACAATGAAATATAGACTTTATTGTAATATTTTACAAACTTTACTATAAAAAGGTCCATCAAAATACATATTAAGCTGAGTATGAAGTTTAGGCTCTCAATAATTCTGTACGTAAAAATGAAAATCTTTTAAATTATAAAATGCATTTTTGTAGAAGATGCATTTAAATAAAGAAATGGCAATACATAATTCTCAATAATTCATGATATAAATTTGTAACTCACTTGAGATATGCTTAAGACATATCTCATACTAAAATAATGTTTGGACCATTGAATTTAGGCCAAGATTTTATTCGGGATTATATCTTGAAAATATTTTGGATGATAGCTCTTAAATTAATATATATATATATATATATATCTTTAACTGATGAATTAAATTTTATAAAATCAGCAAGCTAATCTATACTTATAATAAAGCTCAATGTGTGTGTGTGTGTGTGTGTGTGTGTGTTGGCGCTCTACAGACCAGACCATTCAACCTACAGCTACCAAATTTGGCACGTGTATACCTTGGAGGCCGGGAATGTGCACCTGGGGGTTATTTTTTCGAATTTTTAACTAGAATTTTATTTATTTAAAAATTAAGCGAAATTTTGACGTGTTTCTGCTATAACTGCCGAAAATATTACCGCACAAAAAAGATTTTTACATGAAGTTAAAGATAAAAAAATTATCTTTTAAATCATACTACTGTTTTAATCTTAAAATTAAATTTCTCTTTTTAATGAATTTTTAAATAAATTTTTAACTATGTTTTTCAATAATTTTTTTCGTCAAAAATAAAAATGAGGATTAAGCACGTTTCGCATTCATGAGAAAAAAAATAGCTTTTTTCAAAGTGTTGCCATCACATTGATTAAAGCTCTAACTGAAAATAAATTAAATCTTTTTGGAAATGAAATCTGCAAAAATATAATTTTCGGCAAGTGTCTGTAGGAAATGAAACAAATATGAAACATTATTTTTTCTAAAAAATAAATTCAAGAAAAATTATTTTATAATCTTTTACACTCTCTATATAGGGTGTTTATTCAGTCCCGGATCCATTTTAATATTTAATGACTCATAAAATAATGAAGATGTAAACAAACTTATGGCATTTATTGATGGAATAACTCATATATTTTCCTTTTCAGGTTTGAATATTTTTACTTTTGTAAATATCGTCTGCGCGTGTTTTTAATTGCAGATAATTTCATTTTCCAGTCTAAATATCTGTACTTTTCTAAATATCGTCTGCTTATTAGTTGCATTTTTCTCTCTTTTGTTTTTGGCAACTATTGAAATGTTATGTTTACTTTTGTAGTGTTTCTTCTATGTAGTACTTTTGTATGTGATGTTTTATTCGATCGGATATTAAGGAGAATGCATACACCACAAGAGAAAGCACACATTTTATGGTGGTCATAGAGTTAATTTCCAATCAACTAAATCACAGACTTTTAAGAGTTAATTTCAAATCACTTAAACTGACTGATTTATGAAGATTTGAATATCACTATTCAATAAAAAAGGGATAATTTTAGATTTTTCATCGATCGTTTCAAAGAAAATACGCCAATAAGCGCGCAGGTTTCTCAAGATTAATTGGCCTAAGATTATGAAAATGGTGAGTTTTTCTAAATTTTTAACATTTAAAACTTCATAAATAAGTCTTAGTTGATCGTGGAAAATAGAAACATTCATTCATTTATTTAAAATTTGGTGTGTCCAGAATATTTATCAGAATATGATACCTTACTGCATTAAATTTAGATTTCATAATTTTTGAAATATATTTATAAGCAGGAACAAAATATTATTATTGATTTCATTTCAATCCTTTTGAAAGCAAAACTAAAAACTGAATTTTATACTGAATCTCAGAAATTTTTGTTGAATTATTGTTTGAGATATTACATAAACTATGAAAAATATTTTGCAGTTAACATAAGACTTAAATACCGAGCAATTCTGTTTGCAATACTCATATTCAATAATAATAATAATTAATAAATGACAATAAAGATGATAAATAAAATAAAACGCTTGATTTTATTAAAAAATATCTTAATATTAATTGCAATTTTATCATTTCCACTTTAAATTAAAGTTGAAGTTTTACCGGAAATGACAACAAATTAGCAAAATATATATAGTAAATTGAACTAAACGATCTAAACAGTATAAGTTTGGTATGACAATCAAAATTTGAATATTAAAAATGTTTTGTTTGAGAATCCTTTAAGAGACCAGTTTCTTAAAATATTTAATTGAAAATTGTAGCGAGCGGTAATACTGGCGAACCGGCTGGTCGCCAAAGGCGGCTAGTTAAAAATAATAAAGAAGATGAAACTAATAGTATTTCTAACATATGTCATAGATCTATGATCCATATTGTTTCATAACTTTAAAAAATGAAAAGATAAAGAGATAGTTAACTTTAAATGTCACGGGATATGATAAGGAATTAATTTTTTATGTTTCTTATCATATCGAATGAGTAAACATTGAAATTTCCTTCTGTTTCTTAAGTTTTGATTTATATAGCATTTTATCTGCGATCTGAATCCCAACAGAGTTCAGTTTACTTAATAATAAATTGTGAAATGTAATTCAAAATCATGTGAGTTTCTCGATCTTAAAGCAGCATTTATTTTTTGCCAGTGAACTTGTTCATTTCGAAAGCTATTGTTTGATATATTATTTTCCATTTGAATGATTACTTTCTCTTAAATCACTTGTGGACTTTGAAGCAACAGAAAATAGTAATTTTCAGTTTGGCATTTTGTATCCACAATATTTGATTATATTCTAAATAAAATATGTATTGTTAAAGAAAAAGAATAGTTAATGGGTTCAAAGTCTCAATATGTTCTTTTTCTTGAAAGGTTCCTTTTTTCTTGTTTACATACTTCTTATATCTTTATTTGTCTTTAATAATGAAGATATTGTATAGATTTGTAATAAAAGCTTCTGTTATAACCTAAAATGGATAGGTATCTATTTTAAATTGAAATTTCATTTGGATAGCTAATAATCAATTTTAGTTAAGAAAAACACAAAGACTTTTTTGAAACCTCTGTAAAATGTATAAGAATATTACTTGAGGAAAATTAACTTTCAAACGAAATATCAAAATAATTCCTAGATTTTATCGACGTGTATTTCTGAGTGATTGGAATGAAAAAATGGGTCAAAATTCAAAATCAGAATGCATAGAGAATTTAAAAAATTTTATTATATATGTTTTTAATTCTATTTACCTTGAAAGATTTTTAAAATTATTTAATATACGAGTGGTTATATTTCAATATACATGAATAAAAACTTTAATAATTCTAAATTAATTATTTCCAAATAAAGTTTTATTGAGTCCCCTTCGGTCAATTTCCTGTGCTGGTTTTATTTATTGACTTATTTATTTATTTATATATTTTTTAACATATGCATATACTTTTTTTCTTCTGTCAATACTTTTTGACAAACAAACAGCAAAAGAGAAAGAATATATTTTGATCACAATTTTTATTTAACCCTTTTTCAAGGAATCCTTGCCGTTATATGATCATGTGAAAACGCTTACAGTGTCATCGTAAGGCTCAAAGAACTATGAGTTTTCTTTTTATAATTCCTCTTCCGTAGAATTTATCATTGACAGATATGATTGAAATGATCTCTTATGAATTGTTGTAAAGAATTTAATTATCATGTTTAAGTTAAGTAAATCGACATTTTAGATTAGTCACTGCATTCTCGATTTTCTACTTTATATCTTAGATTCACACCTAAAATCCTAATTTCTAAATTTAATGTCCTAAATTTGAATCAAATGAATTGTATTTTTCCGGTTTTTATTAATAAGCGAGTAGTTTATATTTATAAAAGAGAGCAATTTGATTTTTTTTAAAAAGGAGTTCTGAAATATTTTAACTTCTAAATTTTACTATTCATTAAATATGGTCATATTTATATAACCAACATAGATTAATCACTTTGAAAAAAACATAATAAAAGAAAGGGATAAATACATAACTTATCCTCATAATGTATTTTAGGTTTTATATTAAAATAGAATAACTATTTCATTATTTATGGGTTATTTTCTAAATTATACCATGAAGCTTCTCTCCTCTCCAACTAAACGTCTTACGTTTTGCTTTTATATCTAATTTTATTTAGTGAAGAACATAAAGCAATCCGTAATGTATAATTTTACTTTGTTTGGTAAAAATATATTCTTCTCTGCTAATAATAAAGCAAAACGGGCGCGCATGTGTGTGCGAGTGCATTTGTGTATGTGAGGAAGAATGTAATCAAACACTTATAATTTTACGTTGTTGAATAAAAATGCAAAGCTCAAACAGTATTCAAAATTCCTGATATAATATGAATGGCTTGATTCAAATTTTCTGCATTCATTTCATTTTCATATCTGAATACTTCTAGAGATATTGATTCTTATACGATACGCTTCCAAATATGGGACACAGCAGGACAAGAAACGTACAAATCTATGGCAAGTATAAAATTGATTTTTATAAATGAAATAAATATTTGATTTAATCTTGTACCTTTATTTTTCAAACTTTGCATTATTGTATTTTACTTGTATTCAATGACACGTCAACTATTTTAATACTTTTTTATAGTAATATTCTGTTGTATTCTTATAAATATTTGCCGTGTATTCTTCTACTGTCATGACCAAGAATTATTCCGAGGAAATCTTTCATCAAAGAATCGGAGAGTCATAGATTTGAGACAAGTCTGCTTTGTGTACTCACTTAGTCCTCGGCAAAGTCTTTCCATTGGTGAAATGTAGAAACTTGAAGAACAAGTGCCTTCAGCTAAGAAGTTATCAGTATTACAAAAAGATCCATCAAAAGAATGGGGTTTTTTCTAAAGCTACTTTATGCATAAATGTTCTTCATTTAAAATCCAAATACGAAGTCTATTGTATTTTAAATAAAAAGGATATGATATTAATTACCGGATTTTTTTCAATAGAAAATTATGCGAATGTGATTCAGCAGATAAGAACATCCCCCATATTCATATCTTCCCCTAGTAAGCTCGAAAATGTTCATCCAAAAATGGATATCAAACAAGATGTGCAATAAATTGCCTGAGCTTTCATCGTTTTTTACATGTAATATTTAACACCTTCTTATAAAACACTCATTGAATCAGATCTTAGAAAATTACCGACGTATTTTTTTCTAAGACCTTTTGAGCTCTAATAAGAAAAATGAACATAAAGTTACTCAAATGTGTTTTTGTCAAGATAGAAAAAAACAGAAATCAAAAGTCATTTGCGGTCAAAGAAAGACAAGAAAAAACTAAGAGAAAGAAAGGGAAGTTCGGAAATGTGTGAAAAAAAAGGAGTCAGTTTGCCGAATTTCTCGCTGTGACTTGTATCATTTCAGCTTTAGTGCTTCTAAATTCAAAGGGAGAAATGGTTCTAAATCAATTGATCAGGTGAAGGCGATGCGGGCTTTCATAGGTTACTTTTCCATTGCTTGTGATTTCCTTATCTTGTCTGCTTTTCCCGCTTTTCAATTTGTCTTGATTATAGAACTTTCAGGAAGCATCGAAATCTCAGCGTGGAAAGGTAGATAAAAAACGAAAATGCAATTTAAAATGATTATTTCAGGGGAGGTGCTGCAGTTCTGCATCCCTAACAGGCCAACCGCCACTGGTATTTTGTAGTCCTCATCATCAGACTAAGGCTCAAATTTGCAAAGTTCCATTTCCATAAAACTCCAATGTTATTTAAAAGCGGGACGTTAAAATAAGAATTCAAATAAAATTTTAAAGACAATTAATATGTGTAACTTTTTATTCTCATGTTTTTTTCAGAAAATTTAACTTATTTATGGAGAAAAAAATGTTTAAATAAAGCAATAAAATGACAAAAAATATGACTTACGAACTTGGAAATAGAAACGAAATTCCTTAAATAAAGCGAGATATCACACGACTAAAGGTCGAAATATATTTTCGATCAGATGAATGGTTGGAAAAAATCGATTGGATATGGAAATTCTCCCAAAAGATTATTTGGGAATAAACCAGTCTGATATTCTCGATAATATATATCAATTAATTAATATAAAAATTAAGTTTTGGAATCTCTTGAATTTTTTTCATTACTATTCATATAAAAGTAGGGAATACGCCTTTATAATTGATATTAAAGTATTTTCATATGTTATTATATAATATAATATTTTCATATATCCATATTATTTGTAAGACTCATATAAATACAATTAATTCAAAGTGTTAATATTAGATTTATTTTTTCTTTTTAGCTTCCAATGTATTACAGAAAAGCGAACTTAGCGATAGTGGTTTTTGATATTACTTGCTACGAAAGTTTCGCAAACCTTCCGAAATGGATCGAAGGTAAGTAGTTTTCTAAGCGTAATAAATAACCTGAAACCTCGAATCATCAATTATTTTCTTTTTCATTGCTTCGGCCCTTTTCATCTTTATGAATGTTTATTAAGTTGTACCTTAACAAAATTACATGGAATAATTATATTTGAAAAGAACAACTTCCATTCCATGAAGTTTATATATGATAGTTTGTCTTAAATGGAATGCCTTATATGTAGATTTCGAGGACACTGTGGAGGAATCGGTACTGTTTACCACTATTTAAATGAATGTATTAAATTCTCGGAGTTAAGAAAAAATCTGAAAATTATAAATAATGACTTAAGTACAGTACTGATGGTACCAGGTAATCTTAAAATTCTAAAGGACATAATGTCAAAAATTGTCCGTTTTTTATCAACTATTCGAGAGTTTGTAGATAAGGAAGTAGGGCAGTAATTGATCACTTTGTGGCCAATTACCTCGAAGAGAATGTTAGTTTGACAAATCGGTCTATGCAAGAATGGACAATCTTAAAGATAGTAGTCGGCCACAACAAATCCTGTCGATACTGCTACATTCAGTGGTGGCAGGGTGTACGCAAGAAGAAGAAGATTTCGAGGACACATATGATCCAGGTAATGAGGTTCTTCAGAAGTAACTCTAGGAGTTGATTAAAATTGTGCTACACGGCGCTTCTCTCAGACACATTGAACTCTGGCAATGAAATCGTTTGAGGTTTTTATGAAAATTTTGTCAGTAGACTTATAAACTTTCGGAGGGAAATGTTCAACGATTCAATTAAATCTTAATCAAGCATTCAAATTATGAGTGAAGTTATTTGATTTATTCATATCTTTGAAATATCTCACACATTGTTTTAAGTTCAGAAAAATAATAGGAGCTTTAAACCTTTTTTATAGCATCATGGTGAAATGATTGTTGATTCAAAACGGCTCGTGTGTGATATGTATAAAAATGAATTTTCCTATGTAGTCTGTGCTAAACTGTCTTTTCGTTAATTAATTGCTTAAGATAAAAGCATTCTCAAAATTCCTAACTTCAATCCCTAACAAACCATTTAAATCGGCTGACAAGAGAAGGACTAAATTGAACTGGTTTATATCTTTCTTACTACAGTTAGGTTTTGAGGGCTTCTGTGATAGAATCTTGGTTTTGGGATCAGAGATCATTAGAAATGAAACCTGATCCAAAGATTCTCCATTTATCCAAATGGAGATCCACCAAAGATTATCCATTTATAAGCATGGTACATGTTAAACCTCCATTCATGGATGAAATGTCCTCAAACTGATGTGAAATCCTGAAGCTTTGGAAAAACAGTCTCATCTTCTGAGTTGGAGAGCATCAGGTTTGAAATTCAGACTCCTATTCCACATAAAAATTTCTAAGGATATAGAAGCATAGTACCTCCCTACTCTTATCGTATATTCTAATGTTGATGGATCATGAGGCCATGGAGGAAGAATCTTGGCTTCTGGATTGAAGAATGCCAGATGTATAACATCAAAAGATCCGCATTGATTTGAGTATGACGCACGTTGCATTTCTTGTCGTGGGTCAAATGTTCTTACATTGATGTGTAGACCTGAAGATAAATTTCAGCTTCTGGTTCAAAAAATGTTAAATTCAAAATTCGATTTCATCCAAGATCATCCATATATATAAGGATGGTGCATACCCCCATTCGAAGATCAAATTTCTTCCCGATATCTGGTACGGAATTTTGAAAAATCAAGAGCATTCTCAGATGTCTTGCTCATTGTCTGACCACAGTTCAAAATTATTTCCTGAAATAGATTCCCTTTAGATACAAAATTAGATTTTAATCAATTTATACATAACTACATAACTTTGTTTAAATACTAGTTTTATTTTCCTTCATCTTAATCACTTCTTTAATGAAATTTTATTTCTTTTTCAGAACTTCAAAGAAATGCCGACAATGATTGTATCATTTGCATAGTTGGCAACAAATTAGATTTAGAGCACAGAAGGGTGGTTGACGGAAACAAAGCTGCTCATTTTGCGAAATCCATTGGCGCACTTTATTTCGAAACGTCAGCCAAAACAAATGAAGGTAAGTAGATACTCAAGAATTTATTTTCATAGTCATTGCAAAGTTTCTAAACCACACATTTTTACATATATAGTCAGCCCTACCTACGATATGGCATGCAGGTTCCATATAACATAGTATACAAATTAAAACAATACTCCAACAATACAGAATTTCGATAACACATTTGAACAATCCTCAGCACTTTTTCTTTCAATAACATGGCACGGTTTACATATAACATGGCGTATTAAGCTCGTACTTTCTTTAATAATTCTTTTTTCAGCCTTATGTTTCTATTTGCTTTATTTCGACTTGGATGATTTCTTTGCAGCACGGAATCAAAGCATCTTGTCATACAGAGGGTTTCTATATGTTTAGGATAAAACATTTCCGTGAAGGAGTAATTGCAACTCCATCTTTTAATATTTTTACATCTGTTCCTTAAGATTTGCTTTTTTCCTACATTTATTGCCTTTCTATTATTTTGAATCGGAACTTTCTTTCTTCAGAAAGCCTTTTATGTTTCGTTTTTTTTAATATTGAAATTCTACTCAACAAATGAATGTTATAAGAAATAGCTGTAATAAGAAACAGCTGAAATTAGCAATGCATGAAAAATTTAGCCCTGTATATTACTGAGTAATATGACAGTCTTGATGATCCAAATGCAATTTAATGTAATTGATGCATTAGAACAGAATTTAGTTTTTACATCTGAGGTGAAGTATTCAATGTAAATGAATCTTAATACTTAAAAGGGGATTTACTTAATTTTACTAATTATTTCTAGATGCATAAAAATGAGTATGACGTCATTTACTGGTAACTAGTATTCTTGTAGCTTTTTGCATATTATCAAATTCAATTGTCATTGATCATAATCATACCTGAAAAATGCCAATTCTTTAATCATTCTTTATTTACTGCATTCAGAGGTATTTAAATCGGATTCTTTTGATGTAAAAGGAAATCGAATTCTTTTTAGAAAACATGCTATACGATTTACCGGTAAAATAGCAAATAGATTTGTCTCAATTAACTACTCAGATAATAGAGTCGACTATCTCATGGGGTTTTTTTGTATTTTTTGATGAAAAACGTGTGACGAGACGTGAAAGAAAAGAAAATATTGAAATAATAATTGAATGAAAAATCAGAAACTTAGGTGTAAAGGGTATTTTCATAATATTGTTGTATCTCTTGGACATATTCACTCTTTTTAAGAAATTTATATCTAATATTTCAGGCATAACATTTAATGTAAATAAAAGTAATGCTGCATTCATTATTTTTCATAATTATTTTTGATTATAATCACGAAGTAAAATATTATAACGTGAATAGTTAATTAAGCAGTGAAAAGAGACTTCTTGTATGATCAGAGTGACTCAAGAATCACTCTTTATTAAAGAATCATAAAAAGATATTCGCAGCTGGGAATCAAATTTTATACATGTTTTTGCAATTTTATATTTTATGCACATTTGAATAGAGAAGTTATATCATAAAATGAAGGATGTGTTGAAAAATAAGAGTAACAGTTGGATATGAGTAATACAATTACATCTGTATTTAGTTCTAAAGATTTTGTAATGCACGAATTTTTATTTTGCCTACAATAACATTTCAAATAAATCAAAGGGAACGATAAAACTTTGTATATCTTTTAGCCCTTTAAGGTGCACAAAAATAAACATTTTAGGCTATTTTCTTATAAATTTTGAAAAATTATAACTATTAAGATGATTCGATTGAAGATAAAATATTCAAAAATCCGTATTTTTAATTAAAATATTCATACTGATGGCAACTTTTCCTTTGTCCTTTAAAAAATATTATTATGAGGAAATCTGGAAATTTTCCATGCAAATTTTTATTTGATAATAATTGTTAAGATAAATACTTGTAATTTGACGTTTGAATATGGCAACTTATAAGGCTCGAATACTTAAAAATTATAAGTATTTCATGCTGAAATTATGTTATTTTTGATATATTTCCCATTTTAACAGGCTAGCAGATGTTTAAAAACATTTCCAAAGTGAAGCACAAGTAAAGCCCTTTTGAGTGTCTTGTAACCATCTAAGGATTATTTAGTATACAATAAAAACAATTTTCAAGACGAACAAAATCTCCTATCAAACAGATGCAATTTTTTAAAAGAAACTAATGATAGGGCATTGTTTAACTTCATTATGAGCAAATAAATAATAGTCATCTATAGTACAATCCTATCTGTTGCAAGAAATTCTAAAAATCCTTATAGATGAATATTCCTATCTCTACGTATAGATTAATCTTTATTTTTTCATGAAATATAAGTGTTTCAAAAAAGTTCCAGGTTTAACTCTATAGAACATGGTGCCTAGAATTGCGTTTGCAGAAATGACATATAATCTTGATCTATAACTTATATGTCAATTGGCTTTGTTGTAATAACACTGAATATTAGTTGAAACGTGTTTTAGCGGTGATATGAATGTGTTGTCCGATATTACGTTTATCGCTCTCTACAGTAAAACATGATGATACACATCAATGTCACATACTACAAGATGATTATAAAAAAAAAACTACCCCGATATATGAGGACGTAACTAGCATATCGATCACAGGAACGGAATAAAATGTTGGTTCAAGGTATTTTGAGGTAGGCGCTCAAGAATCATATGAAAAACTCTAACGGTTGTAGTTACAGTGTTAAAATTTCAAAATTTTCAAACGGCAACACCAATTTTTTTTATTGGAATGTGTTTCTCCATAACAAAAAAAACAATAAATAGCGTTGTAACGATATCTGTAGCAGGAAAATCACCAGCGCTAGAAAGAGCCAGAAGAAAAAAGAAGAAAACTGTGGTGTGCCTAACAGAGACTTTAATTGCAACAGATTCCTTTTGGCATGGCACGTGTTTCGGTTGTAAGCACCATCTACCGCATTTAAAGTGTCTCGGGGTTGAAGTAGGTAAAGTAGAAAATTTGTGAGACACAATAAAATGTTTTTTTCCTGTTGTTTCTCTGCTTTTAGTGGTTATTTTCTCTTTTCTTCTTAGTCTGTCTAGCGAATGTTACAGGTACCGTAACAACGGTATTTATTGCTTTTTGCTTTGGAGAACAAATTCCAATAAAAAAGTTGATATTGCCATTTGGAAATTTTGTCACTGTAATTGTAACTTTATTTGTTGTTTTACATATGATTCTTGAACGCACTTTTATTCCCTTCTTGTGAACGGTTGGATAGTGACGGTCTCATTCAGCGAGATAGTTTTTTATAATCACCCTGTATATTACCTTATCAAGATTATAATTCGATACTGAAGCAAGCAGAATCCTGTGTTGCGATTGGTTGGTCCATTACAGTGACAATACAATAACTTTTGATAGTCTTTAATTCTTATTTACTCGGTAAACTAATCAGATCTTTGAAAGATTAGATAATATTATTTTGAATGTAAAGGATAATGTTTTCAGCGTACTTATTTTTCCATTTATAATGTCTACATATGTGAAAGGGTAATTGTTAATTAAAATGAGGGAAACATTGGTTATTTGAATATTTGTTTTCACATTTATGATTATCATAATTTAAAAAAATAATTCGTCTGTATCTATTACAATTCTAAGTCATAACTCGACTGAGACTTTTTGACTGAAATTGTGCCTTGCACTTTCCATTAAACAAACAATCAATCTAAGTATAATTTAAGACAATTTTCGAGAGGAAAACTCAAAAATAATATTTTATATTTGAAGTAACTACATTGAGAATGCAATAGTCCAGAATTTCTAATTTTTTTTTGCATAATCTTGTGATGAAAGTCAAGCGATAAAATTTATTAAAACGAGAAACAAGAAAAATTTCATATACGATCTTACAAAGATCTTAATTTCAAAAAATATACCTAAGCGTATTAAAAGCATTTTTATCTTGCATTTATGGAGGATTGATAATCCAATAGAAATATAAAATTCCATTACATCTAAAGTTCATGATGTAAGATGGTGAAAATAAAGTAAATATATCATTTATAATGCTGTAAATTTATACACTCATACAGGGAAAAAACATAAAAATTGCCTACAAAATGAGATAGCAAGATTCTCTTGCGCTATATTTCATATGATGCTATAAATCAACGGAAGATAGGATAATATCATGTGTTTCATTTTATGTATTGAGCAACAATGCTCACTCAAGACGTTTTGCGGATGTAGCCATTACGATCTTATAAAGCATTTACTGGCCTTGTGATATGGACAACTAAATTTTAACATAACATTTTTAATTTAATTACTTTTAATTGGCACAGAAAATTTATTATATCAGATAAAGTATAATTTGGAAAGGTATAATCAAGACATGCCTTCATTTTTTAGAGAGATTCAAAGATAAAAAAACTCAGTTCGTCATTAATATTTTTATATCAAGAAAACCTCATGGGAATAATCGTGCTGTTTTTTCTATTTTTGAGTCCGAAGGAATACGATTCATTTTGAAATCATATAATCTATTGCTGAAGCTTGTTGGATTTTTTTTAATACGGTACATTAGAAAATGTTTTATATTCATCACTTCTGTGAAAAGTTATTTTTAATTATTTATTTAAAAGATATAACTAATAAAATTGAATATAAAGAAATTTAAAAAGAAATAACTATTATGAGCATAAGTAAACAGAAGGTTATTAGAAACAAGCTAACCGCAAACAAATGACTATAACTTACTAGTATACAATGATAATAAGTAAAAAAAATTTACACAATATAAAAGAAGGTTTTAAGTCTTGTTTGTGTGGATTGATCCATATGGAAGTCCATTTCATTACCGTGTGAAGCATTCTCTGTGCATATCTATAGTTTGTTCACACTTTAAGTAAAGAAAGTGTAAAGCCTATGACATATACCAATCAAATGATGGGAAAAGAAATATTTTCAGAACATACATCACCATTATGAACGGAAACATACAGAATGACATCATAGACTTCACACGCCCTTACTCGAGCCCATTAAATCTCACTGTTGTTAATAGCTACATAGCATTTGTATGCCTTATCATTTTTTTAATTGATTTATCTTCGCTACCGAAGTGTATTAGAGGCATAAGTCTTATCAGTGGCCCGTTTCAATATAAACTCTCAGTGGATTGTTAATAATAGTAATAACTTCTGAAAGCAATAAAACTGATGGAATATACTTTCGATATTTTCGTATATAATCCATAAAGTTATCGAAATACCATCCTATTTTTTTTTCTTTCATTAATTTTTCTCCTTCAAACTGTAACATGTAAATGAAACACATTTTTCCTTTTCAGAGTAAGACGTAACACACAGAAAAACAATGCTCCTTTTTGTGTGATTTTTGTGTGTGTGTCGCACTGATTTACTGAGATATGCGATTCTCACTGTACAATTGTATAGCGCATCTGTAGTTAATGCATAAATTTCTTCAGGAATACATAAAAAAGAAAAAGATCTAAACTGTTTTTTTATGAATAATGAAATGAAATCTATTCTTGTAGTTGCATTTCTTAGAGTAGTTTTAAACTGAAGTATCCACTTCATTTTTTTTTTTGTTTGGAAGAAAAACATTTGAAATAATTTCTGTAATTTCCATAAAAATTTCTAGATGTATTTTAATTCTATTAATAAGAAATTTTTAAATTAAGTTAATGTCATCAACATTGCCTTTAGAATCTGTTACTATATAAACAGGATTTGTTTTTATCAGTTTTATTATGTATGGCCAAATTCCTTTAGCCACCATATTTCATGGCGCATTTTTGTTTTCTTACACTATTTTGTTGTACATATCGAAGGATACTTATAATAGATAATTATAAACAATATTCATGTTTTCATTAGGATTGAATAAAAGCTCAAATTAATCATCTCCCGATTGGTTGAAAGCAAGTGAAGTATCAGCGTTTTATTTCCAGTTTCATTTAAATTTGGAATCAAACTAAGAGTAAAATTAAGCTGCAGCTTCAAGTTATGAAATTTTCTCTATAGGTGTTTCTTGCTTTTTGCATAATATGCAAATGGGAAAATAAAATGTGCAAGGAGGTTGCACAATTTTTTCTCTATGTATAATTTTCCTCCTTAAGAGTGTAATTGTTGTTTCTTATGGCACTTGCCACTGACAAGCCCCGCCGTTCAGAGACAGCCGATTTAAGCCTGAGGGGGAGCGTCCGTTGTTTCTACAGTAGCATCAACTAGGTCCAAGAGTATGACTTAGCTATTCACGCATCACTCATTCGCCTGCACAACCCCTTTTTACAGGAGGGCCCATTCACACATCTCACCGATAGAACAACGAAAGAACAACCATGCCCAAACCGGGACGCCCAGATCACGAGGAAGACGCGCTACCCCTATGCCAGGACGCCGGCAAGAGTGTAGTTAAACACACATCATCAAAAGCATTAGAAACCTTGAAATGCATTTGTTATCATTTCCACTTGTGGATTCTAAATAATTTAATGTTTTTGCTTCCATTTTTAACTCTGAAGGGAAAAAAATCTATATCGAAAACAATCAATCAAAAACCAATAGAGAATTTTGAATTTCAAAAGCTATGCATCGCTTTTAAAAGTATATATTTTAAATATGTTGACTTCTGAAGTATTATAAAATTAAGAATTTGTTAACTAGTAATTAAAGATTTACATAAACATTTTTTTCAAAAATATATTTTATATTTTTATATTCCTATTAAAAATATCGAATTTATGGTTATGCCTTTATTCCATGATCACTTTTTCAAAAATGTATATTAAAATATCTGTATATTTAACTAAATTATTTTTAAAAACATAAGCCTAAAACATGATATTTTTTAAAAGCATTTAAAAATATTTTTTTTTAATATTTCTGTTAGAAAGGTAAAATTTATTAGCATTGTTGGGAGGGTTGATTTGTTGTTTGGATTTTTAGAAATTTTTTTGTAATTATTTCATGATAATTCCATACTGGATCTGAGAGTATTAAAGCTTATGCCTTATAAAACACAACACATAATAGAAATATGTTTATCTTATTGACAATTTGTTTTACAAGGCAAGAAAAAGACATTGATATTACAAGATCAGAATATCGCAAATGAAAAGGTCGCTGTTTCGTATTTTTCCTTAGTGAGAAGCGTTATTTTAAGTCAGTGAATGAAAATTTAAGTTAATTAGTGAACGTTCTATTCAATAACGAGAAATACGAGACTTACATTAGTCAAAACTTTTACTCCTTACGATGAGCATAATTAAAAAATGCCTGCAGAATGAAAAGAATGTGATTTGCCATTCGACATTCAAACGGCTAAAATGTTTTTGAAGTACAAAAAAATAGAATTCTTTAAAATTATATCTTCATTAAATATAATCATGTGTTATATTATAGAATTAACACATTATTAGCATTTATTAGTTTTATGGGAATATTTATTAGTTTTTTTTTCAAAGTCTAATTAAGGAATGTCAAAACCCGATACATATTTAAAAAAAAAAGATATTCACTAAACTTTTTTAACAAATCAACACACAATGATTTGCCACTGTTATTACTAAGCTACGCCTGCTTTCGTAAAACCTTGCATTTTATAATTATTTATTAAGCAATTTTACAGGCACGAAATTTCATTGTTCATATATATGAGACAATGGTTATTATCGTCTGAAAATGTTACATATTTACAAAATAAAACTGTAGCTTTAGAACTTGTTTCATTTTTAGTATTTGATCCAGTACTACTTTTAGAAAATATGGCTGACTTTTCTTCTCCAGTTCTTTCATTCGAAATATCTGGAATTGTACTGAATATATTTATTTAAGTCAACTATTTTCGAATTCTGATTGATATCGTACAAAACATTAATCAAATCCATTTGTTTATCAAAATAATAAGTTATTTAAAAACTAAATAAAACTTTGGAATAAAGGAAAACTTATATATCATCCTACAATAATGATTTTATTTTTTAACAGATGGCTTAAAAATGATTAATTATTAAATTTGCGTGCGTCAGTACCGAAGTTACCAACTATAATATATGATTCAGATCGCATTCCTCTTAATCCAAATGAAAACTCATTGGGAATATCTGTTCTTAATTAGTTTGTTGCCATTAAAGGAATGCAAGTTTTGATGGTTTTTCATTTCTTTATATTCATCGCTTGCCTGGAAATTGTTTCAATGACGGTTGTTACTCATTATTTTCGAAGACTTGACAGCTCATAATTCTACAAGATCATACTTAAGCTACTGTTATAAATAAGAATATTTATTCCTTCAGTCAATTGTTTGTAATACTTGTTATATGAGTTTAAATCCAGTATTTCCTAGAAAATCAGTAGAAAATTTAAATGGAAAGCAATTATTTTGAAAGAAATCAACATTTTTTTAATGTTAAACAACGATAATAGACACAAAACGAATGGTAAACCGAAAGCAAATAAATTTTAACTAAACATAAAACTATCAAAAAGATACTGTACTGAATATAAATGGGCAATACAATGTTGAAAATTAAGAAGGGAAAAACATATAAATATTTACAGAATTGTTAATCGACAAAATTGCATGAAAGCAAAGTTTTAAAGCATGAAAGCAAAGTTAAGTAAAAATTTGGAGGCCATAATTTCCGTCGCAATTGTCGACAAATTATTATACATCGGAATCGGTGTTAGAGTAAATGAAAATTTCAAAGTTTTCTCTTAAATAATTGATACTTCTTTAGTATTTATTTTTAGACTCAAGCAATGCATAATTTCAAAACCACTTTTAAGTTCTAGAATTTTATAAAACATCAAGTTTAAAATATAGCTGCTTTGCTAGTTAACCCCTTTCTATTGTTATAAAGTATTATTTTCGGCATCGGCATCGGAGGATCAGAGACTGAAAGCGTGATTTCACTGATCTTCTTCCGTCTATTAATGCCTCATTTGTGCCGTGTGTCCAAAATATTCAAGTTGATGGGGCGTAGAAAATTAGAAATTGCATTTTCAGCATAAATTTTATCTTCGTCTTCTGATCGCGGTTCAAAATTTGAAGATACTGTGTCTCCCCAACGGCCAGCTAAAGAAACTTATCCCCAATATAAAGTTGAGGGAAAAGGCAAAGGAGTGTAAGATAGCTGACCAGTGACTTAAGGAATGGAAATGAAGGGTCAAGGTAAATCCGTGATATTCGAAGCCGAAGGTAGCTGAAAAATCCGCAAAGTGATGAGATATTAGAACGTCTTTGTTGCAATTTACTAATGAGTACATTTATTACATTTTTCTAAAAAAAGAATGTAAATAAGGTATGTCGAAAAATTCTTCTCGATTCATTGAGAGGGATAAGTAACACCATTTATATTACATCCCAATACGAAAAATGTCTCTTTTCAAGATCGGACATTAATCTAAGATAGATAATTGACATAATTTTACTCACTTTAAGCAGAACCTGTACTTTTATGAAATCAAAAATCCCTCCCCTAAAACCTTTTCTGATCTAAGTAGAATATTTTTCTAAGCTGTATAGTTATGAATATTGTTGTTTTAGGTATCATGGATGTATTTATTCATGTCGCCAGACAAATGATCAACTCTTACAAACGTCGAAAATCTTCGACGGGGAGTCAGAATCCTCCAGTGAAGCTCGAAATGGCTTCCAAAGAGAAGGAATCCCATTGTTGCTCATAACATTCTTTAGGTCAGCTCTCAACGCACGTCGAACAATTTCTCTGGATGTTGGTGAAAGCCGTTTCTATTAGTATTTGCATGTTTAGTGCCGTAGATAAAGTAATTCCTGGATTGCACATCTGTACGTATCGGGAAAAAAAAGAAATAGATTCTATGTTTATTGTGATACAATTGAAGACTTTTCACTCATTAGTAAATAACTTAGTTTCATTGAATTCCAACGTTTTCTTTCAAAATATTTCGTTGGCAGAAAAATGGTAATTCATACATTAGTATCGTACATGCGTGCGGAATGTCATATGCAGCTTACATACGAACCATTTACATTGTTTCAGCATTTCAATCTAGTAGTTTTTTGTTTAAAACATTTGCAGTGTCTCATATTTGTTCTTGGATACATATGTGTTTTAAATTTACTTTTAAAATTATCATCTAAATATAATACAATTTACTTTTAAAATGTTCATAGAAACTTTCTTTTGTTTATAATAAAACCTACATAGTGTACTGAAATTGAATTCATTAACTTTTTTTGATAAAATTATTTTACCGAGAAAATGTTAAAAAATCGATCTCTCTTATGTAAAGAAGCGTTTGAAAGCTCTACTAAATTTTTTGACAGAAGATATTTATTGTTATTTATTTTTATTATGAATGGAAATAAATATATATCAAATATCGCCTGCACTTTGAAATTACTATTACTTCATACAAATTTGTTTGATTTTCTAAATTTGAAGTGAACATGGCCCTACATTACCGAGTTATGACAAATTCTATTAGGAATTTAATCATAGAGCAGAACTTGAATGAAATTTGTTAAAGTAAATCATTCAGATGTGTTTAATATTATAAAACGATAGAAACTCTGTAGAATTGTTGATAAAGCATTAAAATCATGAGCTCTTCACAAACTAACTCAGAGATATCAAAGGTTTATCATTAATAAAATAAAAAAAATCCAAGATTTAATGAGGTGAAACTTACAACAGAATTGGATAAAAGATTTACAGTAAATGTGAATCTTGAAACTGTTAGACGAATTATTGAATCATGTTAGTACAACATTCGAGTTGTATTAATGAAAGTTATGTCTGGATTTTGAAAAATAGTGAGAGACATTATATAGCAATACAAATAAGTGTTATATTTGTGAATGTTCCAAAATTTAATACATTTGCATGAATAGATGTATACAGAAAGCATAACGAAGAGCTCAATCCGAGAAGACATGGAGGGAGAGACATAACGCTTTGGGCATCTTTTGCTGTTTCTAGTATGAGAAATTTAATTTTCATTTAAAATAACATGGACCAATATAACTATATAAATATCTTGAAAGAAAATTTGAAAAATATATGCCCAAGTATATTTGGAATTCAAACCCTGTTCGAATAGTATCAAAATAATAATCTCACACATACTCTAAATACTAGCTTATGGTTGCTGTTATCATTCATACTTCACCGTATTCCCCAGATTTGAATCCAATTCCAATTGGGTTGCATAAATTGAAGACGAACAATTGAAAAAGTATTAATAATGGAATTGAATGAAATTCTTACAAATATAAATGAGCTTCAATCCATTCCAAAACATATAACTTCAGCTAAAAGATACGCAATAAAATATTACAATGTTTGATTTTTGCATATTTTTGTTTACATTTGTTGAATGTCTGCATTTACTTATGTGAGATTATTTTTAACACTTTCTCGCTAAAGTAATTTTTTTCAAAAAGAAGTATTTAATTTATTTTCATTCAAATATACAAGTTTTATTTAAGACAAAAGAAAGTTAATAAAAAAATGGAAGCAAATATTTGGATGATGTTTTTAAATTTCAATTTCAAAAGCACTAAGCATTCAGAAGTTAATGTGAGCCACTGTAAGGAAGATTTTAACTTCATTGGAAGATTTTGAAACAAAACCAATAAATTTCCTAACATTTCCAATAATTACCAATCTCTAAACTTAATTGATATGTTTTTATTGTTACTATTTTAACCCTTGAAACACTTTTTTTGAACCGTTACATTTGGTTATTAACAGATTAATCCAATGGTACTCCTTTAATAAGTATGATATTATGTGCTGATACTCTGTGCTGGTTTTTAATCTTCCAATGAAAATAAAGCCTTTTTATTCATTTAAATTTGCATACATTAGATTTAAAACCAAAAATTACTGGTATATTTATCCAAATTAGCATTATAACGTAAAACATTTTATTAAAACGCTTAAAAAAGCGGTAAGTTAGAAAGAATTAAAATGTTTTTGATGAATAATTAGAATAAAAGTTATGAATGATAATCCAGCTGTATTTTTTATAACAGGGGAATTGTTATTTCACAATTTACGATAAGAATGCACTTCATGATGTATTTTGTTTCTGTTAGCTACGATACAATAAGCTTAACATAAGAGTTAAAGCTTAAACCGAACATGTAAAATCTGATTTGTTTATGCATTGTTTGTAACTCATTTTCAAGGTTATAAACTCACTGATGTGTAAAATTGAAGATTCTCACAAAAGATATCATTTGTGTGGCGATGTCAACAATTTGCAAACAACGACCTTGCGCTGATCGGAGAATAGTCTCTTTGCAATTCCATAAATAGTGAGTAAGTTTATAGCGACAGAAGAGAGCTATATCTTTCTATACAAAATAAAACCGCTCAGACCTAGTGTCAAAGTTTTAAATTAATTTCTGGAATTCAGAAAAACTGAAAAGCGGCTTTTGCTTCTTCATTGGTGAGCATCAATTGTTTCATTCGTCAACTAACAGGCAACTTTCAAGCAAGGTTTCATAGTTATATCTACAGATCTATAGCCAATGACATCTCTACCTCAAAGTAGGGAGGAAAAGAGCTGGCGCACTTGATTAGAATTTGCTTTTTAGCTGTGCAATAAATATTTCAATTTAAAACAAATTCTGTATTATGTAAAACCGTGTAAAACAATTCTGCATTGAATGTTTTCCATGGTCTTGATATAGGTAGAAACATTAATTAAATCATTCACATTTTAAGCTGTAGTTCATACATATTATATGCCATCAACTTCATAACTTCACTTATTATAGTTACTACACCAGTGAATCACGTTTCCTATTACGAGAAACAGTTCAATAGATTTATATTATGATTATTTATAATAAGATTCATAAAATGAAGGGAAAAAACTGAATTAAAAAACAAGAAAGAAATTTATTTCAACGAAAACCCTATTTTATTCTGTTAACATTCTTAATAAAGAATTGTAACAGTATGAATAATTCAACAGAAAATATATATTTCAAATTTATCGCCTGATATCTTTTAGATTCCTATGCGTGATATATCCAAAAAGAAAATTTTTAAGCACGAAAAAAACAGAACATCGGCATAAAAAAATTCGATATTTTCACGCAGTAAAATGTATATAGTATATAACGAGGCTCTGACCAGTTGGCGACTGATCTATGAATTCAGATAGACGAGTCTATTTGATTAGAGGGGGGAAAAGGCGAAGAGTAGAGTGAACTATGAAGAAATAATAGGGTTGAAATAAATACGATAATATTTAACATGGTACATTTCTTCTACATATTATTGTTGATATATCTTGTGCATGAGGGGAATTTGGTGTTATCAACACATCCAACTCTGGCAAACTTTGATTTACTTCCCTTTCTTAACCTATCTAAATAGACCCGTCTGATATTACGCAATTCATGCATCCTCATCGCATCACATTCGCCAATTCAAAAAAGGTAATCAATAAAATGACAAACGTTATTTAAAATTATTCACTGAACAAATTAATGGAAGATGCGATTATTAAATTAAAACGTGATGAAACTTTTCATTTATACAAATCTAAATATGCCAAAATTAAACATTACGAATGTACATTGTGTGTATTTCTAAATAACCGAAGAAGTATACATTCCGTGTCTTTTAGAAACAATGTACTCAAAAAGAAACTTTAAAAAAAATTTATTACATGAAATGTATAGCTGAATAATGTTAAAAGGAAACTTAAAAGTTAGAATTCTTCAACGTATACTGCAACCAAGATAGTCGTCATGTGAGCCATGATAATGGTCTAGCCAATAAATAACGAATTCTAAATACTATATATAATTATAGCCGCATTTAGATGATAATTTTCAGTAAATTATAAACTTAAGAAAATTTAAATGAAATCAGGAACGCAAATTCAAATGTGTTTGAATTGTAAGATTAAATATTCTAAATTATTTGATGATTTAAAGGTAGTTCATATTTTTAGTTTTAATAAAGTTTTTTTTTTATTTTATCTTTTTACAAAACACGCTTTTAATAATTTACTATAAATCAGAATATTTTTATTTCATTTATTTTCTACTTCAGTTCTTGATTTATAATTCATTAGTATAACAATTATAGAAACTGGTAATAATTTTTGAATAAATTCACTAATAGGTGGCGCCACTCATGTGCAATAAAATTTAATTATGTGAATCGATTAATTGATAATTAAGCTTTGAAAAATTTAAAATATTAAACTATCGCAGTGCTACAATATTTAAAATTTCTAATACATCAGTAAGTGAGTGAAAAATTGCATCATCAAACAAGTTGAGTTAAATAAAGTGGATAAAAAATGCATTTCTTAAAATTTCCTATTCGTAGAATGGCTAAATGCAATTCTTATACATTTTAGATTGCTTAATCGGTATGAAATATCTGTGCAAATATTATAATAACAGCGTGTGATTGTCAACCTGCAGCATCTGTCTTTCCTCATATAGTTAAAAATGTTTTCTCTTATTTGCTGAAAATATTCGATAGAGCTATCTGAAAATGCATCAGCGTGTCTACAAGATAAGCTGATGATCTAGCAACTGTATTATTAACAAAAACGCGCAGTATTATTTATAAGAACATGAATGCTTTTTCTTTTTCAAGCATATTTCTAAGGAAATCGTATTTCAAAAATATATTTTGCATCTGAAACATTCATTGAATGTACAATTCGGAATGAATTGACTCAAAAAATAGATAAAGGTTGAAATTTTTAGAAAAATTTAAAGATGAATTGTTAAAATACTGAAATAACGATATGTAGCATGAAATTGAGGGTTCATTGTCTACAGAACTCATTCTACAAATATGTGAATTCTCAAAAATCATGTCTATGACAGTGTAATCATATTCCTTATTTTACGAATAAAGGATTGCAAAGAAAAATTATGACTTAAAACATTTTTGTTATTAGAAGCAAGAAGAATACTGTATAATCGGCTGATTACATTAATTGTAAACCAGCAGGAGAGGTTTCTGTGAAACTTTCTCGCATGCTCCCTTAGAAAAGTGTACCGTCTCCCCTTCTTCTCGCATAAAAACTGTGGGAACATCCAGAACGACTCGAGTACTCCGATTTTTGCTTCAAAGGAATCGGAGATCGCGGAAAGGCGGAAAAGTGACGCGACAAGCGGAGACTCATCCCCTTTTGCTTAGAGCAACAGAATCGCACGCAGCAGCATTTTTTGCTTTGTAGTAATGTGAAGAAAATCGCGTGTGTATTTTGGGACCTTTTTTTTTTTTTTTTCACTGAGTAAAATCCAAATTTGGCATTAAACTACAATTTGAATACTAAGATTACTTACCAAATTGCATCATCTAAGCCGTTGCGTTTTTCACTTATCACATATAGACCGACAGACAGTCAACCAGTTCAGAATTTGAAGCGAATTTTATATGCTAAATCTGTGTTCCAAATTTTAAAAGTCCAGCTCTTTACACTTTAAAGTTATCTGTTCAGTTAGTTGTATTTGGAGAGACAAACAGAAAACTTCTCTTAAATAGATTATACTCTCAAATTGATAGAAATTTATATATTTAGTATAAAAATGTCAAACCAAATTTTTTCTATATAGATCAGATAGGGTATGAGCTATCGTATTCACAGATAAGTAGACTAATATAATTTTAAAATTGTATTTTTCGAGCTCAAAAAGGTCTGAATTATGGAGATTTGTCAAATCTAGAGATCAAATTTCTACAGCAATTATAATATTTTGTACGACAAAGTAAAAATGAATAAAAATTTCAGATTGAATGCATGGAACAAGATACAAACTGTCAACATCGTCAGAGAACGTTCATCATTATTTTGAGGTAAAAGGAAGCTGTTCATAAAAATGGATTACTTTGCACAGTTCATTTCCGAAAAAAGGATGAAATTCGATATGTAAGAGGATCGGTATAGTCATTTTAAGCCCTTTAAATTCTCGTACAGCCAGGATAAAAGTATTAAAGTAATTATGCTGAAGCTGGTTATAGTGCCCCTGATGGCGAAATATGGAAGTTACAAAAGAAAATAAAAAATTAAAGAAGTTCGTCCAAAAAGCCCAGTGAGAAAAGTATACGGAATAACATAATAAAAAGACAGAAAAAATTTCACGGAACTATCTGTAAAATTACCAGAATTATTTGCGATTAAAATTATGAACTTTCTGCGATGTGAAAAGAGATCCTCCCAAAAATTGAAAAATGTATTCACAGGTAATCCCCTCCCCCACTAGTTTGGTTTTCAGAGGTTTTTTTGTAATATATTCATTACTTAAATTTCACTTCTACATTATTTAGCTCAGAAATACTGTATGATAATACTGAAGTATAAATTTTTCAATATTTTCAATGAAAAGACTTTTTATCTAGTAACGTTTATTTTTTGGCAAAAATTTTCCGTTTCCATTTATCATAACCCTTTATTATACCACAGGTTATCTGGTTTGCCTTCAGCAAAACGGAAAGAACAATGATGTGAAATAATAAATCCATCAGATAAATTTGTCGACAATACCGAAAAATTCTCACGCGATTATAAATGAGTTGAAATGTGAGTCATTATTTCTTTTGCGTGTGTTTTTGGATGAGTCAAGAAGCCTTCAAACTAATATAATTTTTGAATAACATGTAATTATCATTCTCTAGCAAAAATTGAAAAAAGAGCTCAACTATATCTCAGAGTTTCATCACAACATCACCTTTCATGGCGTTAAAGATTTAATTTCATAATTTAAAAAACACTTTCTTCTCCCTCACTAGAGAAGCAGAAACAAAAAATAAAGAGTCTTTTGGTCAACAACCTATAAATAATGTCTTTTCTTTTTCTAAAGTGGTTTCAGAATCTTGTTATGTTCAAGCTATAGCAAACATTTTTATTTTCTACTTATAGGGTACACACATTTCAAGTGTTTATGAAATGTACGAGGATGGGAAACAGAGAAACTTTCGTTCTCTATTGTAAAATTTCTTCCCTTTAATACAAATTGAAACAATATCATTAATAATACAAGGGGAAAAAATGAAACAAAGCTCTCAAAATGGCTTTGCTCTGCAA
Organism: Argiope aurantia; assembly: GCA_026543865.1. NCBI lineage: Eukaryota > Metazoa > Arthropoda > Arachnida > Araneae > Araneidae > Argiope > Argiope aurantia. The sequence continues at coordinate 1,004,964 of JAPMOR010040676.1, read as the reverse complement.
TTTGTAATGGTTTCGTCCACGAGTTTAAAAAGAAAATAACTTTTCAAGGCGACTAGAGAATGGGAAAGGCTTCTGAGCTTTGAAGCATCACCTTACATTTGGGATGTTTCAGATTAATTTAAAGTAAGCCATTTGAGACTGGATAAAATCAATGCTAATTTTTCTCTTTTAGATTTATTTATTATTATTTGTTATGATACTATGTAAATTTTAAAGACATTTACTTATCTGAATCTTTAATTAGAAATCTATTCTGTCGGTATGAGAAATTATGATTTTTTCCTATAGTTTAAATTCTCTATAAAAGAATGTTTTATTGTCATATTCAATTAACATCGAAAAATACAAGCATACCCAAAAAATTATTACTAAATGCACAAAATTTAGTAAGCACATTTTGCAAACGGAAGTGATCGAATGAGTCATGAAAGTTACAAATATTATCTTTTCATTAAATCAAAAAAAACTTCAAGAATTTTATTCTATTTTGAGCAAGAAGTATCATTAAATTTTTTGACATGTCTTTCTAGAAAATTTTTAATACACGTTCTTATTCTCATATAATCATTTTAATGTGCATTATACAATATCTCTTTGTTAAAGACAAATGGAATAAGTTCATTATAAATCAATTTTTATTCATTATTGTGTTTTTGTGCATTTATCAGAAAATTATACTTTATTAGCTTTGATTGATTTTAAAGTTATATTGTGCAGTTTATATTTTTTAATTGAAAATGAACATTGCATTGCTGCAAAAACCGAAAGATTACTATTTTATTTAACAGCTTGCATCTGTTGGTTATCAAAGAATATCTTTTCAGATTTTTAAATGTGTTGCAGTATAAACAATTATTGACGATTAAAATATTTTGTATAGAAACGTGACACCATAAGTTAACAAATCGTTAGTTTAGACTGCAGAATACCATTACTAAAAATTATTTCAAAATAAACGCATATCCAACAATTTTAAAATACAGCTCTAAGGAATTCTTGGAGATAACGACAGCTGTAAAAATTCTTTACAAATAGTTTATTTCCATTGCATATTTTTCAGCTGTAAATTAAAACATAATGAAAGCAACTCTGCTTTGATTTGTGTAATTCAGTCGTCTTATTAATAGCAATTTGAAAATAGAACTCTGATAAAAAAAATTTCACTTAATCGTATGTTTTTCAAATTAAATTTTATTCGTTTTCTTTTACAAAGAAGTTATGACACTATAACAATGATATATAAGAAATATCAACAAAATTTATAAGAACTATTATAACATATGAAAACAATTCAACAAAATATAACAATATACATGGAATGAAATTATCATTAAAGTAAAATTTATTTTGTATTACTTCATTCTTTTATCATACTTTAGAAGTCTGTACATTGACCTTGATTAACAAATCATCTTTAAGCTTGTAGTTGAACTCCTTATCAGAAAGTAATTTACTCCTTATCAGAAAGTAATTTTTTGAAGCTACCTGAATATTTAAAGCATTTGTTTGATGACATATTTTTGCATATTATTTATAGAAAAAGTACATTATAATTTTTGTGTGTAAAATCTGTTTTTAATCAATTAGATAATACAAAGAAATTATTAATTTCCGCCACATCACACTAACTTTTTATTTCGCTAAGATGCATAGAATTTTAAATGACTCGACGATTCAGTTGAATTTCTGTGGAAATATTTTGAATATTTGGATAATTTAGAAATATAAAATTTACTTAGAAATTTTAAACATTAGAAAGTATTACATCACTACTTTAATATCTTGAATGACGATTTCTGATTTACTGTTCCAAAATGGCTTTCAGATATTTCTAATGATACTTAAGGCTCTGATTCAATTGCTTCTGCTTTTTAATTTTTTAGAACTAGTATATTTTAAATTAAAAGAATCTAAAAATTAAACATGATCTTTAAAATAAAAGATTTCTTTAAAGCTTTCTATTTTCCAATTGATAATAATTTGTTTGAAATCTTTATATTAAAATTTCCGTGACTTTATCGTGCTATTGACCTGATCAAGAAACAAATGACTGTAATCTGTTAATCATCAGGCTTCAGTCAATCAGGTGTCCTACAAAAGCTGTATCCCTTTTCTACAGCATTTTATTAAATTTAAATTTTTTAATGAAAAATTTACACGATTTTATATCTTTATATATATATAAAATTATTCTCATTCAGTCAAACATCGCGAGCAGATGAAGCAGTTACCAGTTATCTATTAGTACACAACAAAAAACTCTGGTATTTTAAAATCAGTAACAGAAAGCTCATTCTAGAGTTCTTTATTATTTATACAGCAAATCATACCGATCTAAAACTTTTTTTTAATGATAATTTTTACGCCGCCTTCTCTGACTGCACCAGTTTTGCAATCCCCTCGGAATGGCCTTGATTGACATTATTACTGCAAAAATGGATACCTATTAGCACACTACTGAAATCGCTTCTTTTTTTTTTTTTTTTTTTTTTTTTTTTTTTGCACACTGTAGATAAAATAACAATAATTTAGCATTTCATGGTGTTTATCAGAAAGTAGAAATCAAATATTATTCAGTATTGAAAAAACAACTTTTTGAACGTAAAGAAATACAGTATTATTAAACATGGCCGTATATTTGTGGGCGGGTTTTTTTTTCATATAATGATGGTAAAATTACAATAATAACCAAATTACAATAATAGCCAAAACAAGTTCTTATTATACCAACTATCTTTCTGAACAATTTTATGCCGTAAAATCGTTGTAACGCTTTTTACATGTAGTTGACGGCTGCCTGATTATAAAAAAATCAAATCTAGCGCCCAAGTTGTCACTGACTGCTGTCGAGTTAACTGAAAATTACCAAACAAATTAAATAACGGTAACAACTGCGTGTATTTACAATAGTATATGAAATGATAAAGAAGAGATGACACGATAAATTATCTAAAATACTTTTGTTTTCAAAGAAATTGTTTGAACATGAAAGTACTTGTTAAGCTCTCATTACTAAAGGAACATCTAACGATATAATTGCACTTACAATCTTCAAACAAAAGCTGACTTTAAACAATTAACACAAGTTCAGAGAGAAAATTAAAAACTTCTTCTAAATTGTATGCTTGTAACTACGTGTAATGGAGATTCTGGTTTTAAAAATTACAAAATACAAGAAATGCTATTTTAGAAGAAGTCTTAGTTAAGCCTTTTGTTTATTTCTAAATGTCATTTTCGGAATAATACCAGATAGGCCTAATCTTATTGCAACAGGATTTCTGAACTTGCTTTTTGTTAAGTCAAATAAAAGTTGTTATAAGTATATCATCGAAATAATAAACATGGGAAGCATGTTGAATTTTTATCCGATTTCCATTTCTTGTTTTTCCTTTCTATCGTGCAACCACAGAATCCCATGCCACTAGATGTTATCGCTAGTTTGGCGTGGTAGCTGTTGTAACAGTCTTTCTGATGCACTAATAAAGTTGCTATATGTTTAAAAACGTCATCCACGCCTATAAAAAGAACAAAGAGAAAGATTTAGACACAGAGGTATCAAAACTGAAAATACTTCACTTATGAGTTAATGTAAAAATGAGTTGAGTTTGAATTCAAAACTTCTCAAACTTATGATTTTATTTATAAAAAAAGCTTTCCGAATGCCTTTGCCTGTCATGAAAAAAAAAAGTGTTTTTAGTGGCAGAAGTTTTTATTTTATACATAATTCATCATTCTGCAGCTGTCTTGTCTGAAGAATGATTTCCAAAAACAATTTTTCAGCGTAGCAAAGTGCACAACAAATAAATTGAATAGTGTATTTCAGTTGACAAAATTACGACTGCTAGGAACTGAAAGCAATGTGCATAAATAAGTATAAAAGAGTAATTTTGTATTTCAAGACTGCGTATTGTTTAAATAAATGCTTATGTAAATATTTAATTTAAATAAATGTAGCAAAAAATCGCCATGTCTTATCAATTTAATGAATGTTATAACTAGACTTTATGCATATAATCTATGGCAAATATACATTGATTTACGAAGTAGAGGACAAAAATGTGTTTGAAAAAATTATTTTCTTTAAAACTGAAAATATATTATTATTATTGAGATATGACACTTTGAATGGCATATTTAAACAAGTTAATAATTCTTTCAAGTTATAAATTGTTTTCTAATGAAGTTTCAGTTATCATTTTTCTGCTTTAAGAAGTCGGACTAAATATCTGTCGGAAACCTAGACATTTATGAATGACTTCAGTGACATATAACTCGCATAAAATAGAAGGTTTCAATTATCATGAAACAGCAGGATTCTCAAGCAAACTCTCGGAAGTTTATAGTTTCATTATGGACGAGAGAAAAACGATTAACTATGTATATGTTATATATAAAATAACAAGTTTTGCGTTGTTAATAAATAAAACAGATACTATTTGAGAGAAGAACTGAGCCGAGATACAATCGGGGGGGGGGGGGGATATCAGAAATAAAAAAAAAATGAGCATTGTTCAATCAATTGTGGAAATTTGAGGAAAAATCATTGGTTATATTTTTAGAAAGATATTAGAAATCAAAGGCCGTAATAAAATTTTTCCGAAAGAAACTCCATTAAGGTGATATGATATTATTTTTCTTATAATTATATATTTTAGTTTGTTATCAAATGATGGTATTCATAATGTTCATGAATAAGTAATTGCATGCCAAGAATTTTATAGTAATAACTTTTAGATTTCATGTCTGAAAGCGTTGAAATTACTTTCGCCGCACATTTCGTAACATATAAAGCAAAAGACTGCTTCCTTTCACATCTTAATTAGTTTTGCCTTTTGTTTAATTATTATTTCTGGTTACATAAAATTTTTGCCTCAAATGTCAAATTCGATAAGATTTTGTAATTTTATTTTATAGAAATATTATATCTGAACTAAGGTACATAAAAATGTTAGACTATCCTTGAAGAAAAAGATGCCTAAAAGTCAAAATACCATGTTGTCAATAAAAGAAAACCATAAAACTATGACTCATATTACATGAACATAATGGCTATAATATAAGACTGACTATTTATCAGACGCCAAAACAGAAGCAACTGTTAAAACTTTTATTGTGAAATTTCAATTTTCCTGGCAGTCAAATAACATGTGTTCGAGTGCACAGATTGTGATAAACATTTTTATATCTCGTAACTCTTTAAATAAAGTTTTGATCAGCAGGTAATAATCGTCCATACAGAATTAGAGTTGGATCCGATTTAGATTTCCTGAACAACTGAAAGTTTTTCTTAATTTATAAGTTAGAAGAAAGAAATTAAATTAAAAAAACATGATTGTTTAGGAAAAAAACGCATGATGGTATTTATATGATTCCAAGTTTAAGCTTCAAATCAGAAATAGTATTCACTCTCAGAAAAAAAGACAAAAACACAAAATTATTGGTGAAAAAGTGACTTGCATAAATGCCCTCAGTTACGTTACACTGATTAATGAAGAGGCGAAGTTACGCGGTTTCTTATTTTCTTATTTCTTTCTTTCTTACTCCCCCCCCCCCCCCGTGCTTCGAATATCTTCCACTTTAAAACTTAATTTAAATGAAAATTTCATAAATAAATACAAATATAAGAATTTCTGAAGCTGATCAAGCCATTCATGTAATTAGAAGAAGTTATCAATATTTTCAAGCATATAAGACTGGAAAGCCTTTAGAGGTGATTCCAATGAGATTTTGGATTTCAGGAGCAAACCACATACAGTCAATGAGCTTATAAAATGCGTTAGGAAATTGCTGCAAAAGAAATCATTATCGCAGACCCAAATCCATCAGAGAAGCAAATAACAACTGCAAGCTTGACAAAAGGAATCGGCTCGATTTAGAAAGGACTACAAATTTCTTAGAAAGTATAATTTAGTATATAACATATTCTAGCTGCAAAACAAGAAATAAAAATGAATGAAAACTAATAATGACAAAGTTTTCGGGGAATCTAGGAGGAAATCTGTTGTTTCGACTTCTGTTACTCCGATTTGGTCAGACATCTTTGTTAAGTTCATCGATTGTAAGGCCTTCGCTACGCGTGTCCAGCAGGCTTGATGACATCCTTGTGAGTAACTTCTAAATCTGATTGATCCATAAGATTGAAAACTTTTCCCAATTACATGAGCAATTTGATTAGTTTCTGGCATTATTTCCGGCTCACCTTTGAAAAACACTTATGTGCTTTTCCTCAACCCAGCCTACCATATAAATTCGTCGGTTGTTTTTGTAGCATGCCAGACATCAATATAATTAATTAAGACATCGAAAAATTACGCTGAATTAGTGATAGTTATCCAACAAATACTATTCTGTTATTAACAAAATCTCGTCTTTGAATAACAGCAAACGCGAAAAAGTTTTTACATCACTGTATAGTCTTTTTACACATATGTCAATGTTAAGAGCGAATTCTATGATGTTAACAATGTTTAAAGTATTCTCCTGTATTTTTTAATCAATTGTCCTAAGATATTTTCATTTATAGATCAAAGAAGACTTTTCAATCACTTTACTTTCTTCTATGGTCTTCAGCTGGTAATTTAAAAGTAATAAATATAAAAGTCAGAATCATATCAATTTTCAGGTATTTATTTGTTTAATACTTCTAAGAACCTTTGTGTCTAAATTGAGATAACGCAAATTATTGTCTAAGATGGTTGCGAACAGTAATTTTGCAACGACAATCAATTGTTCGAATCATAATATCTCTGTCTTAAACGTGAACAAATATTTCATGCGCGAAAATCTTTCTCCTAGGGATACATATTCCGTCATACATAAAATTTGTCTCCTTCTAGAATTTTGTAACTAGTAATAATTGTTAATGATAAACATCACTCTTCTAGAAGAAAATATCATAATTAAAGAAAAAACAATTATTTTTTTTGATGATGGCTATTCATCCATAAAATGAACTTATTTTGCTTAAAAAAATGTTAATAATAAGAAATTTCGTTCTAATATTTACAAATAAATTCTATCTGTTAAAAAGTATTTAATTCCTTTTATGAAAATTATATTAATTTTAAAATAGCATTCGTTTATTTTCTTATTTATTTAATTATCTGTTTTAAATACGACACTCAACAAATAAGTTTTCTTTAAAAAACATGTAAAACTAATATAATTTAACTTTTATTATAGCTCTTAAAATTATTTATGAATAACTCAAGGAAATAAAAATTTTAAAAAGAAAAACGCCTCTTAATTTATCCATTTATTTATTTACATTTCATTGATGTGTATGTAATTTATTTTACGTTCATAAGTTTTTCAATGCTATTAATCATTTTTCCTTTTTTTTTTTTTTTTCAAGAGAAAATAGACAAAAGAAATTATTTAAGAATGAAGGGAATTTTTCCTCGAAAATAAATATTCTAAAAAATATACTAATCAGATTTTTGCTTTGTTGATTTAAACAAGAATTTTTTATTGTTTTGTTGATTTAAATTTCACGACAATTGCTTTTTTATACCTTTTCATCTAGGAAATAAGTAAGAAAATAAAGCCTTTAAGGATATAAATGCTTTTCAAATTCTGCGAAAAATTCCTAAAGACGTGCAGAATTTTAAGTAATATAACTCAGGTTGGATAATTTTATACGCAGCTTCATAACTTCCACCAAAGTTTCATTTTTGAAATTCTTTGAAGCAGAATCTATTTAGATTTCATTTTTCAACTGAGGATTACATAAAATGTTTAGCTTATTTAACTTATAAAAGAGATACAAATGCAAATGAGTAGTTAAACTGATTTTCATATTTTAATCAATGTTAACATCATTTTTCATTTGATACTTTTCGTTAGATATTACAATAACTTCCAACGATGGATAACTTGTCTGTATCCTTACAGATCAAGAGAGTCACAAGATAGTCAACGGTGTGTTTACTATTTTGTGAACCATATGTAAAGTAAGTAGGCTTCAAAATCGATTATTTGAGATTATGTAGTAATTACAAAAGTTAATTAAACTATTCAAATTTATTTGAATAGTTTATTTAAACTTCCATGCTTCAAAAATTGTCTGATACAAAATATTTCTAAAAAGAAATAAAGTTTCCTGTTGTGAAAAGTTTTTTACACTGTAGAAAATGTACTCATAATGCATGAATGAAGCCAAAAATATTTTTTGAAAATTCATTCAAAAATGTAATATATTATATACGTCAGTTATTTCAACAGCGTAATAAAATATTAGATATCGGGGAAAAATGTATGATAATAACACTGAAAGTTATCAGCTATTTCTATGGCGGAGCATTTCCTTGACATCGTGAAATTATTATTTTGTCATAATTCATGAGTACAATAACATGGTGAGAAGTTCATGGCCAACACAACAAGGTAATTTGAAGAAGAGTTTCAGAGTACAGTATATTTAAGCGCATTTTCCCGACATCGTTATCTCTTTTTTTTCTTATCCTAGTAAGTATATACAGAATCATAAAACGCACTAACTTTGAATCAGTAACAGATTATTTTGAAAATGATATATTGCATTAATACTTTATGACTGCTTACATAAGAAATAATAACCAATACATTCAAACTTGATAATTTAGAATGTAGACTTACCTTTCCCCATGTTTAAGATAAAAAAGAGCCTGAATATGAAAGCAGAGACTTACCTTTTTTGCCATAGAATTTTAAATAGAACTAATGAATTTCAAATAATACTCATTCATCATTAATAAATATGACATTTTAGACACAAAGAATAATTAATCATAGAATTTCACCTTCTTCGGTGAGGGCGCAGATTTCAAAATAAGTTCCTCCAATTGATTCTGCATATTTCATAGCTTCCTTTTCTGTCACCTCCCTTTTGTCGGAAAGATCTTTTTTGTTTCCTAACACAACGAATATGCATTCATCATTTGCATTCTGTTGAACACCTGCAAAACATTAATATGAAACTAAACATCAAGAGATGAAACAATTTATTATTGGATTTTTTCTTATATTTCAAAGCGGAGATTAGCACAGATTTGCTTCACTTTCACTACATGCAATGTGCATTCAGAATTCTTACTAATACTTCAAAAAGATTCATTAGATTCGGGTCTTAAATAAACACTGGTGCAATAAGTTGATTTTGCCTGACAACATTAAAAAAAAAAGACTGGTTTAGTTTGGTTATTTTAACGTCCATGTTGAAGCAACACGAGAACTATTCAGATAATGAGAACTACACCTGAGCTGGTATACCCAAAATTTTCACTCTACATAGGAGGAAGTCAGGTGACATAAGACAGATTGCACATGCATCAGGCCTACATATACATCGCTTTCGAAACTATAACTCATTACTTCTGAAAAAGAGATCTGTCCACCAGACTATCGCAGTCAGTCAAAAAAATGTAGATGAATAGCAGTATAAGCTACATGGGTAAAATTTATTATTTCCTCCCTATATATTTCTAAATTAAAATTTAAAAAAAACTAAGACATGTTAAGTCAGCCATCTAACTCTCCGACCTGCCACGAAGGCACACGGATTTAAACGATAAAAACTGAATGACCGGACCGCCGCAACAGCAGCATTGGCGGGAACTGTGGTTGAGTCCTAAGGGCCGTCAACGGCCACGATACAACCCTCCCCGAAGGAAGTACGTCCCGTCATTGATGGGAGGAGTCAGATCCCCCACCTATTAGTGTACCCTCCAGGATGGCGAGATCCAACCACCATGCCGGAAGCATCTCATCCTTATTTCGAGGTGCCCCCCGGGGGGTACTAAGACATGATAAAGTGGCAATAATTATTTCTCAATAGTTCAATGTATCCTTAAAACCAGGAGAGGTGTCAAATACAAATTCATTTATTATGCAACCTGCAAGAAATAAGCAACCACCAAACGAGAGCAGAAAAATTTAGAATTAACTCAAGAAAATTTTAGATTTAATTAAAAAAAGAATCTACAATTTAATTTTTTTATTTAAAAATTAAATTGCAGATTCTTTTTTTTTTAATCTTTTGATCTTAATCTCCTTAAGACCAATCTATTAAGATTCCTGAAGTTCTTACGCTTTTTCACCTTCAAACTCGATTCATAAATTGCAAATATCGTAAATATTGCGTTGATTTCATTGATCTGAGATTAGTCTGTTTCATTGAAAGAGGTTTAGTTCAGAAACCAGTCTTCCGTGTAAAGAATCATTTGGATCGAAAAAACAAAACTGGGAAGCATTCATTATAAGAACTCGTGCTAAAGGATAGATGTCGACTTTTTGCAATTAATTTTTATGGTTAGAAAGAAGCCTCATATAATACTGAATCTGGAGAACATTTCATTGTTATTTACGCTAATTTATGCATTTCCTTTATAATATGCCAGTTATTAAAAGAACAATAATTCTTAAATTATAATATTTTATAAAGTGTTACATCTTTCAATGATTACACTATTATTCCTATTTTTATCAGTAATAAAAGTTAAAATATTATGTTCACGAGAAATCATAAATAAGACATAATAATTTTTTCCGGGTTTTTTTTCTACCAATAAATACAAATTCAGATTCTATATTAAATGTTATTTACGTTACATTTCCAATTTTAATCTCTATATAGAGAACTTCGCAAAATTTTACTTTCATAACATCCAGATGCCTTTGAATTGGTAGAAAAACTTCCCCTTTATAAATAGGTGATCCTGAATTCCGATACGATTCTTCAAAAGATTCATTATGTGTATGGACCTGTTGTTAGTTTTAATAACCCATCATGTATCACCTATTTTAGCCGGTTTTACCACGCAGAAAGGTCACGTGCAGTGATGAAGGGGAGAGCTTTTCTGGCGTTCTTTCTTAGATGCATTTTTTAAACATTTATTGCAGATTCTAATTTCCAATTCCTTTAATCTTACTATTTTGTTTTAATTCTGAATTTTTCATATATTGCTTAGAAATAATAAGCATTTTTTTTCACTTTTTTTCGATTCGTCTCTATTTTGGTTGACTGTCGTAAGCACAAAAGCGCAGAAAGTTCCGTACGTGAAGAAAGATAGTTGTGTATATTAAGTTTGTCATTATGGACCAAATATATTGCCGCTAATCTGGTATGAGAAATTCAAAAGTAAAGTGTCATCTCAGATGTCATCCTCGTCATCTGAATATAGTTCATATTTAAGAGGTCCGCCCAATATAGCTTTTGCAAAACCGGAACTCATATAGTTTAAAAATGGGACTTTATTGGAGCAACTCAAATCTAAATTGATCACAGAATTAATAAAGTGGTTGAATTGATTTTACTAATTGAATTCGACCAATCAAAACATTTCAAAAGGGTTGTAAATATCTGACTCAAAATAATAAAAACTCTGAATTACATTTGAGAATAAATACTCTGAATAATAAAAAATCTGAATTACATTTCTTCCGGCTCTCTTTTCGAACTATTAATTCAAAAGAATTTTATTTATAAATACTTTGAGGTTATTTTATAGTGCTGCTTATAGTTTATCGGCATTTCAGCGGTTTTATAAATCATACAAAAACAAAAACTGTATGTAGACTAAATTTACGTTTTCTTCACTATAAGTAGCAGAAGAAAATAAAACTGCATTTTCCGCATTCATTTCGACGATATCTGAAGCCATTTCATTTAAACAACTTGAAGAGAGGGAAAAAATGCATTTTTCAAATTCCCTTTTCAGGATATCATACTATACAGGAAATGTTATATTGATTCTTTTTGCGAATGTAATATCCTCTCCACATTTGTATTTTTACTTAGTTTATGCAGAAAGATGAGTTTTTGAATAGGACAAATTCTTCTTTTAGGATTAATTAATTTAAATAAAAATAGGATTCAGATTATTTTAAAAGTTTTATCTTGAATAATTATTGCCTTTGCTTTATATAGAAATTTACAAATGCTTTCGGTAGAAAAAAAGAAACAGAAAAAGATTTTTTTTTTCCAAAATTAGAAATACATCTTGACAGCAAATCACTTGATTACCGGCGCAAAAGTAAAAGATAATTAATATTTTTATTTATCAAAAATCATTATCAAGAACTTTTTAATGTGAAGAGCTCTGATTTGCCTATTATTTCGAAACTTAAATGAACATAAATTTTGAAAGTTATAAAACGTGCTAGATGATTCTTGTCAATACTGCAATAAGTTCTTTGTCCCTTTCATCAAAATGTAGTAAAATGGCTTTTATCAAATGTAATGAGATTGCTGTGCAGACACTAAAAAAACGTGAATATTCCAGTGAGAGCTTTAAGTCTGGACACAAAAGAATAAAGATAAGAGACTCTGCCATTAAACTATTTATTTACAACCTCATATGATAAAAAAATTCCAAGTATTAACTGATTCTGACAATGACAATGGTTGCAAACGTTGATCACATGAGCCGATCGGAACCGAATATATTTTTCGTGCACAGTCTGATTATAATATAGCCTCATCGACATCTAATATAGAAAAGATCTGTGATTGAAAATTTGTATAAGATTTTTGTTTCTTAAATCATTAATCTCAAAAGACATTTTTAGCTTTTTCAAGCCTGGAGAATCTTCCAAGTATAGAATTTCAAAATCAAATCCATAATTTTTCTTAAAAATAAATCTAAAAGGCATTTAAAAATTTATCTTTATTATGCTTCTAGATATATAAGTAAATACTTACTCACAACCCAAGCCTGCAAATCTAGAAATGACTGCTTGGATGAAATGTCAAACATGCACATGGCCGCTTTTGTGGCTTTGTAAAATATGGGACCCTAAACAAACAAAAATAAAATGAATGTCTAAAGACTAGTTTTCTTACTGCGCTAGAAGATTAATGCTGAAGTTCAGCATGTATCCAGCTGTAGAAATCGCTGCCACTCCAGCAAGAACAAGAAATTTCTTTCAATTTCAATAAACAATCAACTTAACAGGTAAAATGGAAAACCTTTAAGACCCTTTGTTTAGTTCATTGGCATTTTTTTCTGTAGACGATGAAGAGAAAAACAGTTGACTTTTAACTGAATTCTTGCTGCCGTTTCCTTGAAAAAAGAGCACTGACTTAATAATCTCTCTTTCAAGGTAAAATTCTAATGAAAGCTATTTTTAGCTTGCGTGTATGCAGCATTGACATAAAATGATTAACACGCTTAAGAATGGCTAAATTCAAGCAGGGAAAATATTTTACGTTGTTGGAGATATAAATTTTTCCAATGGCAGAGAGTTAACCGACTCAAAATTGTAGTCTTACAGGAAGCACATTGTTTTCTTCATATTGAAAAATATAACAATTTAGCACTTTTAAATATGTTGAGAGTTTGTTAGTCTAAAGTAGAGTAATTGTTGTAGGACTTCCAAATCAACTGCAAACGCTGATTCCCCAGATCTTTAAATCGTACTAGTTTTATACCATTACCTTACGGATGGTACAGATGCTTTCCCTTTTTTTCTTTCTATTCGTTTATTTACTCGTACACCAGTTAAGATAGGATTGACATAACATGACTAAATAAATGAGAAGAAAGAGGTTATAAAATATATCTTTTAACCTGGGTTATTCAAAATCTCGTGTTTTAATAGAAAATTGCTCGTGACGGTCATTGGCTTGAAATCTAAGAACAATAACCGGTATTGATTATTGTTATATAATATGAGCTCTAAGCGACGCTTTAAAGAAAAAGAATAAAGAATTTTAGTATGCTAAATAGCAGTTTTACTTACCATACACCTGAAACGGTCTTCACCACATGTGTCCCAGATCTGTAGGTCTACTTTATAATTGCCTATAACTCTGCGAAAGAAACAAATATGACATTCAGAAAAAGTTTAAGTATCTATTTATAAACCTAACAAAAAAGATCCAGTTTCCTTTTATTTTATTGTTTTATTTTAAAAATTTCGTCATCATACTAATGGAGGGAAATAAACGAAGCTAGAAGCCTTTGTTAAGGTTCCCGGCCGTTAGATTATTAAAATTCTTCTGTTTTGAATACCCATATTTAAATTTCACTCTATTACTTCTGAATTATTTTCAGCATGCAGTCTATTCAAAAGTCAAAACCATGACAATGAAAATATCAGGGAAATAATTATCAACTTTTTATGAAGTTACACCAAGGATTATAAAGAGTAGACAAGTGATAATGCATTTGGTATCAAACTGTCTGTAAAATGAAGTCCATCATGTTGCATCCCTTAATGGAATTGAACTCATTCCATCATTGGATGTATATTCAAAAATGAGAAAGTTCGTTGAAGAAGTACATACATGGACATCTCGGATTTTTAGTTCTATATAAGAGAAGTAGCTTGTCAGCAAAATTGTATTGTGGAAATCTGACTAAACATTAGTTTGTCTATTCAACATTTTATCATTTCATTTAAATCTCGGAATGATTGAATCGGAAATATATTTTTCTATTACAGTCAGCATTCATATTTCGAAATTCAAATTCTTAGTATACAACCAAATATAAAAATTTGATGATATAAATGCATGGCTTAAACTTTCTAAATGTTTAATACTCAAGAGTAATAAATCATAATAAATTAGAAAATAACACAAGTGTCCTTGATAAACTGTATCAGAGACAGATTACAGTAACTATCAATATTGGCTAAATTCATATATATTTCTCAGATACTAATAAGAAGTTACAGTGGCATACTTTCACATAACAGTAAGTTATAAACATTACAGGTAAATTACTCTTAATAGAATGGATGGATAATAATGAAATTTCAAGTTCTAGTTGCATCGTATTTAATGTTCGAAATTAACAAATCTTATGAATATAAAATATTTTTGAAACTTTTTATTAAAGAACATTAAATTATGAAGGGAAATAAGACAAGTAAGTTTCATTAAATTACTGGATATCAAACATAACTGATTGTACAATTCTAACGTAAATAAATAACGTGTTTTTGCACACACACAATTACTTTATCCAGCTTTAAATAGATTTTGAAACTAGAAACATTTTCATTATTTAGTATGTTTCATAATTCTGTTTAAAATTTATTTTACTGAATATTTTTTTCTTTTTATCTTAGTAAATATATTTTATGTTTTTTGTAAGCATATTAATTTTTTTAACTTATTTGCTTTCATCCGTCTTTTAATTCAATGACCAAAATGCATATTTTAAATATTCTATCTTCGTTCAAAATAATATTTAAAAAATTTCAGTGTTTGTCTTATCAATGTCTTAATTGAATAACTGAAAGTACTCCAAACGGATATCCTGCAATCTAAAAGTTTCTTCTCTGCCACGGTAAATCTTTCTTGCCATAAGTAACTAAAAGGGTTCAAACAATTTACAAAAAAATATCCTTGAAACTTCACCTGTAAATAAAAGGAAACAGAAGAAGAATTCATCATTTTCTCTCAAGCAAATAAATCTTCTCTAAGAGATAAGAAATATTTGACTTTTTAAGACGTCACGGCATTGTTGTTGAAATATATTTAAAGACAATGTTGAGCTCAATAAAAAAAGAGGTAAGAATTCGAAGATATAATCTTAACAATCGTGGGCATTTAAAATTACATGCATTAAATAGCTGAAGGTTTTGTTATGTATCATCAAATTTAGCAGTGTTTCGGAACATGAATACTACGTCACATACTCAAAACTCAAGGAAAAGAGAAAACAGGATGTTCTCGTGTTTATCAAGTGAGGATTGGACCTACTACAAGAATAGAAATCTATATACAGCCCCAGAGCATACTCATCATATGATTGTCTTTCCAGAGAAATTTCAAAACTACAAAGATTGCACCTCGTCTGTCAACACGAATGCAAAGCAAAAATTTTGCCTAAATGCCTAATCGTTTACCCAGTTTTCTCAATGGTATGTTACATCTTGCATCAAAAGGTTTTTCTGATTTTAAAAACTATGCATAAACCTTGAAATATTCCACTGAATGATACGAAACAGCTGCTGTAAGATAAGCAACATAAATATATATTAATTACAAAGGTTTAAGTGTTTACCTCTGTACATTCCGTTTCTTTAACCATCAACAAACTATTGCTTTGCTTAAGAGCCAAAAGGCAAATAGGAATGCATCATTTGATATTCTAAAATCTGTGATGCAATATTTCATTCGCTTTTAAAACATTAAAAAGAAATATCAGTTTGCTCAACAGTAAAAGATTTGTATAAGGGTTATTTTCAAAATTCATTTGCATTTTTCCTGAACTCTTTTTGTTTTTCCCAGACAAAATTATCCCATTTTAAAAATAATTGAAAGTTAAATTTCTGAATTTGAAAACTATTATGAAATTTAATTTTGTGAAGAAAATGCTCAAAATGTTTATCTATTTTCCAAATGCAGATTTGAACAAAAAGTAAAATGAAAAAACGAAAGCAGCTAATGTTTTTAAAAGATTACATAAAAATTCATTTCTTTAATGCAAATTAAAATTCCGCTTCAGATATAGTTCGGACCAAAACTAAACGTAACTTATCAGGAGAGGATCCGATATCAAAAGTCTAATGCATGAAAATCGGTGCTTTAAAATTCAAAATTCATCAGCTCCATAAATGAACTGGAGCTTCAACAGTTCTATGGTCTTCTTCATAAAAATTCAGACACGAATTGTCAAATCTGTCGATTACTACTAGACAATTCTCACTTGTCCTCGAAATCTAAATTAGGACTACAACAGTACGTCTTTTAACATTAACAGTTACTCACTTTGTCAATAAGATAAAAATGGATACATTTAAGATCGAGAATAAAATAAAACGACCATTTTAAGAGATTTTGCTGTAGATGGAACTTTCAGGAAGGACTGAAAAAAAGAGAGAGCTTATCACGATCGTAAATATTTCTCTAAAGGAAATATTTTTCGAGCTTCCTCCTACCCAAATCTGACTTTTGTTTTCGATGTTTTTCGCGCCCTCAGACAGATATTACAGCACTGAATTGATAATTTGACTGTCGCTAACAGCTCTGTTTTTGAAGCAGACTGCATTCGGTGCTGTTTCGCAGATAAGCGTGCTTTCTCTAAACAACATTTATAGATTATAAACAAATTGTGCCAATCAGTTTATTAATAGTTGATAATTCTTGCATTGAGCGCATGGAAAACACAAAGTATCTGAAAGATATGAAGAAGAGACTCGAAATATTTAGGTCCCTCTTTTATAATCAAAAATTAATCTTTCCAGTGATTAGAACTCCCCTCAAATTTCAGGAAAAATTTTCCTTATAAAAGATAATGCATAATTATTCTTTATTTTGTTTAGTTTTTGGTGAAGTAGCAAAACTCACATATGACTATGTACACTAATAAATTTATTTTTAAGAATCCCTATAAATTCAAGATTTGAAATTTCTAGGTTAATAATTTTTAATGTTTGGTTTTAGATCTTGGCTACAAACAATATAAATAATTTTATTAAAAATCAAAACTCAAATCAGTGAATTTTATCGAGCAGCAAAGTAGTCATCGCTTCATAACAATGCTTTTTTTCATGAGTGTTCTAATATAAAACAAATTTTGTATTATTTTAATTGTTATTTTTTATAGTTAGGATTATTTTCAAATTTAAATAAATACTAATAATTTATTAAACATCATAAACTAAGTCAGACTTTAAAAATCAGAAATATTTTCTTATTCCGATTTTCCTTTAATTTGCTGCTAAACAACAGAAATTACTGAAATATTTAGAAAAATTCCATAATGATCTTTCAAGAAATTCAGTGCAATTTATTATGCTTTTCTTAAAACTATTCTGCGCGCCATACTAATGAAATTTAATCTGTCAAGGTTTCCAGTGAAAGAAATATTAAATGTCTTTTTAAATTATCTGATGTCCCTGATTAAATGTGAAAATTTAAAATCTCATCAAGGAATAAATAATCACTTTCACAGTGCTGTTTATAAAATAAATAAAGTGGTCTTTAAAATGTACTACTTATTTCTTATGTATAGAGTATTGCAAGAAATTACTAATTAAGGAAGAAAAAGATTATTATCACTTCAAACGTGATAAAATTTTAAGTAATCTATGAATTAATTATGAATACGTATTGAAAATTACGAACAAAAAATGTAAGCGATATTTTATGATTAAGAGTTTCTTTCTCTTTGTCTGCACTATGATCATAGCATAGATATAACTAAATAGCACTAAAATAAGTGCAACTGTTTGTTTTTTCATTGTTGTTTTCTACAAGCGCTTGTGAACACCTAAAATAATTAGCTGCAACTGCAAATCTTCCTTTTCTTGTCCTTGCTCATGATATGATGGAGAGGAAGTAATTAACTCGTTTTGAAGGACAATTTTAAATATCTATGCATTGTGTGAATGAGATTGCAGTTATTTTTCTAAAAGAAATACCACTTCCTACCTTTAGTTTTATACTTTTCAGATTCGTTTATAGAATTCACCATTTTTCTAGCTAAACAAACTCTGCAACCCCGCAGTAAACACATCAAATTCTTCTAGAACAGTTGAAAAGAGCAGGATTCCATTTTGCAAATACCAAAGTTCGTGATTGTTCACTTCTAGATCAATGTGACGACACTTATAATATGCTAGCTCTCGTCAATTGAAAAATATTTCAGTACTTTGTTTATGAAAATGCTGTTTTTCTACATGGCAGAATGAATGGTTTGAGCCATTGTCAAAAATGAATACATTACTCTGACGAGTCTAAATGTTTATTGGCGACAGTGATGTAATCATTATGTAGTCGCGCGTGAGGTAGAAGGCGAATCTCAAGTGACGCGGGAGAAACATTCTTTATTCCTGCATTGTTGAACGCCATGAATAACAGGTATAAAGAGTTTCAAGCCTTTTTTCAACCGTCTTGTCAGTCATATAATACATTTTTATTGCACAGGATATCCATTACTTTTCGAAGAAACTAAAGTGACTCATGGAATCTTTCCGAATTATAACACGCCATTAGTATTAATGAATTCCTGCGGTAAAGCCCCAGGAACTCAAGATTATGTATGTTGAGTGATATTATTCAATATTGAACGGCTTCGGGAATAATGTAAAACATTACAGAATTTTCTGAATGATATCGTACAATAAAATCTATTATTATTTATTACATTGCTTGCATATAACATAGAAATATTGCCCAGTATCAATACGATATTGTAAACGATAAGTTTTATAACGTATTACGATATCGTAAAGCATTACAAAATATCCTGAAAAATATTTAATATTCTATGACATGGTATTCAATTTCTGTTAATTGGGAAAGCAAGATCTTTTGGAGATGATTCTGCATATAATTATCAATTATCCTGGTTACATCAGACAGCATGCAACCCTGTCGAATGATAGTAGCAGCCTCAATTGGTCAATCAGTTTCAAATAGAAATTCAAGAAAGCAGCTTCCCCTAAGTGCACTCACATCCTCTGATTTAAGAGAGAAAAGAAAATTCATGCAAGCAGAATCACTAAAGTGTAGTCATATATTTCTCTTTTGCAGAGAAAGGAAAAGAAAAGAATATTTTGTTGTGGAGAGATCGGTTTTTATATAATATTTTCCAATGATTACATAAGATAAAATTCATGTTCAACATTTATTGTTATTACTTTCGATGTTCAGAAAGATTTTAACACTGGTAATAGCAATTATGGCGAGTTTTGATTAGGCGACTTTTTTAGAAGTATGTAAACATATGATTTAAATGAATTATTGAAAAATTATGGTGATGGAGTGAACCTATTTAATGGAATTCTCATTAATCTATGAAGTTAACAAGTCTACAATGTGGAATACCACATTTGTCTATGCTAAAATTAAATGTTTCACTTAAAAACTAACTGGTATAAAATATATCCTTGAAACGTTTAAGAAAATTCTGGCTAGTAATCATTTCCCTTCTTTATTGTTTTTAACAGGAATAGGTAATTGCCCTATGCGTGACCAAAATTTTAAAAGCTGTTTGAAAATTACGTAATTTCTAAGGACTTCTGTGACTTTTATGATGTAATTTGTGTCTGCTATATAAATAAATTCAGAATATGGCATTTCCCCGCAATAATAGAATACGATTTCCCAGCAATTACAGAATAGAAACTTCTAATAACTATTCTTATTTAAGTTCGATAAAAGGAGGTTAAATATAGTTTTCTGCCATAAACAATCATTCACGTATTAAGAAAAACTCTTTGAGAAGAGGATTGGTATTTTTATTGTAAATTAAAACAACAAAACTATTTAAAAATTTAAAAACTTATATTTTAAATTCATTATTTTTTACATTATCTTCAAATCTCTTTATAAAAATATTCTACTTTAAATACATAAAATCCCCTCTATGTAAATTAAATAATTTAAATTTTAAGTTGAACTTTTCCTTTTATCTATTCTAAAAATCGTACATTATTCATTTACCATTTTGTTAACAATTTTTATGCTACTGAAAGACAGCATTCTAGCAATAAATTTCGAAACTCTACTTTACACGCAGCTGAATATTTGAACGCTGATTATTTTTACAACCTAACTGTTCGTCATTAAATTTTGATAAACACTTCTTATGTTGTGGTAAATCCAGCAGATGTAATTCAAGACCTTGACTCAACTGAGTATCAAAAAAGTAATCAAATAGGTCCTTGAAAATACGGTTTCTTTTATTTAACAAGACAATTATTTAGAGGATGTGAATGACTTGGGATTTGTATTCACGCAAAATGTAGCAAGAAACCCAAACGCAGGATCACACGCTAATGTTTATGGAAGATGAAAATTATCGAGCAAAGTGAGATGAATATAAATTATGAATGGAAAAAATAAACGGAATGGAAACTTACACAAATATTAAAAGAATTCCGTTTCGATTATTCTAAATTAATTGAATTTTAATAGCTTTTACCAGTTCGGGAAATTTTTTTCCATCACCAAAGTTTCACATATAGTTTGAAAAGGGAGGCTAAATTACTGATAAATGAAAATAGATAGATTTACTAAAATCTCTCAACAAATAACTAATACATACTAAAAGAAAAATTTTTACTACTCCAATATTGTTTTGAACATTCTAAATGTTTGAACTAAATGGTGAACTAGTAATTCTCATCTATACAAATTCTAATTCACGGAAAGCTAGTATAATATTGCTCTGACAGTCCAAGTTTGAATCCTCATTTATAGAACATATTTTGCCATTTTCTGTTCATGAAAAAAGAAAATGGCAAAATTTAAATTTGTACTGGGCTTCTTTTCAGTGATTCAATTGCAAGTACTTTGAATGGGACGGAATATCTATGATATAGAATCAGTTTTTTTTTTTCACTTCCTTTAATATCTTTGCCATTACTGAAATCATTCTATCTAACCATAAATTGATTATTTTAAAAGATTCAGAAAGATAAATCGAACACAGTCAAAATGAAGTTAACTCAACCGTAGTCAACAAACTAGTAAAAATTTGCATTTTTTTTTTTTCTTAACGTTATTGTGTAGATAAAAAAAAGTTTAAATTATATCTTTTTTCCTTTAATGCTTGCGCAGTTCTTTTTATCCCGATTTTGATTCTTTATTATTATCATAAATTGAATATGATCGCTTTACCTACTGCAGGTAGAATTTCGTAGCATGTAAGGATTCCAAGGCCAAAGACCGTATCAAATATTCCATTGCAAAGAGTAAATAATCGAAATAATGAAAAATCTGCGTTGCATTTACCGTAATGAGGCTGTTTACTACAATCATCTTAAAAATAGGCATACTTATTCTGTTCTTCTTTCCTCCAAATCTATTACTCACTTTCCATATTAAATATGAAATATGAAGAGTAATTTCGATAAGAACCAATTTGAGAAATCTGGAAAATTCAGTGGAGTGAAAATTCGGCATAATTTCAAATAGAATATATTAATTTCAATGTCATCACTCATATATAAATATTTTCAATACAGGAGCTTAACATTTATATTTTGTGACTATATTTTTGATTTTATTAACTTAGTTCAAATGCTTGTTCTTTTATATTTAAATAAGAAATATTTGAAGATAATTACTACTAAATATTCCCTGTAAATAGTTTTAATAATTAAAAAATATATATATTCAAATATCTATAGCTTTTAAAAAATTCATCTATCTCTCTGTTTTCAGATATCATATGTTATTTCTCAATCTATTATTGCATTTTGTATTGGATCAAGATAAACATCTAAGCTTCAGTTATGTTACTTCCTGCAAAATATTGGAATCGAATAGTGTTTCAGAACTGAATGTCTTAGCAGGTGAACATTGCCATTCATAATATAAGAAACTTTCATGCACTTTGATAATATTTTTCTTACGTACTTAATTTAATATTCAAATGCTGCAAAATAATTTTATAACTCGATTCTATTTTAGATTTAAAAGAATAAAAGCTGATGCAAAATATACCCGCTTTTACTTATTTAAGTCAAATAAAGTGTTTCCTGAGCCAATAAAGTAACATTTCTTTTTTCGGGCTAACTTTTTCTCGAAAATGAATGATTTAATAAGCTCTACTAGGAGAATGCATGTACCAGTCAAAACTAAGATGGAATTGATAGAAGTTTCAATATGATTATGTAACTCAAAAGGTTATTAACTTCAAAAAGCGTAGTTTCGATCAAATATTTACCAAATGATATATCATCTCTGCATAATATTCACAATACTCAATAATTAAATATATAAGGTAATTATGTAAGAAGTCTATTTAATTAAAATTTTATAAATCTGTGTTCATCAGTTCAGTTTTCATGCATTCAACAAAGAGCGAAAATTAAGGATTTATACGGAGATGTTTAAGAAAAGCTTTAACACAGAGAATTTGTATTTCCCTATATTTTTTTTTCTTGTTATATATTTGCTGATGCTATAATACTATTCATCACAACCTTCTTGTTATTTGCCAATTCATGAATCAGCATATTAGATGCAATCGAAAATTTATGCATAGTAGAATGCAAAAAGTTGTTTCAAAGCGTTAGCCAAGAATGGAAATAACTTTCACCATTCAGAATGTTTCACAAAACACCTGTGCACTGATATAACCAAACTTCGATTGATTTTTTTTTAAACAGCTTTTCCCAAAACGATGACAATTATCACTCATAACTTACAAGATAATAGTTCTCAAGTTTTTTGTTATGTCGTGAACTTTTAAAATTCATCCTTGAAAGCTGTATGTAGTGTTTTTCTGACGTATTCTCGACTGATCTTCGAACTTAGACTGACAAGTACATTTGCCACGTGGGAGAAGCGCATGCAAAAGAATGAAAGTCACTAAGAAATGTTGGGGTTGTAGTAAATAAGACTACATTGAACTTGCAACCTAACTTCTAAATATTGAAATTATAACAAGCGATAGCACATTAGTGTGGTTAATTGTTATGTTATAACAAATTAGTTTAACAACATTTGATTCTAGTCGAAGATCATTTGATTCACGTCCGTCTCCTCACAGCAGCCAACACGTCACAACCAGGCTCTACATTTTCTTATTAGGACCTTGGTTGTCTATTGGCAGAGACTCTGCGCTATGAAAGATTTATGCACGCGAGCCATTAATCTGAAAGGTTCTTCAGCTACAGTAATGTGAGAGAAGGGAATATTATCTCGCGTGTCAAAACTAAATTAACCTTGTTATTAAATTTATAACCGTCTCAACTGTTTATGTGCTGTCATGTTCTAATATAAAATTGCAGAAAAGTGAAAATACATGAAGCATATTCTATGTACATTGGAATAGAAAATGAATCGAAAAACATTATAAGAGTGTAAATCTCGGATTTTTTCAATATTGATTCGTGTTCCTTATTCATTGAAACATCTTAACTTCTGATTTCTTACTTTAAAATTTTAATTTTATTGCGCTAGTAACACATATATACGCTTAATAATTGTTATATAGTATTGTTAGCAAACTAGATGCCTTGTTTAGTGAAATTTTTTGGCATAATGGGATGTGAAATATCTGAGATTATACTGAAGTTAGAAATAGTTATGCATGTTAACTAGTTAATCTATATCTATACTTATAATAAAGCTCAATGTGTGTGTGTGTGTGTGTGTGTGTGTGTGTGTGTGTGTGTGTGTGTGTGTGTGTGTGTGTGTTGGCGTTCTACAGGCCAGACCATTCAACCTACAGCTACCAAATTTGGCACGTGTATACCTCGGAGGCCGAGAATGTGCATCTGGGGGTTATTTTTTTGAATTTTTAACTAGAATTTTATTTATTTAAAAATTAAGCGAAATTTTGACGTGTTTCTACTATAACTTCCGAAAATATTACCGCACAAAAAAGATTTTTACATCAAGTTAAAGATCAAAAAGTTATCTTTTAAATGATACTAATGTTTTAATCTTAAAATTAAATTTCTATTTTTAATGAATTTTTAAATAAATATTAAACTATGTTTTTCAATAATTTTTTTCGTAAAAAATAAAAATTAAGATTAAGCACGTTTCGCATTCATGGGGAAAAATTAGCTTTTTCCAAAATGTTGCCATCACATTTATTAAAGCCCCAATTAAAAATAAATTAAATCTTTTTGGAAATGAAATCTGCAAAAATATAATTTTCGGCACGCGTCTGTAGGAAATGAAACAAATATGAAATACTATTTTTTCTAAAAAATAAATTCAAGAAAAATTATTTTATGATCCTTTACACTCTCTATACAGAGTTTTTATTCAGTCCCGGACCCATTTTGATGTTTAATGACTCATAAAATAATGAAGATATAAACAAACTTATGGCATTTATTGATGGAATAACTCATATATTTTCCTTTTCAGGTTTGAATATTTTTACTTTTGTAAATATCGTCTGAGCGTGTTTTTAATTTCAGATAATTTCATTTTCCAGTCTAAATATCTAAATATCGTCTGCTTATTAATTGCATTTTTCTCTCTTTTGTTTTTGGCAACTATTGAAATGTTATGTTTACTTTTGATGTGTTTGTTCTATGTAGTACTTTTGTATGTGATGTTTTATTCGAGCGGATATTAAGGAGAATGCATACACCACAAGAGAAAGCACAGATTTTATGGTGGTCATAGAGTTAATTTCCAATCAACTAAATCACTGACTTTTAAGAGTTAATTTCCAAACAACTAAATCACTGACTTTTAAGAGTTAATTTCCAATCAACTAAATCACTGACTTTTAAGAGTTAATTTCCAATCACTTAAACTGACTGATTTATGAAAATTCGAATATCACTATTCAATAAAAAAAGGATAATTTTAGATTTTCCATCGATCGCTTCAAAGAAAATACGCCAATCAGCGCGCAGGTTTCTCAACATTAATTGGCCTAAGATTATGAAAATGTTGAGTTTTTCTAAATTTTTAACATTTAAAACTTCATAAATAAGTCTTAGTTGATCGTGGAAAATAGAAACATTCATTCATTTATTTAAAATTTGGTGTGTCCAGAATATTTCTCAGAATATGATACCTTACTGCATTAAATTTAGACTTCATAATTTTTGAAATATATTTATAAGCAGGAACAAAATATTATTATTGATTTCATTTCCATCCTTTTGAAAGCAAAACTAAAAACTGAATTTTATGCTGAATCTCAGAAATTTTTGTTGAATTATTGTTTGAGATATTACATAAATGATGAAAAATATTTTGTAGTTAACATAATACTTAAATACCGAGCGATTCTGTTTGCAATACTCACATTCAATAATAATAATAATTAATAAATAACAATAATGATGATAAATAAAATAAAACAATTGATTTTATTAAAAAATATCTTAATATTAATTACAATTTCATTATTTACATTTTAAATTACAGTTGAAGTTTTGCCGAAAATGACAACAAATTAGCAAAATATATATAGTAAATTGAACGAAACGATCTAAACAGTATAAGTTTGGTATGGCTATCAAAATTTGAAGATTAAAAAGGTTTTGTTTGAGAATCCTTTAAGAGACCAGTTACTTAAAATATTTAATTGAAAATTGTAGCGAGCGTTAATACTGACGAACCGGCTGGTCGCCAAAGGCGGCTAGTATGTAATAAGTTTGTAGTTAATATGTATAAGGAAAGTAAAGGA
Source organism: Argiope aurantia (assembly GCA_026543865.1). Classification (NCBI taxonomy): domain Eukaryota; kingdom Metazoa; phylum Arthropoda; class Arachnida; order Araneae; family Araneidae; genus Argiope; species Argiope aurantia. The sequence continues at coordinate 978,907 of JAPMOR010040676.1, read as the reverse complement.
TGGGAGATTTATATCTCAACCGCCACTTTATTTTTGGGATGTACATAAATAAAGAATAAAAAGTTTTAGGTTCCAACTAATGACGAAAGAAAAAGCGAATATAGTTAAATTACTTGAGGTTTAGTTATATCTGTGTAACTAATATTGAATGCTAGAATTACCCTTCAATCCAACTTTTTAATTATAGCTAAGATTCGAGAAGATGACTGTTATCGTTGACAAGTAATTTTGAAAAACATCTATAAAAATTGTATATATACCTTAATGATGTTATAAAAACAGTTACTATAATTATTCATGAAAAGATAAAATCGCAGAGTAATTAATGCTTTTATGCCTGCATGGTTTATGTACCGAATGAAGAGTTACACAAGTATCATTTGGTAAATGGGATCTATTGATCTTCACAGAGATAAATTTCGAAAATGTTAAGCATAATATTAATCGAATGAAGAAATAAGCAGTTGCTAAATACTAATAAAGCTACACTTTATGACAACATGCCAATAGAGTTCTGTGGATTAAGAACCCATAAAAGAATATCAATACTCATATGTTAAAGATAAATGATTAATACGTGTAAGATAAAACAAGCTTTAGCCACGTGTTAGACTTTCCAAATTTTTTCCAAAATAATAGCTAATCACAATTTAATAAATTTCTACAAGCTTACTTTTTCAAATAGTGAGGTTTTAATAATAGAAGGCTTTTATGTAAAAAAAAAACCACCAAAAAAGATGTTTTCGATACTTTAAAAATAAAAAAGATGTTTATATTTTCGGAATAAAAATAGCTTTCGATTCTCTAAAACTATTTTTATCTGTACGAAAATAGTTGGATCAAAATACAAGAGCCAAAATATCTAGATCACTATCCTATGTAATTTGTTAGCAAAGATAAAAGACGTTTCAAGAGGATAAAATGAATCTCTCTCGTTGAATGTAAGTATTCAGAAATTTCAATCTTGCACATTTTTACACTAAATACTTTAAGACAAACGAACCGGGAAGTGTTCTTTATTACTTCAAAGAAAATGCTTGTCAGTAGCAACATGCTATAAGGAGCTTTCTACTATATATTTGGCGTAGCATGGTCAGTCCAGATCTTGCACCATTAAACTCCCATAACTAACACGCTATAGGGGTTTTCAACGAAAAATTGTCCCTATTAATAGTAAATAACTAAGACATACAATAAAATATCCTAAGAGCAAAAGCTAATTGCTCATGTCACATTTATCTTACAGCAAAGAAGTGCTCGAAAACTAAATTCGAACTTGATGTCAATTGACAAAATCTTGGATTCTTTCTACATAACGTGATTTCAACAAGAAAAATGTACGTTTTTTCAGCGGTGCATTGGCATTTGCTTTTTCTTCATTGGAAAACGATTTTGTTCATAAATTCTTAAACTATTTGCACATTCCAATCAGTTTCTAACATAAAAAAAGTATATTTTTATTGCGATAAATAATACTTACACATTAAAATTTGCTATGGCTGCTCCTCTGATAAGCTTGGAGAAAGCTTCTTTGTCGAATTTGGACGCCATCGTACTTTTCCCAACTCCTGAAAGATACAAATAGAAGAACATATTATTTTGTGGGAAGTATTTTATAAACCTAATTCTATAATACGTAATTTCATGATATTAATTTAAAAATACTCTTTATAAAATGTATGATTAAGCAGATGAAATTTTAACTCTACTTTAAGTTGACAGAATCATTCATTTTTTTTTTCATTTCTCTAATATAAAAGTTATTTCAAAGCAATAATCAATTTATTTTCCCAAGGCTATCTGTCAACCCGATAAAAATATAAGCGAACAGCTCAATTGATTAGATAGTTTGATAAAGGAAAATAGTTTATGTAAAGAAAGAGGTGAGATACTGAAGTTTGAAAAAATATAGCTAATTCAGCAAACGATTTATTTCACAAATAAATTTAAAACAATTAGTCACTGGCTCTTTGTCTGTAATATTACATTTCGATTTCTTTGCGAAGAGCAACCGCTACATCGACCGTTGACACTTGATTTCAGGCAGATAATACAAAAATTAACATTTGTTGTTGTTTATAATGACACTTGCCATGAACAAGCTCGCTGACTAAGTCAGCGATTTTAAGCTAAGGGAGCGTCTCTTTTTTTAGTAGTGCCAACTAGGGCCACAACCATGCCCGAACCGGGACGCCCAGATCACGGGGAATACGCGCTACCCCTACGCCAGGACGCCGGCAAAACTATCATTTTAAATTATTTAAAAGAATAGTTATCACCTCTCTAAGAATATTTACTTGAATCAGTTTCAATCAAATGACAACAGATAAAACATGCAATTCTTATAAATGGATCAATAAATCTCTATAATTTTTTACAAAGATAGATTGAAAGTATTAGGTTTTTAACATATTTCAAATCTTTTGTAAAGAATTAATTGTTGCACATCCTTTTAAAAGAGTGAGTATCATTTAAGGCCACATTTAGGAATGTAAAATTATTAAACAACACAAAAAGTATTTTAAAAAATTCAGCGCATGATATAAGCGTAAAGAAAACTGTTTAAATTATTTTCTAAATATTTTCAGTTTGCAGGGAATTTTCCTAAAATTTGAATTAAAATTAATCATATGAAGATGAAATGCGTTTTCTTTAACATTGTAATTCGCTAAATCTTATATCACGTATAATAACGTCGTAACGTACGGATTCTGCACCGAATGTCAAGTACATCTAAGAAACAAAAGGTTTTTATGCACTTTTGTATAACTTGACTTATTTCATTATTTGGAATTTTTGAATCAATTTCTCACCGACTTCGTAAAGTTCTTGTTTCCCTTTTCACACTTCTATACTATGGCAATCAAGTATTTTAATATTTTTAGAACTTAATTACCAGTTAATCGATTCATTTAATCAAATTTTACTTATATACAGGGTTGCACCTGGTAGTAAATTCGAATAAAAATGACAGCAAGATTCTGTAATATTTAAAATAATACCTTTTGTTAAATTTATTAAGCATTAGATTAATTTTTCCATTTAAGGAAAAATTTGTCCTTAGTGCTAAATTTCAAAATTATTTCAAGTCATTTTCTTGACAAACTAATAAAAAAATCATACACTTTCTAGAAGTTAAAAAAACTGAGCGTACGAAAATATGAATAAGGTGTTTGGAATAGCAATAATTTTGAGCAAAATAAAACAATTGGATGATTAGAAAGTGTCACGAGCTCATTAAATAAAGCAATGTGTTTCAGAACACCATATCTGAAGACAAAGAAAAACTTCTTATAAAAGATTTCATTTTTACGTAAGGGATGATTGTTAAATGCCAAACTTAAAAGAAAATACACTGTTATATTTTTTTATTAATTTTTTCGAATATCGTTCGTAATTTACTATATTTGAAATTAATTTGTTCTAGGTTTTCTTCCTATAGCTTAAAAATTATTCTTTTTCGTGTTCTCAGTTAGCTAGATGATTTAAAAAAACATTTTAATATGCAAATGTTTGATATATGAATATCCATTATACTATCAATCAAAATACTTTGTTTAAATGCAACTATCATTAAACTTTACAAAAAGAATAGCTTCACTAATACAACGAACTCAACCGAAAATGAATAGTATTATAAATAATTCAAACGAAATATTTAAGATGATATCGTCAATCTAGATTTGGGAGTTCGTTCTAATTATCTGATTTTCAAAACATTTCATTGATTGAAAATCTTATAACAAGCAATCGCAACTTGAAAAGCATTCATTATCATATCATCAAACAGTAGGTGAGGAAGACATTTTTCTTTATAACTGCGACCAGAATTTCTGAATTTTCACCCTGATCACTCCGAGAGGCATAGAATTAAGAATTGAAAGCTGCTAATCTCCCAGATCATTCGCCCCATCCCGTTCACATTAATGGAAATACGAACCAAATCATAAAAGATATTAAAAGAAATTTAGAAGCCGAGATTATGATACAAAGATTATGACTTTTATTATTCATATTTCATGCATATAAAAAGGAAAATGACGAACCGAATTTATTAGCATACAAAGACTGTGATTTTTATATTCATATTTCATACATAAAAAAGTGGTGATAGCGAATTTTTCCAGTTATTCTAAACAATGCTTTATTAATTCAATACAAATTAATAATAATAAAATGAGTTATTTTTTTTCAATAGGACAAAAGTCAATGCTAATCTGAGACTATTGATTACTTTAATCTATCAAATTTAAAAACACAAACTTACAGGAGAAATCCTAAAATATTTTCATTTTTTAGTCCCTAAGAAAAATTAAAATATTTATTCTTTAAAATAAGATTCCTTCTAGTTTTTATCATAAATAAATATCGATTTTCCCCACAAATACATAAAAACCTTGAGGACTTTCCATGTAGATCGTTTCATAAAAGCACTGAAATTTTCAAAAATATGATCCTTTTCAGCAACTGTTTTAAAATGGCAAAGAAATCACCGAAAATGAACACTAGAGTGGAGCATAATTACAAATATCTCTAACATCAAACGAAAGTTCTCAAAAGCATACCTTACTTTCCCTAAAGTTTCAACTCGAACTGGAACTTCTCGAACATTTTTTCCTTTAATGTTGTCTCTAAGCAGCGATCTATATATTTATTCAAGAAGCGCTTCAAAGATAGCTTTTTTAAAAGGAAATGGTACTTAAACTCTACTCATCAACTTGACCTTGAGCTTCACCCATTCATTAATGAAACGCGGTGAACGAAGAATGGCAATGTCACTTGAGTCGTAATTACGGCACCCGAACGAAGCTTCTAATACCAGTTGTCCACCTGTTAGTTCGGCGGAAAGGAAGTGTTATTTGTGCTGTGTCATATTTGCAGTTTTCGAAATCCAATTGTGTCCTCATAATTATGAAAAAAATACAATAAGAAAAAAATATTTTTCATATTGCTTAGAAAGAGATCAAATATTATAAACAGATCTGTTAATTTATGTATAACAAGAATTACAAAACTGGGTAGGTAAAAATAACGTTGATTTCGAAATTCTCATTTGTTTTCATAATTCGCTAGTATCAAAATATTTCGTGGGAAAGTTTATTCGGTGGGGAAGGATTGGGAAACCATTTCAGATTGATGTTTTCTTTCTTCCTTTCTCATTTCGAAGATTTTTTTTTTTATTAGGACACATTCTCAAGCATTCATGTCTTGGAGAGATAATCCTAATACAAACTTTTTTTTCATTTTTAAGCATTGCTGACTTTTAATTTTATTTTTCGCAAAGTTTAGACATTTGCTTCCCTTGATCTACCATTTAATAATGCGCTTTAAATTCTTTAAAGCTGATCTCAGAGCGTCTTATACCATATATTTGGTGCCTGTTTGGTATGGTCATGTCATGAAAAATCATCAAATAGTCTATACATTAGTTCATGGTCTTGCAAATTGACAATAATTCCATGAGAACATGGGGATAAAATAATAAAAAGAATCCTTCGAAACGTTTGGAGTCCTTAGACTATAAAACTCAAACGATTCAACATATATGTCTAGTGAAAAACTGTGAATCTTAAGAAAAACAATCTGCATGTTAATTTCTGGGTTAACTTCTTATATTTTGAGAGAGCTATTAATAATTTACAAGGAAACAGTAGAAAATAATAATCAAAAATGTGAGTTTTTATTGATTTCTTGAGGAAGTTTCAAATTTGCCAATTATATTTACCTTTTAATGCTCAAAATTATTCTAAAATTCACTTCGGCAATATTCATCAAAGTATCATAACTTCTCAAAACTTTTTTTGATCTTAAGAGATCTTGCATAGAAAAATTGTGAGATTTCACCCATGGACTTTTTCTTTCAACATTTGTAGACAAACATCTTCATTTATAAGAAAATTTACATATCATTTATTTAAATGAAAGTTTTTCTTTATTTAATCATTAATTAAATATTTAACACTTTAAACACTTTCATTTAACATGCCTTGTTTTGTGTTTGTAAACAAGAAATATCGTAAGCAAATGGTAATCGTAATCAAATTTTTGTCTTTCATTTATAATTCGTTATAATAAAAGAATTTTATAATCTTGAGATCAATTTTTTTTCCTTCAATTCATTGCCCGGTGGCTCCTCTTTGGAATTGAAATTTTATTAAATTAATTGATTTACTGATAATTAAGTTCCGAAAATATTAAATTTGTCAAGAATGTCCAAGAGGGAAGGGAAAAATCGATTATAAATTTTCATATGTTTTTCAATCAAGTTAAATAAAGGAGTGTTTGATAGAGTATCAAAACTTTGGATATAAAAATCAAGATATTTAAATATCATTTTAAAATAATTCAAAATGCGTTCAACTCTTAAGCGAATCTGTCTAATAAGTAGAAAGAAAAATTATATATGCCATGCTCAAAGCAAAAGCAAAACGTTAAAGAATTGGACAGCATTTAGCTTTAATAAAAATTTCCAAAATTTCAAACATTATTCTCTAAATGATGGGAAGGTGATGGTCTAATAACAGGATCTTAATTTTGACCAGTAAGAAAGAAAATTTGCTATCTCGACCTCGTCATATGACCAAGGTTTAAAATTTTGAAACTTTCCTTCTTTTATTTTACAATTTATTGGAGAAATCGGACATGAAAATAGAACTTTACTTACTGTGGGATTTTTTTATAATTATTATATCTATTTTTAAATTTCAAAAATTCTGCAATACAGAATGTATGATATACAAGAAAACTGTAGGATTTTTTTTTATTTCCATAATTTCAGTTTATGGTGAAGGCACAACAAACGAGGAATTTCTATCACGTTAAAGACAATTGTATATGTGCATAGATATTCAATAGAACGGAGAAAACGCAACGGTTGGAAAGAAGTAGCAGTAGATGCTATTTCAAAATTGAATCTAAACTGTCATACTCCACCGCAGAAGAAAAAGAGCATTTCTTAGAAGAAAACACAATTTATCTTCTTCAAGAATCGTATTGAAATCCCTCATATATATAAATTTGTCAGAAATTATTTCAAAATTTTCATTCTTTCTCTTCTAAAAAAAAATTAGATTTCCACCAGAGACTAGTTTAGACTTTTGTATCGATTATATATTTTAGATTTTTTTTATTAGATATTATTTATATTGCTTAAAATATGCTACAAATCAAGAAACATAAAGACTTCCTCTAAAGATACTAATATTTTAACATTTTTTATAAAGAAAATTGAGATGAGTTCCTTTACTTGAGTGAAGTACATACACAGAATTAAAATTTTTCAAGGTTCATATAGATATTGCACCGTAAAGTTTTCATTCCCCATGTGAAAATAATCTCTATATTTTTTTTTCTAATCATGCCCTGGATAATTTTGCTTTTCTGACCGATGCGACTTTATTTGTTTCGAATTTATTGTCATGGAGCTTAAGGCTTATTTATGCTTTATAATAAGTTTACTATGTGACTTTATTAGGACTTTATCTCGACTAATGAACGAAGATTAATCATACAAGCATTTAAAAGTGTTAACATTTTCTTCTAAAACCTTCATAAAAGTAAAATCCTTACCCGCTTCTTCGATAGAATCCGAATTTTAAAAGGATAATTTGAGACTTCTTTCTTCTTTAAAGACTCTATTATTAAAGACTCAAGACTTTTTTTTATATATAACCCTACTTGGAAGCATTAACCAGACTACAATAGCA
>JAPMOR010040676.1:930201-971191 GCA_026543865.1 Argiope aurantia | reverse complement strand
ATTTGAACAATTCAAGAATATTTCAGCCATTAATGAATCAAATGATTATCTGAAATTTCAAAACCTATTCTGAATGTTGCTGAAACGTAATTTACTATTTGTCGAGTACCATACCTAAAAGCAGCAGAAAACAGGTTTCATATCATGCCTTCAGATAATGAAAAATGATTGATTAAATCTAAAGATAATTCTGAATTGAATTATCTCATATTCCTCAAACCAAGATCAGGATTCATTTTCTATTGTCCACAGAATAAGATGTTTCATTTTGATTTTGAGGTTTTATTTGCATGATATTATGAATAATTACGTAGTTCTATGAATTTTTTTTCATTTCTGATGATATTGACAGTACCTCTCTTTGAAAATTGATTCAACAAAAAATTTATTATTTTTGTTGTAAATTCATCGTTATTTTGATTGCAATGCTTACAAATTCTAATGTTATAATTATCGCATGAGGAAATAAAACAAAATCTGTGCTTTTTCTTGTACATGCCTTTCCATAAAGGAATGAACTGATCAGTTTCAAGGAAGTCAATTCACGTGGCTTCATAGAAACGTGATTAACATCACCGCGTAAACTGAAAGTTGTATTACGCTGTATTAAGTGTGGCATAATATCAACTGCAACATGTACAATGAATTTCACAATTAAATTGGCTCGGTTCTTTTGACGTGTATCACGTCAGAATGAATTGACACGTCATTTCTCCGAGAATTGGAAGATAGTGTTTTATAGATAATTGAAAAACTTTATTATTTCCAAATGTTTTACCTTTTTTTTTCATGGTACATTCTTATTGCTAGAATCCTATATTAGTCTTATATAATATAATCTTATACCCGTCATTTAAAACGTTATAGCTATGTTATCTTACTAAAATTTTAAATTTTATCCTGCTCGGTAACAGTTCAAATTTTAAAGAAAGTGTCATAAAACATTAATTAATTCTGATTGTTATGGATTTTTGACTCTATCATAAATTTGTGAGTAAATTTGACAACCTGAAATTTTTAAAGCCGGCAGGTAATTGGCGGAGGAATTAGTTACTGAATCGTTATATTTGAAAGATTATATAAAGTTCAAGGCGGCTCTATATCTACAATATTGAGTTGCAGATTTTAATAAAATGTGTTTACCATTTCATTTATCATGTCTTTTGCCTCCTATAGTGTGTTCAAAGATGCAGTGAAAAATGTATGTGAATTCCCCTCCTTAGGTTTTTTTCCCCCTTTCTTGTCCTTTTGACCATATCTGTTGTCCAATTTTTTAAAAATATTTGAATTTAATTTTTAAATAGGCACAGCAGTAACCATGTAAAAAATGAAAAATATAATTATAATGTGAAAAAGGACATGAAATGTTATTTAAAAAACAATCTTTTTTCTTAAATATTTTATTAACTTAGCACTATATCGAATTTTCGCGCCCATCTTTAACATTTTGTCTTCTTTTAAATTTTTTTGCTGTCTCCTCGGATTTCTAGGGTACATTTAACTCTGTAAACGTTTCAGCGATTAAATTTGGTTGAAAAAGAAACCCTAACATTACGAATGCGTATTTATATTAAATACAGTTATAAAGAGAGAAAACTAAAAAGTATTATATTTTCATTTTTTATAAAAACAAGTCTTCAAGAAATTTTCTGTATTAAATGCAATACGGATTAGATAATTGCGTGGTTTGCTTCATAATCTTAGATAACTGCATGGTTTGCTTCTCACTTTGATCACAATCGACTACTCCAACCCGTCTTGCAGCACACACACACAAAAAATCTAAATAATCGGAGCGCCCCGACAGCATTGGCGCGAACTATAGATCAATCCTAAGGGTTATAACCAACTACCTTGCAACCCCTACCGTAGGAGGCACTCCCCGCCATCGGTAGTGGGTAACCAATCCAACACCGTTTCTGCATCCACGAGGGCGGCGAGAATCAACCACCATGTCGGAAGATTCTGATCCTTATTTTTGAGATGCCTCGAAGGAGGTTCTCTTGGATTGATCGGATAATCTTAAATATTGAAAAACATTAATAATTTCAGTCATCAAGAAAGTTCTTGATGTTATCAAATGTGGAATCATTGTGAAACTCCATACACAACTTGTTGTCCTTTATAATTTGAAAATTCACATATACATAATATTTTATTGTTTAGAAATATTAAAACTTTTTTCAGCTTTTTCCTCATCTCCGAACTTTTGAAACTATATTCAATTCAAATCAAAAACTATAAATGCGAATGGTAGCTCGAATATTAGAAATATCCGCTCAACTATGAGCTTATCAATCAATGATATTAGGACAATCTTCACTAGAATATCATGGAGATTCTCTACAAATTTAGATAAAGTTGCATTTTAAGTCCTTAATCTACGCTTTAAAACAAAATTGTTGAGATGATTCTCTTGGAAATCTGATGAATAATGTTTTAAGACTAGTTCTACAGAATGTTATTTTATTTATGGATAATTTGCTGAAAAGTTTCTTTAGAATTTTAAACGAGTCTTGAAAATGCATTTCTTAATAAATAATTTTGTACTAAATGGGTTTAAATTAAGATTTTCGCTATTTGCTTTCAAAATAAAGTAACTAATATTGAAAAGATGATTTTAAAATCGAAATATATAAAAAAATGAATACGACATTTAACTATTTTCATCTTTAATTATATTTATCATCAAGAAAATTAAATTGAAGAAGTAGATAATTATCAAAAACAAGAAAATCAATGCAGTCTCCTTTTTGTTTTCTACAATGCTGACACATCATCTTAAATTAACTATCAGAAGAAACCTTTAGTTTAAGTGTTAAACAACTTAGTAATAAACCACAAAGTGATTTCTTTTTTAAGATTCTTAGAACCTGACTAGATTTTATTATAGGATCTTATATAAAACATCATAAGAGCGCATTCAGTGGAAAGCCAAAGGGAAAGCATTATATAATACTACCGCTTCTAGAATACTGTACTTGAAAACAAACGAGAGCACGTTTGTAACACATAAAGCTGGAAAGAAGTCTTTTTGCTCTCTCCATCAATGTGCTAATATATATGTGTGTGTGTGCATTGCCATTAAATGAATAGCGTCGATATTGTTATTTCTCTCAAATATTCAAAAAAAAATTTTGTATTATTCTTAAATCTCTATTCAAATCTCAGTCGCTTTATGTTTTAATAAATTTATACATGGAAAATCTTAATATAGATCATATTCAATTAATATTTGGAAATATTTAAGCTATTAAAGTAATTCGTCTAAACAACTCTTTGTTAATAAATATTTATTTTTTTCTCAAATTATAAATTTATCATTCAAAAATTAAGTTTTAATAGCAGGAATTATTTAAACTTTTGGGGCCAAGTATTTAAGAGTAATTACCGTTTCATGAGCGAACTGATCATGAAGCTAAGTTTATTAGAAGATTTTCTAAGCTTTTGAAACGGGCAGCCTTTATTATAGAAAGCTTTCAATTCGCCATTTGCTATTACAATAATTTCAGTATAAATTGCAACACTTATCCAGCCTTTATAACTATACAAAATACCAGAAAAATAAAACAGAAGCTCGCAAATCCCTCTATCTGTGAAACATAAAATGAAAGACATACATTTGGTGAGTCTGAGATTCCAGTTCGGTAAATGTCAGATTAAGTAACAATTGTAAAGCCATAAACTTCCTTCCTGAACTACGTAAGTATAAACATGACATTATAAATTATTTCTGGCATCAGTTACTAATAAATGCAACTTTAGTCAGTTTTTTCAACAAATAATCAATATAAATAAGACAACGGCGTCGAAAATAATCAATCATAATAATCAAGCAGCATAAGGCAATGCAAATTTACCACAGATTTAATGCTTGTGCTATCGCTGTTTGTAACTTTTTTAAAGGCCTAAAACATAGTTTTTCCTGCTTGCAAAAGGGAATCAAAATTTAAATAACTTTTAATATGTTTATAAAAATCTGACGTTTCTGTGAAAAATGAGTTAAATAATGTTTTAAAATAAACAATTATCTCGCAGAAACAGAAAATGCATTCAGTAATATCACCTTTTTAAGTAAGAAATGTGGTTCTCGTGTTTGTTTGCTGACATGAATATTGACAATTTCAGTAAGTTTTGATAGATTTAAACAAGGTGAAACATGTTTGGTTTTATATTTCGGTTGCTTTGCTCCAATCGAAACACAAACAACGCATGACAACTGCGTATTTACTCTCATGAATGAGTAGTACAACGTAGAATCGTGAGGTATTCACGTGAAGCAGCCTTCAAAATAAAATTTGCTAGACGCCGATCTAAACTCATCATAAAATTCACCTTGAATAAAGCATTAGATCATATATATTCACACATTGTTTAGTTGAGTCTCAGATCGCCCTAAGTTGTTGAGCATTGTTAGAGCTAAGATGCAGTCATAATGACATTGTTTGACATTGGGAATAAAAATCCTCGATCTTGACAGTAAAAGAAAACATGACATTGGAAAAAGAAAACTGCCCATTCAGACGAGACAGAAATCATTCTTACAGGTGCAAGGTTGGAAAACAGAACTAAAGCAAATAATGTTTGCAAATAAAAAAAAATAATGGTATCAATCTGAAATGAGCCCCAGGTATCGATTATCACAAATTAATGTTATTTGTTCTAAGTGAGAAAAAAAAGCAATCGAAAAAAATTTGATCTAAAAGGCTGATGTTTCAGCTTAAAACTGGATGACTTGGATTAATTTACGACCTTGTTTTGACAAACAAAATTCTGAAGCACTCACTGAAGAAATTGTTGCTTCATGGTTTTTGATTTAAAAAAAAAAAACGTAAGAAAATGCATAGAGATATTTTTAAAGTATATCAAATGCAAATCATAAAAATCTTATTTTCAAAGAAAACTCTATATTATGATTATTTCTCTCAAGGAAAGATGTTAAAGTTTCTTTTATATAATGCTTGTTATTATCGTCATGAAATAAATATTTTACATGAATTATCTACATGATTTACTACATTATCTTAATTGCTTGTAACAAATTTCTATCTAAAAATCTTTTAGCGTTTAAAAATTTATCTATTTTTAGTAAAATTTTATATTGGTGAGTGGTTTCTTTTCCGGTATCGAGAATAATGTGTGTGTGTGTGTTTTAATTTATCACATTGATTCCGCTTCATCCTTGGAACCTGAGTTGATTGTGACTGCTTCTAATTTGATTTCCATATAGGTTAATTTGTATTCAAAGCTATTTAGGTATTTAGAGCATGAAAGATGTAGTGTAAAAGTGTATTGGCTTAATTGCGCTTTATTCGCGATATCGCTTTCTTAGATTCGTTATTCGTTCAAAATTGGAAGAAAATATACAAAGACACGGTATACAAATGAAAATTGGGTGATTTAAACTAATTTATTATCCTTTTTAATACTTAAAGTAGAAGAGTTCCCATAGAAAATCGAAATTTGATCATATATCAATATTTTCATTTTACTGCTAATGTCCTTCATAAAATATATGCTCTCGGCTTTGGTTTACATCAAGGTGCCTCGTGCCTGTTCCGAATTTAAATTAAATGTCACAGATCGTCTCACTGTCAGTAGATTTATGAGTAAATAATTCATATTTATAAAATGGTTTACAAAGTTTAATTTCCTTAAAAGTTAACTTCTGAAGGACTCTAATTCACGTTAAATTTTGACTATACAGAATATCTTAGTGACCTCGTTAATATGACAAATGAAAATCGCTGAAAGGAATATTGTTAAAGTATTAGCAAAATATGTAACTGGGCTTTTTTGTTTGTGTTTTAGTTTTCTATTAATTTATTCATCTATTAATTTATTATTCATCTATTATTTTCTATTAATTTATTTCATCGTTTATATTTCTTTTATAATTTTATCAGTTTATTTAATGAACTTTGTCCTTATAATTGTTTCCTCATGCAGGGCCACCGCGCCGGATTGCTCCTATAGGTCTAGATTATCTAATGTGAAAATCAGAAAATTCAGTCATTTTAGTTAAATTCACATGATAATTATAGGTCTTAAGGTCAAAATATGACTGAAAAAATTTCACTTTCTATCCTGGAGAAGCGTCAAAACACCTACAAAGAAAGTATTGTATATGCCTTTGTGTTCTGACAGATTTCTTTTAAGGAAAAAAAAAAGGGGGGGGGGTAACAATATTTTTGAGTCACGCCGTTGAAGCATGATTTTGTTATAGAAAGAAAAAAAATGACGATGAATTGTGATTGAATGAAACCAAGACGTAAAGGAAAACCGATGTGATGAAATTCACACAGTAATAAGATAAAAGAAGCATTCTTTATCTACATAACAAAAATGTAACATTTCTAGGTAATTATATTGAAAGGAAACAAAAAGATGCTAAGGTATAGTACGTCACAATAGTAAAAAGCAAATTTCGTTTACTTCTATCTTAAATCGATTTTTTTTAATATTTAGGAACCGGACTTTTTATTCAGAAGAAATAAGATTGACAAAATTCTTCGTGAAACTACATTTTTTAAATATAATCCTTTCTTTTACAAAAAAAAATGCACACATTGAATATTTTTCTTTTATTTTCAGATTTAAAAAAAAGGAACGGATATTTAACTAAATGTATTAGTGCTTCTACTTTTCATTTTCAAGAATAATAACGCAATTATCTTGCATGAAAAGATTTTTTTTTTAATTTCAAACCTCTTAAACTAATTTTTCTAAAAACCAATCGAAATTCCATGAACTTTTTTAAATAACATTCTTCAAAACCAAATAAAGTATCTAGAAATAAAATGTTCTCTATCACTTTCAAATTCTTTCTTAGTTATGTCATTCTTAGCACTCAAAATTCTTCAATGACTTCATCTAAGTTTCATCTTAGGTAATTAAGATTATTCTTTCGAATTTACGCAAATCATTATTTGAACCTACGTTGAAGGTAAATGGTTCAGAAATCTTAAACGAGATAGAGGAGTGATGACGAGTTTATCTAATTTGATCCATCAAAACACTCTAGTTGTCCTAACAAGGGACTACAAATTATAAATAGAGAGTGGCTGATCTGTCCATGTATGCTAAATTCATTCATTATCGAAAAGAACTTAGTTATCAAGAATTCTTAGCAAATGAATAGTACTCAAGTCAGACGATTAAAATGATGAAATGAAGCTAATAGGCGAATGTTATCAAATTTACATCGTTAAACACTTGTCATTTTTAATACATATTTCAAGAAAAACGTTATCACATTTATAAATGCTTTCATTTCTTGAGCATCACAGATGGCGAATAACTTACATTTTTGGCAATATAGAAATTATTATTAATTAAGAATTTTATTTTCATCTAATTATTATTAATGAGATGAAAGAACCATGTTTAAAAGTGGCTGATAGTGGTTTTAATAGTGGCTATAATGATAATGGTTTGCGTATGGCAAAGGAATATTTATTAAACAAATTTTCATCTTTTTTGGAGTCAAAAATAAATTTTAGAATTTCCGTATGTGTAAGAGCAAAAATAAGTTAAACAAAGTATAATTTAAAGTAAAAGAAAAATGCGCATTGCGAAGTCATTTTGCATGAAGAAAAGCAGGCGATATTGAGAAACAGATTGTTCTTTTGTGGTACTCTCGAGTTGGGATAAAACACCTGCTTTTAATGATAATACCCGAAGCATGGATCTGAAATGCAAAGTTGTTCAAAAGTAAACTACGTTAGGTTCTTTCTTTTTTATTTGATCAAAGCGCCTAGATTCGGATTACATTTTATGCATGATAACCGGTATATGCAGCATTTTTCTAATTATGTTTTGAGAAACATGTTAGTAGAATTAAATTAATATTCGGTTTTGAAATTGCACTCATGCAAACAGGGATGATTCTTGTATCTTCAACCCAAGGTCAAAAATGGCTGCATCTGAGCTTCACATTTTCCAAACGTCTACTATACATCAGCAAGAGGCGATCGGCAACTCTGAAATTCAATATGGTGAACCTTTGCATATAACATGTATTTTCAGCGAAAGTGCGAATCAATCTAAACGACTTTACTACTTTGACGTCCTTACGGGTATATATTAAAGGTCCCACTTTCAAACAATCTTCAATAATTATTAATATCTCTACTGATTTCAATAGAAAATATATCCTTTTGAAGAAAATGATGTCAACTAATGCACCATATTTAGTGCACAATAATACGGTACAATACCTTATTTACATTACTTTTCGTAGACAACAAAATATTTAGAAATAAAGAATAAATTATTTGCATAAATATATTTTACATTGACCTAGAAATGAATATAATAATGGTAATAACTGAAATGCTTGATTTTTAATAAATATATCTCTATATGCCTAGTCATACATTTCTTTACAAGGAAATGAAAATAATTTATGTCTTTAACTCTGACAACTCTTTATCTTCTATCTTTTGCTGGTAATTTTAAAGTTTAATACCATAATTTTAATTTTAGATAATATGCTGTCTTATTTTATCTACCTTCAAAATAATACGCATCCTTCAATTCATTTTTAATATGAGGTCAGTCGTTTGAAACATTACTTTTTAATGACATGCATCAAATAATAAATGGAATATTTACTGTTACTTTTAAAATTAAACTAGTTCCACTTAGAGTCTTAAGAAAAAAATGAAAGTTTAATACCATAATTTTAATTTTAGATAATTTGCTGTCTTATCTTATCTACCTTCAAAATAATACGCATCCTTCAATTCATTTTTAATAGGAGGTCAGTCGTTTGAAACATTACTTTCTAATGACATGCATCAAATAATAAATGGAACATTTACTGTTACTTTTAAAATTAAACTCCTTCCACTTAGAGTCTTAAGAAAAAAATGATGTTTAAAATTGGATTAGTAAATGCGTGCCGGCAATAACATATCCAGTAAAGAAATATATTCAACAATAAATGATCAGAATCAAAAATACCGCTGCTTCAGTTTGATAACATTCCAATGACTTAAAATTCTGACGATTACTTGCTAATTCAAGAACGGAACGCAGTTCAAGGTTAAACTCATCAATGGCATTTCCATTTAAATTGTCCCTCCTGCGGCGTTTTTCTTTCTTCTTTCTAACTATTCGTAAATTTTATCCATGTGTATTCCTCAATTTTTGATAAGGCATTGTTATTTTAAAATATGGAGAAATGTTTAAAATGAAGCTCGAAATAACCCAAAGTCAAGCTTTCGAACCCCACTCTGCATGGATAAATAATCTGAATTATTTAAGATACTCACTGGAAAAACTTCTCTGTCTAGCATCTATTCATTTGCAAAGATTTCTCTGCTATATTTAATACTATTTTCTAGAAAGCACAATACTTTTATGATTTAGGAATGAAATTTTCCCACTAAAGAATAGAATGGCACAGTGAAAAACTAAATTTTCTCCTTATTTTACATACGTAGGATTCAATAATCGTTCCATTTAAACGTAAAAGTAAATTTTTCAGTTTTTAGATTTTCATTTCACTTATTAGTCACGCATTATCTAAATTCTGAAAGGGGCCTTATCTGATTTACAATCTTGATCCATTTTTTTCTGTCTAAATTTTAGTATCAAATCATTTGGCGTTCCATTCACAGACAGCAATACAACTTTTATTTAAATGACAAGACTTAAAGATGGAAAATGGCGCGAAAAGCCAGAATTGCTAATATTTTTAAAAAAATAATTCCCATATCTACAAACTATTATTCCTTCAACATTATTTTCAATTCATAACAATATGTCATATTGTAGTTCATTTAAATACCACATGATTTTCATAACTTAATATAAAATATTTCTGAAATATTCATAGTTCGACATGAAAATATAATGGCCGAAAAGATTTATATTTCACGAAAAAAATGCAACTCCTTTTATTGTATTATATATTTTACTCGATATTAAGGTTGGTAATTTAAACAAAACTGTTATTTAAAAAGGGAAAATAATTTAAAACAAAAAGAGCAAAAAACGTATTTATTCAAAATAAAAAAAAATCATTTGCATTGTCATGCGATGTAGAAGCAAATTCATGTAAGTTTTATATCTGGAAAAAAAGAAGTTGGCAAAATATTTCAATTCATCGTCAAGTTAGTTCTGCTTCAAAAAGGAATAAAGGGAATAAAAATGACTGATCAGAAGAATTACCACAAGAATCAATTAAAATTTGTTAAAGATTAAAACATCATAAAATTACATTTTTCAGCTCTAGTTTACTATATTTCCCAATTCTGTGTCAAAAGAATTAATGCAATAATCCTGAGATTTTCAAGGGAAGTGAATGTCAAATTTCTCGCATGACAAAGTCACGCTTTAAACTATTCGAGATTTGTTTTTTACTTTCAGTTATTTTATAAGGTTGAAACAATTTTATACTATATTAAATGGATGGTAGCGAAGTATTTTTGCCAAATAACCATGTTTTTTTTTTCTTTCGTTTTTAAAAAGAAGAAAAAATTCAAGAAACAACTATTTTTCCGTTTTTCGTAGTTTAGAAACGGAATCTTTTAATCCTTAGAAATTATAAAAAAATAAACTTTTATATGAACAAAATATTCATTCGAGCTCATCATTTAATAAAATTATTACTGATTTTTACATGATAAAATAAATGCGTTTTAACACACAGCATAACAAAAATGGAAGAAATTCGATTATTAAATAAAATGCACACAAACATGCTTTATGCCAAATAACTAAACACTTTATCCATAAGTCGAAAAAAAAATCTTACGGCAGGAAATAGGGAAGATATGCAATGAGAAATTTCAAGTTACCTTTAGGACCGACGAGACACACTTTAGCTAACATCTTCAAAACGGTAGATTGCAAAATAACACAGTTTATATTTCTTTGAAAAAAACTGTTGTAAAAATAATTCACTTCAAAACTAACAATTCGAGCGACGAAAATTCTGAATTTTCACAAAGTCACTGTCAAAGATTTCCTTCAAGTTGATTTCTAAGAAGCGCTCCGCATCCATGCGAATCTGGCGAGGAGAAAACAAACAAGAATGATCCTGAGAGTAGTAGAGAACGGAACAATATATAAGCTTGCTACCTTGAATTATGCCCGCAATTAAATGAAAACCACAGAGAAAATACACTTTGTTGAACTAACACGTGAAAAAATAAAACACCGATGTAACATCACGTCCAGTAGTAGGATGACGTCACAGATCCTTACACCAATCAGAGGAAAGCTATGATAACGGCGGAGATGCGGGAAGATTCTTATTTATTTGCAGTTTTAGTGTGGGATTTTTGTTCTTTGCCATGAATTTGCGGTTCACTGTCAAATATCGTCGAATGCTTTTTACTCTTTTACATCGCGTCACACACATTTAGCAACTCAAGGTATCGCGACTGATTTGCGAAATCTAACTTCCGATGAAACAGAGCGCGTTTTATTTACTCAGTATCCTGAATGGTAACATAAATTACACGCTAAAAGAGAGAGAAACGAAAACTCTTAAGTCGCATTTTGTGTGTAAATGGCTGCATCTGCTCACCTTCATAAATTGACAGCATTTGAAGGTTCTCTCTTCATACAACTTGGAAAAGAAGAATTTTGAATTTGCAGGAATGTTCGCGCTTATGTAAATTTGTTTATATTTCAAATAGGTTTCACCTGCCTTTTAGGGAATGCGTCCTTTCTGGTTTAAATCTAAACCTTTATGTTATGGAACTTTACGCCTATATTGTTTAAACAGACGACTCTGTAGTGCTCACTTACATAAAATAAATATGATTAAAACAAACGAGTAGTAGGAAAGCGTGGCAGATATCAATATTTTTGGGGAGATATAATTCATTTCTCTTAATAAAAGTTTTTAAATTCAAAAATATTTCATTGCTTATTTCCTATCTAACTATGTTATAAATATCGAATTAACAGAATAATTTCACATATTGATCAATATGTTTACGTTTAAAATTAGTTTCATTAGCTTCAAAATGAACTTTCTTTCTATGTTAGAATTAATTCTCCATATGAGGAAGGTTTCATCAGCACTATTTAAACATACAATGACATGGAATTAATTTCAATAAATTTGATTTTTTTTTCTATGGAAGAAAAAAAACATCTTTACCAATAATTTTGAATATAATTTCATTTTTAAAGATATTTTGTTTAATTTGAATTCATGAGAATACATTGTATTTGAATTCCTTATAGTTAACGGAATGAATAATAATAAAACTGAGTATCGCAAAGTTTTGTTTTGACCAAAGTTGTAGATTTTTATATAATATTTTTCTATTTTCTCATTTTTCTCTTTCTCTAAAACATTTGGTCAAGATGATTGTGGCTTTAAAATCTCTCTATTTATAATTTTAATTAGGTTTTAAAAACTTTTTTTATAAATTCAGATATTTTATCTAATTTATCTAATATCGTTTTCTTTTATACGATTGTATAATTCGTGTCTGTTATCTAAATTATAATGTCGATTTTAGAATTTATAATACGTTTAGTTAATTTCTTTTAAATAATTTATATATTTTTTTAATAATATATATATATATATTAAAATTTTTACAGATTAGTTAATAAATTCAAACATTAATGCCTTGAAGGAACCTTAACGAAAGCTACGCAGAATATGATGAAAAAACTGACTCAAACGTTTTCCTTCAAATTTTTCCAGCTTTTACTTTTAATGATTCAAAAATTTTCAGTAAACTTTTCACAAACAATTTTTTAACAACAATCATCTTTTTCTTTTGCATTAAATATTCAAAAGATTAAAAAAAGATTGTCTTCTTACTTTCTTTTTTTAACTCTAAAATTTTACGTCAAATGTAAATACAGCAACAGACATTAGATCACAGACACATTGAATAGTGTATTTTACATTGTAACCAATGGTAACATATTAGATAAAGTATGGAACTCCATTAATTTTTCACTTGACTCTGACTTAACATGAATTGATATAAATGTCATTATGTAACAGTGAGAAAATGACTACATAGTAATTTTTTGCAAAAATTTGACAACACACCAAATTGACAAAAAAAATTAGTTGAAAGTTTTTAAGACAAAAATGATTTTCTATTCAAAGTCTTATTAATGCACAGATTAATTTGATGACACTAAGTTTTATATCATTTAGATTCAAGCAGAAAAAGAATCAGTCATAATAAAAGTTGAATAGGTTAAAGACTGCTTCATTCCAATTTTATATTTAAAATTGAGTCTTTATGAAACTTATGATTCTTTGGCCTTAGAGGTCAGTTTTCAAATTTGGGGAGATTTTTAACATTTATTATTCATTTAACAATTTTTAAAATAATTTTTTTTAATAAATAATAAAAAAACTATTAACTTTTAGCTGCCACAGGACTATTATTATTCGTGTATAGATCTTAGATTAGGTTATAAAAGCTGTCTATTATTTTTTTTAAATATTCAAACTGAAGAAAAGACTATTCAGTATTAAAATATGAAATAAAAATATAAATATTCTTATGAAAATGAATGCATTCAGCTGCTTAATAATTGAAGGCATCATTCAGTTGTAAATTTCATTTTCATTTCTTAAAATTTTATTATTTTATTAATAGTTTCATATAAAACGCGGTTTTAAAAAATATTCAAATGAAGTCTTTAATTTCCTGAAAAACTTATACAAAGCACTTTCTTAAAATTTAAACTAAGATATAACAAGATGTTACACAACCGTTTTAAAAAAATTATATACTACAAGTTAAAATACATCTTATAATTTAAAATCCATAATTAGAATTCATCATTCAATAGTGTTAACAATTCCGTGCCGAACCAAATTCAAATCTATGATCTCAAATCAACCCATCTGAAGGAATAATAAAAAGATCGCAACTGTCATTAATCGGATTCTCTTCAGCTTCAAATGAAATGGCCAGACGATTTCTATTTGTTTGTACCAAACAGAGATATGGTCTCTGACATATCAAAGTCTTGAATTTCCTCTATTCTGGAACGAATGAACAGAAAAAAAAAATTTAACGATTCATTTGATTCAACTTCAAAATAATTAATTTTTGGAGAACAAAATAGGATAAATCTGTTTTAGTAAACAACGACTGTTCAAGATGTGAATTCCTTTTAATATTATTAAGCTCTGTAAAGTGTTAACCTTTATTTTGTGTATATTATCAAGAAAACATATGTTCCGAATAACCCCAAATTTTCAAATTTTGCATTACGTCCATCCAATATCTAGCAGATATTGAAGAAATAATCAGATCACTCCACATATCATTCCATCGGTTTATCAGTTAAATAATATCGTTCGAAATTCTATTTATCTTATACGGGTGGTACGTGTGCAGGTCTTGCGAAAATGCAGTACACACAATTTTCTAAGCATAATCAATAATTCATTTTACACACGATAATGAAATCCATCAACAATCTAATAGCATTCCTTTTACAATTTCATCCTTCAAGAAAACGCAGCGCAAAATGCAACACTTCTTTTTGTTGTCTGAAAACTTCCAGAAGGTTCCGATTTTTATTGTTGAGCACACGCAATGACACATAGTTAGGCTATAACCAGGAACTTGATGGCAACGGGGATTATGACGTCTGCTTTTTTTGCTTCCAACTTTAACCAGTTGGTTTCCTTAGTTGTATTTGCTTAATAATTCAAGTGGTTTCGTATACTTGAAACAAATGAAAAAGGATCGGTTAATGTCTCATTGATGGGAGCTATTATATGTTACCTTTGACAAAAATAAGCAATATCATCACAGAAAGAAGCTTTTAGATGCCTTACGATACTTAATATGAAGCATATGCAATATAATTAAAATGAAATATTTATTCGCAAATTATTCGGTGTACTTTATTTTTTCTACTTTCATAATAAAAATCTCCTTTATCTGAACTCATCAATTATTTTGCCAACGTTCATTTTTTGGATCAGGTTATTCTCATTTGAAAGCAGATCTAAATGGATGAACCTTTCCTATCTCATACTGCTTCGCGAATATTTTTTTTTTTTCATTTCAGTCATGAGAATGAGCATTCAGCATTAGCTACAGTTACAAGAACATGATGATGCTTTGCACATGTGAGGAAAACAACAATGTAAGTGAATTATAACTCCTATTTATTAGCAATTATGAAAACTATTATTTATTATTAGTAATTCTGCTAATCCTTAGATACTATTATTTTTTTTCAATAAATGTCGCCTCAACTAAAGATGAAATAGTGATTGTTTATCTTCTGGAAACTTTTGCTTCAAATCAGTTTCGTTCTCGTGAGTCCCTTTCATTTGTTCTCATAAAATTTTGAATCGAATACTTACTTGAAATATTCTAGTGAGTACGACATTTTCCTTCGTATTCTCTAAAATTTCCTTGCTTTTCCCAGAATTCTTACATTTAAATAGGTTTGTATAGTGATGACAACTGATAATAGTAATGTAACCTGATTCGTCATAGTTGTATTCATAAGTATCATTTTTTATTGAATTAAAAATAAGCTTTAGTTGTAATTAAATAATTAATATCTTGAATTGAAAAGTATAAATATAAATATCGTTAATCAAGTTTAATTTTTCAATTTTTTAAAATAAAATCTCAAATAAAAATGTAATTGATATATTTTTTTCTCATCCGAATGACCATTAGGATAAGAGCCCCGGACATTTCCTTGATGGAACTTATGGCCTTGTTGTGAAGGAAGGAAGCTATTTTCAGTAATAGAACATTGTTTTAGGGATGGTGGAAACAAGATTTGAAATCTTTTTTTACTGTGAATATTAATCTAAATAAAAGTGGCTATGTATCTATATATGTCTGTTCTACTTCTCTTCCCAAACAAATGGGTCGAATTCAACCAAATTTTGCACACTTCTTATTTAAGACCAGGGAATAAATACTGTTCAATTTTGCAAAGCTCAAAAATTAATTAAATGTTCATTTAAATAGAAATTAGTAACATTAAGGGAAATTATTCCAGAAGAAATATTTTTAACCCATTTGGATATTCAAAACTTGACTATTTCAATTATATCAGTTTCATTTCTGCACGATATTTCTTTTAAATGTTATTAATATTTTTTAAAAAGTTAACTTTTAACTATTCTGCCACTATGTGTTTTATCTCTTTTTGTTTTAACTCGTATTTTTTACCAGGTTTTTATTTGTTTCAAAGTACTGTTTTCATAATGCCCTGAAAAAAGCAGGTATAAGCCGTACAAAAACAAGAAAAGTAAAGTCTTTTGAGAATAAATGAAGCTGATGTTTGATGGCAGCAGCTGTTTCAGGCTATGAGAAATTAATTAATATCTTCCCCTTTTTTTCCTCAAAAACTCAGGAAGAAATTATTCCAAAAAAATTTGCGCCGCCTTACAATTAAAAATTGTATTGAAAAAAATTTTATTAATAAGGGTAGGAAATAAAAGAATAATAACTGAAAATATTTATGTTTTATTTGAAGTTTTACTCGTCATAAAAATTAATTAAAAAATTGTTCATTTCTTTGTTCAAACTTGCCCATATTCAGCCAAAATTATGTTTATCGACAATATTTTTATCTACTAATAATCAAATTATTCAAAATTAATTTTCAAAAAGCCATAATTTAAATTATGCCGAAAGGCGTCATTGCGAATCATTTCAGTGTAGATTAGGTTACACGGCTACAAAGCAATAGCGACATTGATCTTATAAGTCACGTTCCATTTCTTTTATTTCATGATTGGAAATAATTTAATACGGATGTTTTTCGACCCACAACAGGGTTCTTACAACAAGAACGTTTTACCTAACAAGTTGCCATTTGAATACAAGTGTGAAGGGGGAATTGATCATTTTTTTTTCAAATAAAAATTAATTTCTGAGTTCCGCTGAAACTTTCTGTGCCAGATCTTTCCCCGAATATGTTTTTAAATTAATACAGTTTTAATAGTAAAATGCTATTCTGTAATATTGTATTCTGTAAGTAGTATTGTTGTCCTATATACCTTCTTTTCATGGTTTTCATTAGGATTTAAAATTATTTCTGTATATTAGGAACATTTACACATTAATAAAGAAAAAAATCACTTCTTTCGATACTAATGCAGGTTATTTTATTTTAAAATGATGGTGTCATTGGAGTAGAGGTAATTCAACTCCATACTTCTATGATACATCCAGGAGAAGTTATATTATCTTATTTTACCTGTCACTTCTCATACACGCTTCTACCGAGAAAAGGCTAATATGAATATAAATTAAAATATTTTTAGGTAAAAAGATTGTTTAAAATATTTCATTTTATTATTTTCTCCGGTGCAAATCATACAAAGAGAATGTATTTAAGAGTCAAACTTTCACCTTGAGATTCTGATCTATCTCTACATTTCAAACCTCTCTGAAAGCCATTTTTAAAATTTTGTTTGTTAATCTGTTTTTCTCTGAAAGTACTCATTTCAGCTAGATGGATGATATTCGGTACGTGATCTTTGTATCAAAAGTCTGTGAGAATTCATGATAAATGAACATCATAAATCAAAATTCAATTTAGCATAAAGTTTTCACTCCGAAATCGCAGAACTGCGTCAAATTTTAAACAAAATCCATTAAAAAGTTTGTGTATTGCAAATAAAAGAAAGCGATTTCATGAAAATGTAATGTTTAGATAAGCGACATTTTGTATTTGACCTTGAAGTAAAAAATTGTACTAAACTGTGAACCCAGTCGCCAAAAGGAAGAATAAGTTCAAATGCATTTCCGATTCTCTGAACTGTATATTTATCTTTACATAAAATGTACCATATTTTTGTGTATGCGATAAAATGGAGGCGTTTTTAATTAGTTTAATTTAGTTGCATTAATGTACAGTTTTAAGGCAACACTGAGGACTATTTTGGGATGGCCCTTCTGATTCTAAGCTTCGGTCGAATGACGGAGATGGTGCCTGGCCTTGCGCCTTGCCGGAGCTCCCTTGAACCCACTTACACGACGATTATTCTTTAAAATCGAGGTTCGAACATGAAACCCTCTCTGGGAAATGTTTCAGCTAATTCCTTTTCATGTTGTCAGGAGTTTATATGAAAACAGTTCTTCCTTTTTTTCCCCCAATTCTTTTATTTCCCCATCTTTATTTTACCAGACTACAAATAAGATTTTGTGTGCGTGTGTGTCTATGCATCGTTATATTTTAACTAAATGGTTAGCTTGCAGAAGAAGATTCAAGTTTAGAATATTTGATTTTTTTCCAGCTAAACAGCAGTAGAAAAAAGTACGTGATTCGTATTATGTTGTGGTTAAGATTAATACAATAGAAAATGGGTATTTAAAATCCTTAAAATAATTACAAGTTGTCTTTTCGAAATTGGCCAAGTAAATTAATATTTTGTTTCTGTTTGGAAAAAATGAATCAAAAAAGATTTGGATTCTGCAGACTTTATTAAATTTTAAGACTTTTTTTATTTCCATATGAAAAACTTTATTATTGAGAGCAATTGCATTTTTGTAAATATATCGAAAAAAAATGCAGGTGTTTTCTAAAAACAAAATGCACTATATGTGAATCTTGTAAAGTAGGTTTCATAATTATTTTTCAAAAAATTTGACTAAAAATTCTTTGTTTCAGAATGAAATTATTATATATGAATTCACTCAATCATATCAAAAATTGAGGTTTCCAAATTATAAGAAATGTTTTGGTTTAGAAGAGGGTAAAATAGAATTTCTAAAACCTATTCATTCTTTTCCTTATAGTTCTTAAATTCAAAATATTAATAAATACAGTATGCTAAATAATAATAAGCGTATCAATAAGGAGAGTAATGAATGGGAGTTATCTTTTATTTCATGACAGATTTTAAAATAAAAAAAGTGGTAAAATAATGTTTAAAATTAAAAGAACTTGTAAATGTGTGTAAGATGCAATAATGTTATAGTTTTAAATAAAGGATTTTAATAATGCTTTTATTTTAAATAATGCTTTTTAATTAAGTTCTAATTTTAAAAAATTGAAAAGCTCATTTTAAAACTATGAAACTCATTTAGGACCCTTTACTCCTGTATAACAATCCTAATTTTATTTCATTCTTTAAAGACACAGTGTATTAATGCGCCAGACTAAACTAATTTTTGCATAGCCGATACATGCTAAAAGAATCTCTTCCATGTAATCATTGCGGTTGTTTCCTGAGGAACGTGATTTCAAATCAACAACAACAAAATATGCTGTTATGTGTTCAATGAAACGTGCAATTACACTTGTTATCTGAATTCAGAAACATCGATCAGTTGGATTAAAATACAGGGTGTTTATTTAGTCCCAGACCCATTTTGATGTTTAATAACTCATAAAATAATGAAGATATAAACAAACTTATGGCATTTATTGATGGAATAACTCATATATTTTCCTTTTCAGGTTTGAATATTTTTACTTTTGTAAATATCGTCTGCGCGTGTGGTTAATTTCAGAAAATTTCATTTTCCAGTCTAAATATCTGTACTTTTCTAAATATCGTCTGCTTATTAATTGCATTTTTCTCTCTTTTGTTTTTGGCAACTATTGCAATGTTATATTTACTTTTCATGTGTTTGTTCTATGTAGTACTTTTGTATGCGATGTTTTATTCAAACGGATATTAAGGAGAATGCATACACCACAAGAGAAAGCACAGCATCCTTTCATGTTTCTGGCATTGTTATTCGCCATAATGTGCGCATATGGGGATCTGAAAACCCCCATGAATACCGTGAGGCACAAAATGGATTCCCCAAAGGTTAATGTGTGGTGCGGACTAATGTCCGACCGAGTCATTGGGCCTTTCTTTTTTACAGAAAAGACGGTCTCATCAGTCGTATACTTAGACATGTTGGAAAACTTCGTATTTCCACAACTAGAAGAGCTTCAGCCACATGTCTTTTTGCAACAAGATGGTGCGCCACCTTATTGGGCTATCATCGTTCGTACTTCTTTGAATGACCATTTTCCAAGAAGATGGATTGGGCGAGGAGGTCCAATTCCTTGGCCACCCAGATCACCCGACATAACGCCGCTAGACTTTTTCCTTTGGGGGTTTGTAAAAGACAACGTTTTTAGGAGGAGAGTGTCGAACATTGGTGACCTAAAAGCCAGAATTACAACCGCAATAGGCTCTGTGGATGCTGACATGCTTGCCGCTACCTGGCGTGAAATCGACTTGATATTCTCCGTGCGACGAAAGGGGCACACGTGGAAGTTCATTGACAAGGGTCTTGAAACTTTTTGAGTCTATTTATGTTATTAACCATCTCTAACCATTTATGTTATTAATTTTAATCTATCTTTATTATTTTATGAGTTATTAAACATCAAAATGGGTCCGGGACTAAATAAACACCCTGTACGTTATTCATGTATAACAAAATCGCAATTCCGACGTTAGTTATTGGATATTAAATAAAATGATTGGAATAATATACTATATGTCCAATGTAACCACGGCCAGATTGCCAATTTCCAATTCTCTATTCTCTCTATTAAATGCTCTAAATGTTGCCAAGGTTTGTTTTTGAGCCAATAAATGTGCTTCGAGACAAATTACAATCTCCAAATCTTTTTTCAGTCACCAATCATCATATTCAGTAAAATATTCTTAAATCCATTAATAATTAACATTAAACAAAAATTACACTTTTCTGGGACCAAACCTGGCCGAGCTATGAAGATTATTTCATTAATCTTAGCTAGTCAATGTATTAAGATTATTCACGGGCCTCCCTCTAAGTAAAACAGTCTAAAATCCTCTAAATAGTGAGATTGAAAATGTGAGGCCAGTTTTAGTCTAAAAGCGCCGAATGTTTTGTTTCAAATATTAATGCTATTTAACTGAATATGATTAATAGGAACGGTATAATGTATAAAAAACGGAGTAAATGTATAAAAAATTTAGACAAAAATAAAAGCTTTGATTCTTTATATTATTTTTCCAACTAGAAGCATATACCTATTTCCAGCAGTTTAGGAATCAGCTACCAGGTCATGATTAGAATAAATCCCCTGCATTTAAAAAAACAGTCTCATCAAATATAATCTGCAGTGAAGCATTTCGAAATTGAATAAAACTTCCGTCAATTAATGTGAGTACGATGGTAAACTCTGTAATCAATTACTCGATCAAAAGGAAAAGAAATTCAAGTCAAAAGAAAAAATGGCATTGCCGAAGAAATTCAGATATGAAATACATTATACACGTGATTGTGCTTATTTTTTCCCTTTGTTTTTAAAGTGGTAAGAATTTTTATTTACTTTGTTTTTCTTCCTTTGTATTATATAAATATTTATGCATTCCATTAATATGTTTGTTTCAAAGTATCGCAGAAAGGTATTTCAGTTTCGCAACTAAAAATAAAATTAGAAAACTAAGTATTGTAGTTAAATTTAAAACTGAAGGAAGGAAAGGAAATGGATAAAGAAAAGTTGTCCCTGAACTCTGTTTATAATTTTAATGCTTATTCTTAACACATTTTTTGAAATCGGATTCTTTTGATAATTTTTTAAATTTTTAATCTCACATTTTAGGCATCAAATGATATCCAGAATTTAAATGAAAACATTATTACACAAATTCTAATCCAAATAAATTTTTAATCCTATTATTTATAATTCCACTTCTTATTTTCAAATCAGAATGCATTCATGAACTTTTGCTCGGAAAAAAGATTTAAGTGCTCGATTAATACTAATATAGAATTTTATTAGATAGCAGAAATGTTCTATTTGTTGGCCTTCTTATTCAGATACCTGTAATAACAAGGAATGTTGTCAAATTGTATTTAGGCACCTTCTCTTTCGATCGACTGCGACTATGCTTCAGCTGCAAATATTATGTTTCAATAGCCCTTAAAAAGAAATCTGACGGTGTGAGAACTAGTGAATCCAATTTCTTTTTCCTAATTATTCGATCACTAAGATTTAACAAAATTATTTGACGTATGAAACTTTGAATTAAATGTTTGCGTAATAATTATTTAAATTATGCACACATCTTTAAACACCGTGCAGTTTAATTAAAAAAATTATTTTATTTAGTTATTCTATCTAATTAAATATGGAAAGGAAATAATATAAATGGCTTTTTATTCGCATTTTATGACGAAATATCTAATTTAGTTGCGCATTATTTATAAATGAATCGTTTATTTTATAATTGTTTATTAATTTAATACATTTTACGTATCCACCATGTTTATAATAATCAATTGTTATATGCTTTAGAATAAATTATTATTTTTTCAAAATTCTTGAAAATAATATTTGGGTCTCTACAGAGCAGACCTTTTACTTAAATCTACCAAATTTTGCACACAAACTTTGAAGGGTGGAAATGTGTACTTCGATGCGATTTTTATTATTTGCAAATAAAGTATTACTGTTTCCAAACTCAAGTAAAACTTATTTAATGGCCCTTCTACAAATCATACCAATTGATCAGATTTAGTACAACTGCATTTTGAAAGGTGTGAATGTGCACTCCAAAGCATTGTTTTTTTAATTATTATTGTCATTTACCTTAATTAACTAAAATTTATGTAGATTGTATGGTTTTTCTGAGATAGCGTCAGAAAGTATTTTGCACGAAAAGAATTTTAAAATTCAAAAACTGATTTTTTGAACAATACCAATTTAATTGTGAAGCAACGAAATTCAATCCGCGTTCAATATTTCATCAAATACAAATTTTCTTCCAATGCTGAAAGCGTAAAAAAAGAAAGAGTCTGCTTATAATCTGCTAAAATTACTTGAGGAATAAGAATAAAGTTTCAGTCTCTCGAAAGACAACATGCGGTTAGAATATAGATTATCCTGACATATACTCGTTTAATGGTATTGCGTTGTCATGGAACTTCATTCCATCATAAGATGGGGGTACAAAATAAATAGAACATATGTTAAAATAATACGGTTATACCGTTTATCGCAGTTTGATGCTTAAAAATAATTTATTGTTGAAACCTGAACCTTAAGTTATGCATAGGAGATTCAATTGAGATCGATTTTCTCGGCTAGTTGGTTCTAAGATATTTATGACAAAAAAAATTTAGATTTGCAATATTATTTGGCAAATTTCCTTCGCAAATAATTTTCAGGGATGAGGGACAGATATGGCTCTCCATTACAAGCCTTGTCACAGCACCTATCCTAACCATTCATTTTTGACGAACTACTGAGTTGTCTTGAGTTACTGAAGGACAGATATGACTTTCCATTGCAAGACTTTATTTATTTTGACATTGGCATTCATTTGTAATGAACCACTCAATTCTCTACAAATACATTATCATAAAGTACTATAAATATTATATTAGATATTTAGTGACACTACAACTAACAGTCTCATCCCCGTAAGTATCTTAAATGGAAAATACCCGTAGAATATTTGCTTAAATTACTTTAAAATCGAATGTTCCAAATGTCAATAGGTGAAATCCTTAAAATCTTGTTTGAAAATATGCAGAAAATAACGAAATACATTTTAGTTATATAAATGTTTAAACTTATTTTTAAAAAATAAAAAGGTTTTTAAAGACAAATTCATTAACCGTGTTCTATTTTATATATCCAAGCGATTTTATTCATTAATAACTGCGTTCATTCTGAAACTTTAAATTTAATGTTTAAGAATTATTTTTGTACATATTTTAATTTAACTTAAATTGTTTCATGTTTTTACAGATGAAATTTCGTAATCGGTTTTTCCTTTACCGCTTACTTTGTTAGAGTTTTCAAATTTTGTATAATTCTGTGTTCTTGATGAAAATAGTATCTTTTAATATTTTCAGAACTTAATTACTAGTTAATAAATTTATTATTTAAATTTCGTTTCCCTAATTGTTATTCCTCCTGATAGTGAAAAAAATTGTTTATCAACTATCATAATATTTGCAATAATTGCAAATTAGGATCTAAATTGCAGAAATTTATTCCGAAGTTCCTTTAAAAGAGAAATATGTGCTCAATTTCAAAAGGATGATTTTCTTTGAAAGAGGGTTTCATGAGCAAAAGAAATAAGAAAAGGTTCGACATTGAAAATGACATCAAATTCATTTTAAAGTCAATTTCTATTACACATTTGGTATAATAACCGGGGCAGACAAAGTTAGTTGCATCATGATTTCCTCTTCTCTGAATGTTGCTCCTCCATCCCCTACCCAAAGGCGCATTGAACGTTGCTCAGTTGAAAAATGTGTATGTAATCATTTCTTACTAAATGAACAAATAAAGAGATAATATTCAATATCCAGGTAATTCTGTGTTTTATTTTAAAATGATTATCAATACTTTTGCAATACTCGATGTATTTTTAAGTGAAAGCGAAAGATAAAGTCATCTACTGTGAAGGTAACAACTTTGATATATCTCTACAATCATATTATGCTATTATAAACATTGTAGATGTTAATATCACAGATGCGAACAGCATTCAGATAATATTACAAATATTTTTGAAACTCTCCACCTACATCAAGTACAGGTTGAAAAGTAAAAGTATTGGCAGGGGGTAACCACAAAAAATGTTCAGCGCAGATAAATGCCTATCTTCCTTCCTTCACCATTACAAAAGTGAAACTTTAAGAAAAAAAAGATAAGAGATTTCTTCGCAGATATGAAAAGCGTCAAAGAACTAAGTTCCATCACATTGATTTAAGATAAAAAAAGGCATTGTTTAGGACTTCAAAAAAAACATTGCTTAATTTTGTAAAGAAAAGGAAATCGTTTGAAGCTACGTAAACCATATTAACTCAGTTGATCTGTTTTATCAATTATAAGAAAGGATAAGAAGTTTGGTATTCTAAATTCCAACACTGAATAGGTGTGTGATAAACCGAGTTGCATCAAGTTGACAGGAGAAAGATCTCTGTGGCATTCACTACGTCATGGCTACGTAGAAAACTCTTTGTATCCATTCTGAAAAGGATGAAAGGGTGATATTCTAAGGTTCAACATTGGTAAATTATAGTGACAACATGTGATAAGTTGAATTTCATCAGGTTGGCTGAAAAGAGATCCCAGAGGTCCTACGTATTCCAGTACGTCAGTACTACGTAGGCCACTCTTTGTAATATCTCAATAAGAAGTAGAAAGTAATGTTCTGAAATATTCCATATTTTCCAGAATATTTCAAGAAATAATCGAAATAAAAGTATGATATATTGTTGAAGTAATAATAATCTATGTGACGCATGATGGTTGCGTCAAGACTCGGTGTAATTTTGCCCAGAACGGCAATGTGCAATATCCTATAGGACGCACTGCATATTCTTCAGTATTGTCTTAATGAAATTTAATTCGATTTATTTTATAATTTATTCACAAAAGTGATATAATTTTTTAACCCAAACACATACAAGAAGATATTTAATAAAGAAGAAACGTTTAAAAGTACAAAATTTCAGTTTTGCAGAACGTTTTGGATAACTCCATACATTTTTCCTGTTTAAGACTCCATTTAGGTCATTATACGTTTTCGGAACCTCACAGTAATCAGAAAATTTTTCTGCAATTCTAAAACTGAGAAATAAATATGAAAAGCAAGTCTTAATTAATGCCAACTAAAACAGACATTTTAATTAAAAAACAGCTAGCAATCCTTAATGCAGTTTTTCAAATTAATTCAGTTTTTATTCAAAACTCTTGAAGACTTTCATAAAATGTTCAGATTCCAAAATTTTAGTGCAAGATCTAAATTGAGATTGTGACCTAAATTAAAAAAACCCTACTCTAGTAAATAAAGCTCAAGTTCGTACTTGTTTTGGACCGAATTCCCTCCTCGATCCCAAACTTTCGAACTTAGAAATATTTTTAATTCAATAATTCGGTATAAATCACCGCAAATAGCAATTTTTGTTTTTAGGCATATCATTTTTTAAGAAAATAGATATTAAAATGCAAATGGAAGAGGCTAGTTTTTGTTGGAAGCTTTAGAAAATATAATAACAATAGAATTATTTTTTGTTCTGGATAAATTCAGGTTCTAGTTGCCTGAAATTATTGCTCGAAAAATTCAAGGAATGTAGCTTCTTTAGATAATGTAACAAAATTCAACTTCTTTAGATAATGTAACAAAAAAAAACCCCATTAAGTACAAAAGAGCAGAAAAATATCAAGATTTATTTAAAAATAAATGCTCTATTGTTCTTCTCTGCTCTATTATTTAGCCATTAATATTTTTCTGTTAATATGGAGCGTGAAACGAAGAAATATCCGTATTAAAGCAAACTGCCATTGCTTTTCTCTACTTTCAGTCTCCTTTATTAATTAAATTAAAAAAATCAATTACTTTCAAGTTTAAATCCTGGTTAAATTTAAATTTTTGAATCACTTATTTCATGTTCAATAAGAATTGGTAATAAACATCTGTTATGTCATTCAATGTATAATTATTTGTCACCATGGACTTGAGATTATTTAATGTTGAAATTCGTGTCAAAAATGTATTTATTAAGCATTATTTTTCTTGTTAGTTTTTATTTATTATTAAAAGGAATTTATAAATTCTCACTTAAGTAACTATTAAAAATCATGCATTTTCATAATTATTGGGTATTTAAAAAAAACGAGTATTAAAGATTAGTTGGCATAAGTAATTGCACTAACGTAATTATCAAAATAGGAATATAAGAAAATTTTCAATTTGAGAACATTAGATTTTTATCAAAAGTCTTAAAAAAGAAACATAACATGTTACTTAAACGTATATAACCAAAGGATGAGCTATTATTCCTTTATCTTATTTTTTTTTCCTTACCCGCCAATTACGCTTTACAACAAGACTAGAATCAAGTAGAAATCAGTACCATGTAAAGTATCATGATTCGTTTTGCATGCATACTTCGAAGTTGTTTTATCAATTAACCAGTAAAAAATGATTTAATGAAAAGGTTTTTCAAATTCTTTATTGCTGCAAACCAAACATTGAATTTACACCAGATGAAAAGGCTAAATAGTTTGGAAAACCACTTATCAGATAATGAACTATCTATAATGAACTTCTTCGTAAGAACTTTATTCAATTTTTTAACATGGAAATCATTCGTTTCTTAGAATTCCCAAGAGATTTTACTTTTCTTAGTAGAATTACACTGTTCACACTAAGTGAAGATATGAATCACCATTTTCCTAGTGACATTAGATAAATTATTCTATTTCAATTGCGTTGAATTTCATTTCTATTAAATCGTATCACAAGTGTTGCATTAGATAATTGCGAAAATCGTCTACAACATATTCACAAGCAAGTTCGCTGAAGCGAGACTAATATGAATTCATTATCAAAAGAAAACTCGAGGCTTTACATTTTTGTTAACAAAATTTTCCTCAATCCGAGAAAAAATAAGCTTAGATTGCAAAATTTTCAATTAAATATGAATCGTTATTGTTACCAAGCCATACCACTGTGTGACATAAAATGCTGTTTTTCTTTTCTTTAACCTATGAATGAGAACAGAATATTAGAGACTTTAATATGAATGTATGATTTAAACATTTGAAGGGATTACAAAAGGGTTACATTTGTATTTAGATTAATGAATAGGATTAAAAAGAAATTGAATGTCATGATGTTTTGATGAGCCTTTTAAAAAGAGATTAAGAATTTTCTTTCAATTTGTTGAAGATGTCCCGAAAATAATTTATCTCTTAAGCTCCAAATTTCTTTAAAAAAACTGATTCAAAAATGCTTTTTAACTTTCATCTCTTTAGTAATAAATAATAAATCATGGGAAAATGCTTTCAAAAATTTGTCCATTTTGTTTTAAATAAAGCTTACATTTGAAAAAAAATCGACAACAGTGAGTCACGTGAACAATGATAAACGTTAGGCTCAAATCCCTGAACCTTTAATTCAATATCTCGGAATGAATTCTCAATCTTAATAGGAGGAAGAGAAGAACACCAATTGATTTTTATTTTTAACCTCTCACATGAAATCGCCCATATTTTAAATTGATTTTTCAATAAATATCTAATTGACAGCAACAAAAATTAAAGTTTCATCTTATTTTTGTAAAATTTTAGAAAACAAAAGTGGGTATGTTACATAAAGGCATCGTTCAGCATTTAAAGATTAAGGCTTCATCACAGCACTACGAAATTATATCTAAAGTAAAAAGGACTGCTTGATTTTACTTAACGCTGCGTAATTTTTCAAATTTCAGTCACTGGATTAGAATAAATCATTTTATCTCCGGAATTAATAATCTATCTATATCTATATCTATACTTATAATAAAGCTCAATGTGTGTGTGTGTGTGTGTGTGTGTGTGTGTGTGTGTGTGTGTGTGTGTGTGTTGGCGCTCTACAGACCAGACCATTCAACCTACAGCTACCAAATTTCGCACGTGTATACCTAGGAGGCCGGGAATGTGCACCTTGGGGTTATTTTTTCGAATTTTTAATTAGAATTGTATTTATTTAAAAATTAAGCGAAATTTTGGCGTGTTTCTGCTATAACTTCCGAAAATATTACCGCACAAAAAAGATTTTTACATCAAGTTAAAGATCAAAAATTTATCTTTTAAATGCTACCAATGCTTTAACATCAAAATTAAATTTCTGTTTTTAATGAATTTTTAAATAAATATTTTAACTTTATTTTTCAACAATTTCTTTCGTACAAAATAAAAATAAACGTTTCGCATTCCTGGGAAAAAAATAGCTTTTTTCAAAGTGTTGCCATCACATTGATTAAAGCTCCAATTAAAAATAAATTAAATCTTTTTGGAAATGAAATCGTCTGTAGGAAATGAAACAAATAAGAAGTACTATTTTTTTTCCAAAAAAAAAATTCAAGAAAAATTATTTTATGATCTTTTACACTCTCTATATTATTAATCAAATAAATCAGTTTTATTTGAAGACAAGTTTTGTTTCGTATGAACAGGATATTCATTCAAATCAGGGCCACACAGCTAATTTGTAAACCTTTAGTAAGACACAGATCTGTTGCGACATAAATCGTAAATATTTTATTTAAAAGTAGCAAACGATTATTTTAATAATTATAAATTTTATTTTGTAAATAGTTGTGTAATTCAGATTGGCAACAGTGATATTTTTGGAACTTTTAATTTGTTGTTTAAAAACGATGCTAGAATTTTGAATGAAAATAAGTTGATGTAAATTTCATAATATTATCTACAATGTAATAAGATTTAGTTTCATAATAAGTTTGTCTGCATTCTATTTTTGTTGACGCACGAACACAACAGATATACTAAAATAGTTGAAATAGAAAATGATTATATTTTACTTAATTCAATAAATGCTCTAATAAATAACGAATTTTTGATTTTACATAAAGCTTTTGTTGTGGAAATCACGAATAACAAAATGTTCTTGAAACACTAATATTTTAAATAAAAAGAATTAATTTCCAATCAACTAAATCGATCACTTAAACTGACTGATTTATGAAAATTTGAATATCACTATTCAATAAAAAAAAGGATAATTTTAGATTTTCCATTGATCGTTTCAAAGAAAATACGCCAATCAGCGCGCAGGTTTCTCAAGATTAATTGGCCTAAGATTATGAAAATGTTGAGTTTTTCTAAATTTTTAACATTCAAAACTTCATAAATAAGTCTTAGTTGATTGTGGAAAATAGAAACATTCATTCATTTATTTAAAATTTGGCGTGTCTAGAATATTTCTGAGAATATGATACCTTACTGCATTAAATTTAGATTTCATAATTTTTGAAATATATTTATAATACGGAACAAAATATTAATATTGATTTCATTTCAATCCTTTTGAAATCAAAACTAAAAACTGAATTTTATGCTAAATCTGAGAAATGTTTTTGAATTATTCTTTGAGATATTACATAAATTATCAAAAATATTTTGTAGTTCACATAAGACTTAAATACCGAGATATTCTGTTTGCAATACTCATATTCAATAATAATAGTAATAAATAAATAGCAATAAAGATGATAAATAAAATAAAACGGTTGGTTTTATTAAAAAATATCTTTATATTAATTGCAATTTCATCATTTTCACTTTAAATTAAAGTTGACGTTTTACCGGGAATGACAACAAATTAGCAAAATATATAGAGTAAATTGAACGAAACGATCTAAACAAAAGTATAAGTTTGGTATGACTATCAAAATTTGAAGATTAAAAATGTTTTGTTTGAGAATCTATTAAGAGACCAGTTACTTAAAATATTTAATTGAAAATTGTAGCTAGCGGTAATACTGGCGAACCGGCTGGTCGCCAAAGGCGTATAGTAACTGAATAAATGTGGCATTATTGAAATGAATTTACTCTTCTGATATGTAATTAATCGCCATCTGATTATCTCACGAAACTTAAAATCCTTTGTGAGTTAAAATCCATAATCGCTTGTTTGATTGTTGTCCGAGATGTAATAACACAAAATTACTGTACGTGCAATATTATAAAACAAATACTTCACGTAACACGTCTTGGAATACATTTATAGTATATTTTTGTTACATGGCAGGAAAAGCATAAATATATTAACAATAATAAATTTTTAAATTAATAAACAAATTAAAATAGCAATAAAAATGTCCCAGATCTCCCTTGTGGGAAGAAAGGGGGAGCACATGCTTTTAAAAAAAATCCAATATTTGTTTTTCAAAAATGTTGTAAAAAATGAAAAAGGCAATATGATAGTCATATACCTAAACTCTATTGTAAATTATAACATATATTTTATCTGATATTATACTTTATAAAATCCAAATTAAATGAAAAATATGTTTGGCCTCCAGCTATTTTGGTGGATGTAATTTTGTAATTATGTCTCATTTATCAATGATGGAACAGCCAGTTGGGAAGTCGGAATTTCTTCGAAATGAATGGATTCTCAATGATGGATGATTAAGTTGCAGGAAAACGAAATTTCTTTTTCATTTCTCCTCATAAATAATATCTTAAAGCTATGCAAATCTTCCACGTCTTTGCTCTCAACTCTTCCAAAATAGTGTTTAAAATATAATCAAAATTACCTATATCTATATCTGGAATATTTTCATGCTCACTCCTAATGATATCAGTCCTTTCATCAGACATATCATGAGCATTAATAAGTAATTCCTCATCAGCAGATTAAAGGTTCTTCCAGATTGAACCATCCAGAAAGCAATCTTCAAAAATAGTTGTAGCTTGTGATTAATTGGAGGCAGTCTTGTTAAAATTGAATTTTCATTCTAGAATTTTTGGCTAGAGATTTTTCCATTTTGTTCACTGTTTGTTATCTATACAATTCCCCGCTATTTTTACACGTCAATTAATTTTTCACATGGCTAACTATACTTTTTGTCTTAAAAATTTAAAAGGTTGCAGTATGACAAAGATACTCAGAAAGGTTTTACAAGTTTGATATTTACATCTGCACCTGACTTCTATATAATTCTTTAAAAAAGAGTGCTGTCATAACTCTTTCATGAATTTTATTTCAAATGTTTTTATCTTTCATATCATCTATGCTTTTTATCTTTACTTTTGTTCTTTTAAAAATTAATGTCTAAAGCCAGGTTTCGATTTTACTTTTGGAGAGCAGTGAATATGCAGTTGAAAGAATTTGTTAAAAAGGATCGAACAGCAGGCTGTATTTATTTATGGCTTTCAGGCTACACTATACCTCAAAAAAGATGAACAAAAAATTGTTTGAATTTTCCAATGGACCATGTAGTTATAAAACTTGATTCGAAATTTTAGATCTAATATCTAAATAATTTTGAAATCATTCGAAATTTTCCGAGTGTGGTCAATCTCAAATCAAGGGGTCGTGATTAGTTTCGTTTTCAAATTTGAAGCAATTTTCTATTCATAAAGTGAATTAATTAAAAATATTTTTTCAATTCCCTAGGTGAAATGGTTGCTACCTTTCATTACTCATGGCGTTTCACTTTATGTTCTGCATTCTTTTGGAGCTTTTCATTACTACCGAATATCATAACTTTTCAAAGCTAGCATTTTTTCAAGATTAATATTTGTTTTTACACATTTTATTCATTATTTTTGAAGCTTTTCAGTTTAGTGTTTCGTTGTTTCTCATTCATTCTTTTATTGAGAAGCTACAATGACCAATATATTCTCGTGTTACTAAGGCATATAATGTTTTGAAGAAGTAGCAGTTTAGTGAAAACAATAATTTTAAAACCCAGCCTTCTGGAGATAATAGTGCAAGATTACTGAAAACAAGTATTTTGAATGCAGGTATTGCAAATGAAACTGAAAATACCCCTTTTGCTTCAAACCATATTATTAATTAATGAAGTAAAGGTAAGTAAATAAAGTAAAGTAAATAAAATAAAATTAATGAAGTAAAGGTTGCGCAACAAAAAAATCAAACTAATCAAATTGTGTTAGTGTAAACTAAGGAGATTTTATGTGTATAAATGGTTATTTTAAATTTTAATTTGAGTTATTGTTATCATCATTTTACAATTGTATTCAAAATTTTTATGAAAATATTAATTTTAGATAAAGCCGAATTATCTATTGTTGTCGTACCCAGTGCAAAAACATAATAATATGAATAAGAAAAAATATAGCCAATCATATTGAGCTTAAATAGTGTTTTTGTGCAGCCTTTGAATTTGAAAATAACACATAAAAATGAAAATTCTACGATGTTATCAGTTTTTGTTTAATGCCTTTAGAAATTTTAAATGCATTTTTGTCAGGCTGTTTCTTTTCCCTTGTTGCAAATGTTTTCTATCCCTGGATCTTTGTTTATTGTTCTTCAAGTTAGAGCATTGACATTATTTATGGATACTATCCAATATATGCACTATGAGAATTAGTATGGATTTAGGTCTGAGAGCTCTAGATATTTTTTTAAATGTCAAAATTGATATCAATAATAATTATTAGAATTTACAAGAGTCAAGTCATCAATACCAACATTTGCTGCAAATAGTCCAAGATATAAAAATCAGTTAAAATAAGTTTAAAATATTAAAAAATAAGAATTTAATGAAAGTTTTTAAAGAAACTTTCATTTTTTGAATATTAAAATAATGGCACTTGCTAAACTGGCGTTTCTGTCAACATCAATTTTGAAAATAACAATGCACAGAAAGTAATTAATTTTAATGTTTATGTCTACAGACAACAATTTTTAAATAAATGCTGCTATGTGACGTTAAATATTTTATTTGTTCATTATTATCTGTTGAGATTGATTGCTTTTCAAAATCAATATTGTCCTATAGCTTGCTAAAACAGAATGTAAAACGTGATCTTACGTTGGCTGAACTAAAATTTGCCGGTACTGTTAAAAAATAACTTGGAATCCAGTGCAAGAAGAAGAAATTATACAGATTTCATATTCAACTCATTGGAAAAGTTTAAGAAATCAGCAAGTTCTGCTAATGATAAGGCATAATGTAATAAAAACATGTTAGCCAAAAAATGTTAAAGTGGTTAAATGTCAATTCCCTTCATTTCTTCTTGATTCCCATGCATTTTTCAAATTCTACTGTTATGCGTACTTCGCAAGATATATTTAATTTAGATTAAGTATTAACTTCACGATTTAGCTCAATTAACTGCCCATTTTCAAGAAACAGAAGAGTAATTTTGATAAGAGACTTCGAAAGTTTTGAACTGTGTCGGATGGCAGCTTCCTCTCCAATCTTCAACGCCGATCCAGTAGAAGAGGGTTTGCTCTCTGCTTCAGATTCAGATTCAGTATTAAATCTCCTCCTCTGAAACTTTAATGAAGTTGGATTCTGAGCCTGGAACTTTCTGTCTTAAGCAACGAATTCACAGCTGAGCCACAGCAGCCCCGCTCATATTAAAGATTCCTGTATCTTCTTTCAGATGCTTCCTTTTTGTTTTATTTTGTTCCTGATAATATTGCTGTTTGTGGACAGTTGAAAAGAATGTGTTACAAACTTTTTGCCAACATAGAAGTAAGGAATTTTAAAAGAAAAGTTTTATTGCTTAACATTTCTGCCTCCTTACGTACCGATGAATTGAAAAGTTTTTTAGTTTATCAAATAATGCAGTAAAGTTCTACTCAGTTAAATCTGAAATAGTTCATCTCTGCTAGAAAGCCACCTCAACTTCGAGAATGGGAAGCTGCCGATAAGCGACTCACGAGGCGACATGAAAATGATGCCGAGCTAGCTAACAGCTACATCGCTGTGAGGGTACGAACTTCCTCGTGCTTCATACAGGAGACACTCATAATGAAATTTTTCATGGTCGCTCCGCTAGTGCTATCTGCTGCTGCTTACTTGAATGTCATTCGGTTTATTTGGATTCCTAGACTGAGATCAGGTTTTAATGTATCGTTACTAGTTATAAAATAAAATGTGCTAAGATACTTCAAAATGGTTACTGGGTTGGTGAAATCTTTAAACTTAACCATTATATTTCATTAAGTTAAATAAAGAATTTTCTTGGATTTAAAAAAAAGCGGTGTGTAAACTTATTTCTGACTAAAGAAAGGCTCGAGTTTTTATCAAAACATGTACAAGTGAAAAACCGTATCAGCACAGCAAACAGAATAATAAGGCCCAAATCATTAGAAACTAAGAACATGGTTTATAAAAGTTAATTTACATATCAATTAGTGGCTTCTTACATAATCCAAAATATTATATAAAATTAAAGGTCAAATGTATCTAAATTTCATATTTTGATGTATCTGAATTCTGTAATTGCTTATATAATGTAATATATATCTGATACAATTGAACATTGTTTTCCTTTGAATGATAATAAATCCTAAGTTTTTACAAAAATTGATCAAGCCCACAAAATTGCCGGCACACAAGAAATACTTAATAATTTATAAATAAATTTAGGACAGACCCAAATGAAACAGACACACTTGAAAATAATTTTAAACGCAAACATATTTTAAATTTCCTAAGTCACAGTATACGGTAATCTAAGTAAATAGTTATCTTTTCAGGTCCGTGTAAATAAGATTTTCAAAACCCGAAGATAGTGCTATTAAAAGAATTTTTGAATTTTAAGTTTTTCTGGTGTCGAAGCCGACACTTAAGCTGGCATTTTATTCATTAAACTCACAGATCAGCTGAATGTGAGAATGTTATTGCATTTACCAGATTTTAATTATGTGCAGCTCATCCACTTGGTCATCTTTTGTTGTTAAATTTGTATTAATAATAAATCTGAAAGCAATCCGTAGCCCCAACCATATAATTAAAAAGACCCTTTTTTATTTCATTTTGTTGTGGCATTATGGATAAAAAATATATTTAAAAAAATAATTCGCCATATAATAAAATAATAAAATATGAAAAGATGTTAAAAACATATCTTTGTTTCTTCTTTTGTATACATAAGTGTTAACGTGCTTAGAAAAGTGAAGAATTTTTTTTTATTAATTACGATGACATTCAATAAATAATTTATCATCTGCACTTGAAATGTATATTATATCTCTGTTTTCTGAGAAGAAACTTTTGCAAACAGGAAATTTTAGAATGACACTCTCTCTTTTAGAAGAGTCATGAAGATCAGTCGATGACTTCTAAAAGTCTCAACATTTTTTTCAATCACCGAGAATTCAAACCACTCATGACCAGTTCAAGAAGAGATGGTTACATGTTTTAGAAACAATTCAAATTCAAAATCTTAATAAAAGCTCATATTAATCGAAAACCTCAATCCAAAAAATAAATCGGAATCCAAGACTTCTTGAACTTTAAACCTTGGCGTTCCCTGTTTCATCTATCCTGTAAAGACAATCACAAGAAGAGAGAGCTACAATTCCTGAAAGGAATTGCAGAAAGGTAAGGCTCTTTGTGCAAAGAAATTGTATAAAATATTTTATTAATAAATATGAGTTATTTTTACTTCACAGTTTCGAATGAACAACTCCTATTGCTTGAAGTTCACCCTCAGGACTAGTCTCCTCAAAACTTTCTCACATATCCCCCTCAAGTAAAAAAATTTGGATCTTGGGTAACGTTAGGATATTTATTTGCGTAGTATGGCATTAGTGAACAATAGTTATTAAAGAGCCTATTACCGTGCGATCTTATACAGATCTACAAG
The DNA here is from genome assembly GCA_026543865.1 of Argiope aurantia. Lineage (NCBI taxonomy): Eukaryota > Metazoa > Arthropoda > Arachnida > Araneae > Araneidae > Argiope > Argiope aurantia. The sequence goes on along the minus strand of JAPMOR010040676.1, from coordinate 935,140 downwards.
AACCCCTCATATGACTTTTCTTCCGACGAATTCAATCCAAATTTTTACATGGAACTAGAGTTGTAATAACAACATCTTATATCAAATTTATTTAAGTTATTGTGTTTTTAAGGTATCGCGTTTACATGTATGTGAACCTCGAAGGAGGCAGATCTTCACTTCAGATGTTAAATCTGTATATTAAATTTATCTATCTAGCACTTTTTGTTTAGTAGTTTTATTTAGTGGTTTTGCTTAGTAGTTTGGATAGATTTCTTTTAAATGTATTTAGTTCAAAATTCAGAAATATACAAATGGGATGCAAAGACCATATACCAAATTTCATCCACCTAGCTCAGTTTTAGAGTTATCACGTTCAGAGACAAATATTATACTAAAAACGAATGTTTGTACTCAGCAATCTTGAGTTCTAATTTTATCTAGTTCAGTGGTTCAGTATATTTCTTCAATTCAAAAGCGGCACAAGAAAAGATAAACTTACAGAATGAAAATAAGAATGACCACTCTAAAAAGTAAGAAAAAGATTTTCTCAGCCGTAGTGAAGTTAACGGAATCATTCAGCTCAAAGCGTCGTTGCAACAAATACTTGGCAGTCCTTTCAAGATAATAAAATCTTTTCGTGGTAAAAGTCAAACCTAGAAGCAACCGTATTATTCTCAGATACCTTATTTCAATTAGCTTTAGTAGTATCCTCAATTTATCTTTATTTTTTCATAACTAAAAATACATGTTCAATTCATATTATTTTCTTGAACATTATTATCAATGTTTCTATATTTTTTGAGATAATGTAATTATTAATTTAAAATGTTCAGTATCAGGGTAACACACTTACAATGAATAAAAAAAATAAGTAATATTACGTACACAATATTTATTCATACACAAGTCTTAAGCATTGCATTTTTAAAATATTATTTACCATACAGAGTAAAAAGTAGATATTATAAAGAGATTAAGATACGGATTCTATATCAATCACTTCTTGTTTACTGAACTTTGTTCGCATAAATCGTGACTTTTTTATCGTGGCATGATGGGAATCTGGAATATACACGTCTAACTAATATTCTGTTTCTCATGCAGAGTGCCATTCTAAGTCATTAAACTTCGCCGTCGGATTGGAAAGGAGAATCTTCTTTTCTTTTCTTCTTTCTTTGGAGAGATGTACTCGATGCTGTTGGATATTATGGAACGCTTGGCAGCATAAGAAATAGAGCAATCACTCAAACATAAGATCTGCTTGGATATGGAAATGACGACGTTAAGTAAACCTGAAAATAATAATTACATTAGTTAATTGGGTTTGATGAAAAATAATTAAAAATATTTTACAAATAATCTTAAGAAGAATTAATTTCGTATCAAAGTATTCATTGATAACGAACAAAAACATTTTTGTGACGTGGAATAAGAGCATTAAACTTAAGAATATTTTTTTCGCGTGCAAATTATAGCAGATCATGCAGCACCACATCCATGATATTCTCTTTGAAAGATGAAATACCCTAATGATCTTTCGAATCTTTCAGTTTCAATATAAGACTCCTAGATTAGAGAGATTAAATCAAAGTTATACTTTTTTCATATGGGTAACTTAAATCAAGAATGTAATGCACTGTGTTAGAAGAAATTAGCAATAACATTAATGTTGTAACTAGTACTAATTTATTTTTCCTCGTAATTGTATTTTAAGTAACAAAAATTCCTTTTGGTATAAATGGCAAGATTTAGATAATCAAAGAATCGGTCATTTAAATGAATGAATATTCAACTTTCCTGGAATTCGCTTCTTCGATTAATATATTAGGCAGATTAATTACTTTAACTGAGCCCAGAATGGCAATTTTCAAAAGTTCTAGCCAATAATGCATGAGAAATGTTAAAAAAACAATGAATCTGATAAAAAAAATAAAAAAAGAGGATTATCATATATTGCTGATATCATTGTTTAGAAAACTTTGTGAAGATTAACCAATTTTTATTCAAAATAAAAGAGCCATACGATTCTTTTCAAAGTTTTTAAAAGAGTATTTGCAAGATAGGTTTTGTATTTTAATGTGCATACAAGATTATAATATTCCGATTCATTCGTAAAAAGAAATGTATGAAAACGTGAGATGAATATGTAAACATCCGACGAAATAAAGAACAATTTGAAAACAAAAATTGAGATAGCATCAGAATCTAGAGAATAGCTAAAAGAATAATTGCTAAGAAAGATACTGAATATTATGTGATATAAGAATTGTGAAAAATGATTCATAAATTTTATTGGATTATTTCATATTCTCTTAGTTTTATTAAACATGAATATCATTGTCATAACTAAAGTTCTAGAAGATATTTAGCAGTCTACAAATGAACACAATTACTTTAATTCAAATGTAACCTACAACTGTCTGATGTCCGACTTAATAAAAGTCATCAGACAGAGCGACATTGAATGCAGCATTTGATTTTATTTGACCTTTGCATTAAGGCTATCAGATTATCAACAAAAGAACAGCCTAATATTCTGAAAAGATGAATGATAGAATGCTTTTAATCAAAAATTCTTATTTTTAATTGTCCTTATTTTCACAAATATACACAGAAAATCTGTGGCTGTTCCCATTTTTAGAACATTACATCCGCAGCAATTATTAACTTTCAAGCAACTTCTCAAACCATGCAATGTTGACGCTGATTTGGAACAAAATATTTAATGCAAATGCAGAGAGAAAACCAAAAATTCAAAACATCATGAAGAATTCTCATGAAAACATCTGATTTTATAACTATCGGTTATTCCAGAATTTTTTTACATATTCATGCATGGTACTTCGCAATTTTTCAGTTATTTGTACATATTTCTGTGACAATGTTTTAAGCAGGATTTAATCGACTTGCTATATTTTTTGTATGTTTCTACAAGTTTTATGAACTCTGTATCTACTATATGTTCTTTGTCTATATGCTTTTATTCAAGTTTGCATTCTATGAACAAATGTATATTCTTTCCTTTCATAGTGACAAATTCTTCTGTGGTTAAAATCAGATTCACTGGAAGATATTGACGGCAACCTAAAGTAATTCACTCAGTAACTGACTCCACGATAAATATAAAATCAATTTTATGAAAGTATTAATTTTAGTCCAGAGATCATACAATTTTTTAATCATTAAGATTTTTCCAGTTTCTGCTTACTTACAAAAAAACAAAGTACAATATAGAAACGGCAAATTAAATTTAAAATATTTAATAATATTTGTTAATAAAAAGGAATGAAAATCAGTTTCCTCAGTCAAATAAAGAGTTTCTTACAAAACATTTGACATAAAGGCTTTCAGAAAGGCCATTCAAATGTCTTTCTAGTTTTTAAAATTGAATAAGAAAAATATAACTATGATAAGGAAAAGTTAAGTATAAATATTAGGCAAGAATTTTTCATTACATGATTATTTGTTTTAATCAAACTCTAAAAACAAATTATAGGAACATAGATTAAGATGCTAATTGGAATGTGTAGAAAAAATGCACTTCTATCTTAAGGTACCCAAATTGGAATTTTCATCGAATTTGTAATCAGCGCAATTTTTTTCTGTTTTATCTCAAAAATTGTTCTGCAGATCATAATTTAAGAGTGAAACCGTCCTCATTTTATGATTTTATTGAAGTCGGATTGTTTAACATAGCAGCTAGTTTTATGACACTTTATCTCCCTTTAAATTCCACCTTGCCCTTAATTATGGCATTGCTATCTATTTCTGATTTACTTTAGATGTCGCGTTTCTCAGACTCACACTCTATAAATATTTCAACTTTCCCATAAGGTAAGATATTTTTTATCATAAATGCACGTATTCAATAGACATAATTGTTGTTTTCTCTTCATGAATGCTTACAACTTTATCCAAACTATTTCCATTCTGCTTACAATCTGTATGATCTTCAAGTGCACATTTAGGAGTTGAAATAATGATTTCAGTTTTTCTTTTAAGGGTGTCTACAACTTTATTTCAAAAATCCTGAAACATATTATGGAATAAAAATCACACATATTACATTTTTAAATAATTTATATAAAAAACGAATTTGCTTTATTACGCCATTTCACTAACTTACTTATCTTTTGGGAATTTTTTTTCTGGCATCTTAATAATAATATGGCAGTGAAACGTACAGTGGAATAAAAGTCCGAAAGAACATAAAATAATACATATATGCATGTTTATATCTTTTCCAGAAATTTCATGGTAGAAGTAGAAATTAAATTCTTAATAATTTATGTAAAAAAAACTAATTTACTTCAATGCATCATTTCATCAAGTTATTTTTCATTTGGGAATTTTTTCTACTATCTTAACACTTAACAGAAAGATATAATCTGCTCTGCCTTTTTTGATTAATGAAAAAAAATCACAATGGGAAAACGTACATTTTTTCCGACTCGTCCGTTAAGTATTAAAAATAAAATGACAGTGCCAATGTTTAATTCTGAAAATTTTTGTTTACAATTTTTATTAACAATTGAATGTTCAAGAAGAACAATTTGATGAAGACAATGTCTTTATCAATTAATTCTTCAAAAATGAAATTACAACATGAGAGGCACTTTCAGTAAATCCAGGAGACTCAGAACCACTAGCAGGAAACGAACATATAACTGATGTTCTCAAAAATTTCGGGAAGCTGTCCAGGCCCAAAAAACTATCCCTAAAACCATTGCCAATATGGTTTTACAAAGGATTTTCTAAGTCAAAAAATATACACGTATTAGTGCCTAGTAAGAAAAAAATATATATTAATGGGATTACTGCATAAATATTTCCTATGAAATTTATATAGCCTTAAGATTTAAAATTAACGTTATCTGAGATTCGGAAATTGATTTTAAATAAAAATTTGAGAAGGATTATGAATATACATTTCACAAATCCTTAATTTCTGACATAG
>JAPMOR010040676.1:888253-930191 GCA_026543865.1 Argiope aurantia | reverse complement strand
TGTGTGTGTGTGTGTGTGTGTGTGTGTGTGTGTGTGTGTGTGTGTGTGTGTGTAATTATATTTTAAACTCTAATTTCAATTTAATTAATTTCCAAGATTTTATCTTAATTTAGCCCATAGTAACTTCATTCTAAAATTTTCTCTTATTTCCTGATCCAATTCCACTGTCTCTACTTAATTGATTCAAGAGAAGCTTTATAAAATTGCTGAATAGGCTAAAAGCCTAGCTTTCTCACACTCCGAGTGAAGGGACAAAATACCGCTGACGAAACAAATTATTTTTTAAAAGATACCTGCGTTTTCCTTGCCTCGACGACGCGTGCAACAAAAAAAAAACCCTATCGAAATCTTAATAATATATTAGCATTGTAAAGAAATATTTTCCCTATCCATATCTGAGGTTGTATAAGAACAGGAATAAAATATTCAAGAACTTTTTCTTCATTTCTTTCTGTGTTGTTCTGAGTTGTGTGTGTTACTCGTCGCTCCTGCTTGTAAATAATGCGTGCTTCTCCAAGATGAAATAAAACGACGTCACTAAATCGAAAGTCTCTTCACTGTCTTCGAAACTGCATAAACTGCATAAAATAATGCTTACATATACTTACATATATATAAGTAACCAATCTAAAGTAAGAAATGTTTTGAAAACGAAACCGAAATGAAAACAGAAACGAAATAGTTTCAGAATCGCGACTAAAAATTATTTCTTATTCAAACTAAAACCAAAAAAGGAACAGGAAAAACTTCATAGTATTTAGAGAGTGCAAAAGCAGCTACTTCTAAAACACAGATAAATTGATACAAAAGTATTAAAATCAAATTAATAGAAAATCAAATAAACCAAATAAAAAAGAATCCGTCCTGAAGACCTTTTCAAGGATCACCCTCAGGCAGGGATTCAAAAAAAGGGATTTTTTTTTCTGTGAGGGAATGCAGACAAGAAAGTCTAATAATGATTCCTCATGACCCGAAAATCCCCTGAAATTAGGCCTAAGAGATATACCATTTTAACAGAAAGGACAATACAAAACAACAAATTAGAAGAAAATAACCACTAAAAAGTAAAAATACAATAACAAAATAACAATAAACACTAAAAGCACTTAAACCATTAAAGAAAAAGCAAAATGGAAAGAACATACCAGCAGCATCAAGGAAATTTTAAGCTATCGATTGTGATTTCCGCTTTTTAAAAACACAAAGCTAACGTATTAAAGGCTCAAAAATAATAATTGTAGTCTCCCGGCGCCATCTATTGAGTGATCTAATATGCAAGGAAACTTCTATTTTTATTTTAGGTAAAGGATTAATCCCAAACCATACCTTGTTTAATTAAAAAGTTGACATTACAGTAACTTTTAAGAAATTCATTTTTAATTAAATTTTTAATGAGGTTATTTGATGCTTCAATATAGGAACTTTTGTTATTGCAAACCCTTTTGATCCTGTTAACTTGTGAGAAAATTAGATTTTTAAAAATTTTTTGAGTTTAGATTGGAATGATAGTTACATAGTTTTGTAATTTTAAAGTTGAATTCATCCCCTTTATCGTAGATACCAACTATTGTTTTATCATTATCAATTTCGATTTTTAAATCCAGAAAGGTAGCCTCAAGTTGATTTATATTTGTTTCTGTTAAAATTAAATCTTTTGGATAGCAATTAGTAACAATATTAGTATTGTCGAAGTTTATCAAAAGTAGATCATCAAAATACCTCCACCCGTTTATTAAATTATATTTAATTATTTTTTCTCATAGGAAAATAATAGCTAAAGCACTTAAGAAAGCTGTTCCCATTGGAATTACCTTAACTTGTTTATAAAAATTAATACCATTAAAAATGTAATTTTCAGTAATATTAAAATTACATAGCTCTTCTTTCCTTTTTTTTTTATTAATGGTTTAAGTGTTTTTATTGTTTATTGTTATTTTGTTATTGTATTTTTACTTATTAGTGGTTATTTTCTTCTAATTTGTTGTTTTGTATTTTCCTTTCTGTTAATATGGTATATCTCTTAGGCATAATTTCAGGTGATTTTCGGGTCACGAGGAATCATTATTAGACTTTCTTGTCTGCATTCCCTCACAGAAAAAAAAAATCCCTTTTTTTGAATCCATGCCTGAGGGTGATCCTTGAAAAGGTCTTCAGGACGGATTCTTTTTTATTTGTTTTATTCGATTTTCCTATTAACTTGATTTTAATACCTATATATATATATATATATATATATATATATATATATATATATATATATATATTTCTTTAAAAGATTGAACTTTTCACAAGAAATAAACTTTGAAATTTTGAATGCGGATTACAACTAGTAATTTTCTTTCTTAGGGATACTGATACAACAAAAGAAAGAACTCAGATAAAAATAAGTTAATGAAAAAATCATTTTCAGTCTAAAAGTTTAACTAAAAATTTATCAGTAATTAAAATCCAGAAGAGTGTAATTTTTGTACAATCATCCTGTTGCAGACTATGAAAAACAATATTTGGATCAAACAAAATCTTGTAATACTAAAACTATTTAATTTTAAACAAAAATTCAAGAAAATAAAAAGCAAAGGCTTTTCTTATTTTAGAAATGTGATACTGAAATAACTCAATTCCAATGAAATGAAATAAGCTAATATCTGGTAGAATGAAATGAATAAGAAAAATGTGCATGTCATATTAACAAATGAGATGAATCACTCTATAGTGATTCATCTGTTGTATATGAAGAAATTTATCTGAAATTTGAAATATATTTAAAAAGAACTATCTATATAATTAAAGCTTTTAAGATTATGATTATTTTAATTATAAATTAATTCTTAAATTAAAGCAGAAATAATTTAGGATTATAATATAAATTACTGCGTTAAAAAGTTATAGCTTATTCCGTGTGTGTGTATGTGCGTTATTTTTGGACGTTTCTAAATTTTGGACAGCATCTTGAAAAATTTAGTTTTTTGGATTTTGTTGTTTTTTTTTCCATTCTAATTATTTCAGGTAAAAAATAATTTGTCGCCAAAGAAGCACCGAAGTTGTGTATTTTTTATCATTTTTTCATTAGTTGAAATATAAATGGATGGATTTATTGATAAAAATATAAAAATTGCTGAATTAACTTCACTTGCTTTTTCAAAAAAGGTTTTCTCTGAAATTTTTAAATGTAAAACAAAACTCTTTTAAAAACATGAAAAAACAGTGAGATAAATAGCCAAATGTTTCCAAGTAATTTTTTTCATCAATTTTTTCAAATTTTTTGTTTAAAATAGTAGTGACCGTATGGCCTTTAGACACTTTATTAGTGTCTAGTTAAAAACTAATTAGGGTAATATTCATCAATCTAAAATCATGTACCTTGTATTAAATAGAGGTATACAACTGGAAAAGAAAAATTCTGAATTTTTCTTTCTCATATGCAATGCTTGAAAAGAAATAACTTTGCAATCATGAAATCTTTAGACTTCGAGATGTCTTCATGCTTTAGACCTCCCAGAGTCCAAAAAACCCATTTGTCATTATAAAGACCTTTCTATGTCTATGACATTGTTATGTGGGAATATACAAGGACCAAACAATCTCGATTTTTACCTTCTCGTGTACGAAGTATAGAAACAAGTAGTGAAATCGTCAAAATTTTCGACCTCGAGTTTCTAGCGAGACTCCATGTTTCAGAATTTTTTTAATAGTATTATTCAACAAAATGCTTAATTTATATCACAAAGAGATTTGAACCTTAGAAGCTATTTTTTTATCAAAAATAATTTTCTTGATAAACAAGTGAACTAATTTCTTATAGTAACTAAATACTTACCAACTCCTGTAACTGCAGATACTTCGAAGTATGTTGCACCAACGAAAACTGAATATTTTTCCGCTCTCTCTTTTGTTACTTGTCTTAAGTCTTCTAGATCTACTTTATTGCCCAATATTATTAACTGGCAATCATCTCTCGCATTATTTTTGATACCTAAAAATAAAATGTTATGGAAGGAATGCATCGATCAAATCAAGTTTCAAATGTTTATAACATAGTAAATTATTCAACACTAATATCATTCAGTAATTATTACTGATTTATTCAGATTAAAATATTAAATCTGTCTACTTATAATAATCATTGATTGCATTGCTTGTTGAATTTTAAATTTCTACAATAGCTTCGAATTAAAAATAAATTGATTTCCTTTTTAATGATGTCAGTTCATACTGCTGTTAATCGTAATAAATCGCTCGAAATCAGTTTTAAAATCCATTGCACAACTTTCTGGCAAAAGGAAGACAACAAGTAGCAAGTTGTTACATTAACACTATCATGCCTTGCGCAAATAAATCTGCTACATTGTGAAATCATAGCAAGAGTACAGTCAGAAAAAAAAAATTGAATATTCTCTCTTTATTGAAATTTTTATTATAAACTAATTCGTTAACTTTCATGAATAATGTTTAATTAAATTTCAGATATTTAATTTCCATGTGCAATCATTTCTTCCTATCAAAGATTTTTCTTTTTTTTTATCTCTTAAATAATTTTTTCTTAATTAATTTGCATGAAAAATGCTGAAACGATCAAGAAATATTTTAAGAAATTTTGAAATCAAATATAGATACGATATGAAGAGATGTAAATAAAAGTTTATTATTAATTTCTTTAATTTTAGAAGTATTAAAACGGCACAGTAAAAATGAAAAGCGTTTTTGTGATATCAATTGGTTAGTTAATTCCATCATTAGCTCAATAATGAGATGATTAATCATATTGCCCTGGTTGAGCAAAATTTTAAATCTCAAAAAATGAGAATGAAAAATATTGGGCTATGTAAACAGAAATAAGCTTCAGTAATCAAAAAACCTAAATTCTCTCTAAAGAACCATTAAAATTATATTCATTCATTCATTTAGGATTTAAATATCGTTAGTTGTAGTTTTTATTTGCAAATACAGAGTATTTTTCTAAATTTCTCAGCCAGAAACTAAACGTAGTGTATGTTACTACAGAGGTCTGAAATGAAAACTTGAAAAAAATAGAATGTTCTCGGCATTTTTAGGCAAAATATGAAACGATTAATATTTCACACATTTCCTAGGCATTCTATAAAATGCCGAGTAGCAAACCGGCAAAGTATGAAATATATCGCAGATTTGTTTCAAAAATCACATGGCATGGCATGTGACTTTTAACTGTTGCCTCATGCTTCGAATTTGCCATTTGCATTTTGCATTTTGATTGTTTGTAGAATGCACATCTTTTAAATAAAATCTTTATCATGACCTTATTTTTATTCTTTGCCTATATAGTTTTTGTGCTTCGTAGAATGCCTAGGTATTGTATACATTGCTTAAGGAAAGTATATAACATATTCAAATAATTCTCGCATTTCATCTTTGCTTAAAAATGCCTAGACATTCATTCTGTAGAATACGTTGCTTCATACATTGCCGGTAGCATGCATGAAGAACCGTTATCTGATTTTCAAAGAAGAAAATTCTTTCATTTTAAAGTTAGGTTAAATAACATTTTTCTTTTCGTGACACCTAACTGATAAGATATTTAACTTATATATTCGTTGACAGATTGATGCATGTAAAATTGTTTTAACCACTTTAATAAATCTCGTGTAACACTTATACTTCCAAGAATTTTATCTCTCTCATAATAAACAGAGATAAAATTAAGTTAATGAATTTAATTTAAAAACGAAAATATAATGAAAACCAGATAAATTCTTTAAATACTAAATTATTTTTGTTTTCTACAAAAAAAATGTCTTGTGCGATACTAATTAAGGATTTCTTGTTAAAATGATGCTTATTTTGAAGAATCTCATGCAAACCTTCATAATTTCCGAACTTTCATTATTTAATAAGCTATAATAGGCTGCTCTTTTCTAGTGAGTTGAGTAAATGCAAAGAATACAACGAATAAACTGTACATTACAGCTTTAGTGAAATACAAATTTACAATAGCATTGAATTTCATATAAATAGAATAAAAGAAGAATCAAATATAAATCGATCTAAAGCATGTAACCTTTCTTCCATGCATCACAGATACGATTGAAAGTAGAGTGAAGAAGCTACAAGTATAATAAGAGCTAAATATGTTACCCTTATAAGAAAAATGAATAATAATAAGAAGAAAGCACTACTTATTAGTTGATGCGAAGTGTCATATTTAGCGTCAATTTTAGTCGAACATATTGCAGAGCGCTACAGTCAACGACATCACGAGCTAACGCGTTTCTCTAGAGCACTGAAAAAATAAAATACAAACTTTATTTTCCTCGCTGCTCAGAATGCTGATAAATAGTAGTTCAAACTACCTTTTGCTTAAATATATCAATTTAAATTCATGTCCATAAATTAAGGATAATTCAGAGACACGCGGGAATCGAACTCTAAAGTACATATATCACCTGTGAAGTGACTACACAACCATATGCAAATTGCAGGAAGCCACCAAATGACACCGGAAGTAAAATTGCCCGCAAGCGCTTTAAAAGCCTTTAAGTGCAATAACCACATAGTTATGACTCAAAAGTTGCATTTGGGTGATTTTTTACGTGGTAGAATTTTCAGCTGTCTGGAATATGGGCATACCGAGCTGGAAGTATCCGAGGAACTTGGAATCGCCCAGAGTGTTATCTCCAGGCTTTGGCAACGATTCAAAGATGATGGTAATGTGAGTAGACGTTACAGCACAGGTCTCCCCCGAGTTACAACGCCAAATGAAACAGACGGGGCACAACATCAGACCTGTCTCATCAGCTCTCTTCAGCCACTGGTACGACAGTTTCAAGGCAGACCGTGTACAGGCGCTTAGGGCAGATTGGTCTATATGCTCGTAGGCCTGTCATATGTGTTCCACTTACTGCAACTCACTGTCGCCTACGGTTAGCCTGGAGTAGAGAGCATGCATTGTGTACACCGCAACAGTGGTCTTGTGTGATTTTTTCCGATGGGTCCAGGTTTAGCTTGCAGTCTGATTCTCACCGGACTTTCATATGACAGCGCCAGGTACCCGTTACCACCACGAGGACATCATTAAACGACACCATTACGGTGGTGAAGGATTGCTTGTTTGGGGATGAATTATTATGAGTTCCAGAATTGACCTGCATGTTCAAATTGGAGCCATGATAGGCCAAATCTATTAGGACGTCATTCTGGAAAAACATGCAGGTTTGTTTCGGGGCGCCATGGGCGCAGAATTCGTGTTTATGGATGACAACGCCCGTCCTTACAGTGCAAACATCGTAAACGAATGCCTTCGATCGGAGGATATCATCCGTATGGACTGATTAGCATTCTCACCGGACTTGAATCCAGTAGAACCTGTGTGGGACATGCTTGGCCGACGAGTTGCAGCCCGTCAACAACCTCCTATAAGTGTACCGGAACTTCAGAGAGCATTGCTTGATGAGTAGTGTAATATTCCCCAAGATCAGATCGATAATTTAATACTCAGCATGCCTAGGCATTGTACGGACTGTATTGCATCATCTGGGAAACATACTATGTATTAACTATCATACCAAACATGTAATATTGATTTTTGTAAATAGTTTTTTTTTTTTTTTCAATTTGCTCTAGGGAGCAAAAAATCGCAATTTTTTTAAATGATATCAAACATATAGCATATAACAAACAAACATCTTTTTTGCTCTTTACCTTTTGTTTAATAAATCGGATTTACAAATAAGTCACATTTGCTTTGCTTCTGACTCTTATTTTCCTGAACTTGCATTATCCTTAACTTATGGACATGAGTGTATTTTACACACAATTAGATTGTGGTTATAATATGTGAGCTGAGAGGATTAATAAATCCCGCAGATTTTTCCGTACTCTCATTTTAAATCTCTCATTGAATATTAAGAATCTAAATGGTAAAAATGGTAAAAATCAAAAAATTGAATAAACCGGTTTTATGTGAATTCATTTTTTGTAATAACTCGAACTCTGTCTATTTATGTCTTTAACTTGAGATATTTTATCAAATTTTATTAATGGGTTCTTATTAAATAAAATCATATGCTAGGAATTTTAGTAAAATTTGCGAAATATAATTGCTTTCACTTTAAGATTATAATCATTAAATAAAATTATATGCAATATGGCCAAACTTTTCATCAGCTGGAAAATGTTTCACACGGATGAGTATATCCTGTAGTTGTAACTTTTAAAATAGATAGATATCTTTAGTGAAATCAGGTATCGAACATATGGCTTACAAGACCCGAAACCAAGACTCTGGCGCCAGATCGTAGCTGCTACAAAACGTATCCTGAATAAACAGCATATTTTTCGCTCATTCCGTGGTACCATAAAAATTACTACCATGAAAATTTTAATGATTATTTTAGGAATTTAGTATTAATGTTATGCTCCAAGAGAAAAAAAGATAATATTTCTGAAAAACACTTGTGCTTGCAAAATTTCTGACACCCTTTTTTGAAAAACCACATGCATAAATAGCACACGAATCCATGGAATTTTGTCGCCTTATTAATATGTAACAAATAAAGTATATATAATATGATCATCATATAAGTTGATGTTAAGAAGTTGGATAATACTTCCTGAGTGGATTTTTTAAATAAACTGCAGCTCAAATTTTTCTTTACTTGATATGATTATCTGTTTCATAATAGCACTTGCGGAAGTGCATTTGAAACAGGAGGATTTAATTTATGCCATGCCTTCAGATTTGGTGGAATCGGGTACTCCTGTGTTTCCAAAACCCAAACCCTGCCACTACACCATACGATTTTCCAAAATAAAAAAATATTGTAGCAGTTGCATTATTCTACCTTCTCTTTTGGATAATAGATGGCGATGTAGATACGCATGGATAATATTAGGTACGCATCCCATAGTACAATTATAATGAGAGGATGCTGTTCTGTTAAGACGCGAGCGTGAATGTCTTGTCTTTCGTGTTTGTGTGAAATGGGATCATTAAAGAAATGTTCCCGTAAACATATGTCCTCTTGCTTCCATTGCATGGATCAGAATGATCTTCATTCCACCACAATATAAGGAACAAATTAATTTCCATAAGGAAACATCAAAAAAATTGAAGGTTGTTTAAAAATTTAATGTGAAAATTATGTTATATTAAATTAGCAACCTTGCTAAAAATTCTTGATTTTAACTTGTAATTCTTCTGTCGCCATATTTGAAAAATTATTAATCAATAACAGAATTTTTAATGAATAGCTTTAGGTTTATTATTAAATACGTAACTAAACTTTTCACGCAAACTAAATTCTCGAAAATGAAACAACAGAATGTCAAATAATATTTATTGAGTACATTTTTCTTATAAACTACAGCTCAAATGTGTTACTTCTCGACAAGATTATATGTTACACCAGAAAATTATCTATCAAAATGCTTTTAATTCTAAAAAAAATATTAAAAGCAAAAAACTTAATATAAAAACAAAAAAACAAATGATTTTACAAATAGTTTACAATAAAAAAAGGACTGAAAATTTATATTTCAAAATTTCTCAAATATCGTTGTGAAACTTAATACTTAGGCAGTAGAAAAATTTCTAAAATATACAGCCGTTAATGTCTGAATGGACATTTCTTGGTTACATTTTCAAATAAATAATTTCTCGAAGTTTATATTGGTGTATACATTTTTATCTCATTTGTAAACTTTTGGTTTTTCTTTCAAATAATAAAAAATGTACCGGAATACAAATGCGAAATGCAAGAGGAAACAGTTACCAAACGTCTTAATAAATTATTCATTTGAAAATTAACAGAATAAATTTGTCATAGTTTCCTATTTGAAAACAAGGCATATGATTCATATATTTTCAAAAGACTACTAAAATGTACAACCGATGTGGAATATATCAGATCAAATGTTTCCAGTCGAATTTTTATAGTAGTCATCTCTGAAATTGTCATTAATTAATATTTGAGGAATAATTTTATTCTTAGATTTAAAAAAACACCTTATTATGCCAAAAAATAGAACAGGATCACAAACAGTTGCGCCAAACAATCAGAAAATATTTACAAATCAATTTTTAATTAAATCTACTCAAGAGGAACTATTGAAATTTCATAAGACACAGTGTGGTACTTAATAAACTATCAAAGGGTCTCAGTAATTTTCAATCCCTGATATAGTAAGTAAAATTTTTTATTTCAATTTGCTGCTATCTAATACTAAATTCTTAAATTAAAAATTGACCTTGCGACACAGAAGAATTGAATAAAAATATAAGGCAAAATTACAGCAGCAAATTTTTAAAGGAACAGTTTATAAGAATGATTTTAGAGATTAGTTTAAAATTTCCCATCTGACAATATGGCAAGTAACATTAATAAATCAAACGAATTCTTCGAGTAAATCTTTCAGCTAAAGTGTTTTCGAAAGTTTCCTTTAGTTGAACTTCTCATTTGTTCTAAGACTCAAAAGATATATTGTGGCATAGAAAAACGTGGCATATATACAAAGTAACAGTCATCAAAAGTCTTCAAGAACACTTTATATGAAAATCTACACAGAAAGTCTTCCCAGATGCCAGCGTAATACTTGATTCATGAACTGTTGCGATGAAACCAGAAAGTGAATCCCAGCCCATAACTGATGCTCTGCAATAAAGAGAACAATATCCCAAACATGGGTCTTTTCCTTTCATTATGCCTAGAGACCTTTACAACTTCTAGAAAATACCTCGCTCTTCGCATAAGTTATATGACACGCAGTGTGGCGACAGAACAACAGGAGAAAGGATTCAAGAATAGAATTATAAAATCTGAAAACACAATTCTCTTGCGTCACAAGAAGCCATAAAGAGAATACGAATTCTCTGGAATATCATAATTGGTTGACATTTCTTACTTAGTCTCGTAAAATGTTTCGCGATTAATACAGGTATTAAAATCATAAATCGCGAAGACATTAAAGAATGAAAGAGGAATCACATGTTTTTAGTCACTTGGGAAAATCGGGAAAAGTATGTAAGGCAGTTGCTAATTAAAGTCAGTGATATTTTATGTATGCAAGCGAAGATGCGCAAACCTTATAACTCTCCACATGAAAATTTATGTCTTAACAAGAAAAATTGGTTTTATATATCTAATTATATCCAAGAATCAGTTGGAAACAGAAATGCTATTTACTTCCAAAAATTGAATTCAGAAACTTAGGCTCTGCGTCAGATAGGGGGAATATTGTACCTTTGACCGATTTTCAATATTAATTTTAATTCTAAAAATATTTTCAATATTTTTTTGGGGGGGAGGGCTTTGTATGAAAGCTCAAAATTCTATTTCGTATTCTGATCTTAACTCTGCTCAGGTTTGCATTTATTACATATTTTTAAAACCATAATTTTCAAACTTAACATTTTTAATTATTTTTTAAAAACCTTACATGTGGCCCATCATATAATATAGTTGTGCACCTTTTACCTGCACTTATTATAAACATAACATAATTAAGGAAATGAATTTTATTCATATAAAATGATAAGATAGTTACTTTAATTTAAATCTCAAGTTTTCGTTTGTTAAATAAAAACATGTTATTTACAAGAGTTCGCAATTTTTTAAAGGTTCATTTCCTTTAAAAATATATTCATTATGTTGCGATTTAATAAATGAAGAAATCTTTACTGAACTTTATAATTTAAAAAAAAATCACTAATTTGAAAGAATCATTACTTTTAGAATTCACTTTTTTTTCTTAGCCTTTTTTGTTAAAGCATTAGATTCCATTTTGAGTAGTTTTTTAAGTTTCTTTAGTTGTTATTGTTATTTGGGGGGGGGGCATATTTGATTTCATTTTCTGTAAGACTGTTTTTTAGGACTTTCTATGGTAATTTTCTATTTAACTTTTGATTTTGAGCCTTACGACCTTTGAAAAGCCTTTAAAGATAAAATAAAGGTTATAATAAAGTATTTCATTTTCAAAGCTAATAACATTCTCAGCTCATCTCAGTTTCTAGTAACAATAAATTTATATACAATAATTCCAAGAATTATTTGTGTACAGCCAGTCATAATTAAGCTTCAAATATGTATGACATCCATAGCTAAAAGAAACCAATTAAATTTAAAATGCATACATTTTTGCTTACAGGATTAAAGTTACTTAATGAATTACTTAATATATCAAAAACTTTTTTTTCTTTTTTGCAAATGCAGTATACGAAAAATTATAATTACTTATAGTATATATTATACATTTAAAACTTTTGATGTTATTATTTTTCATGCAATGTGTCCCTAAAATTTCAAAATTATCTGTTGCATCGTTTTTTGTTTTTTTTGTATGTGCTTTTTAAAACATATTACATATAAAAATGTTTTCTTCGAGTTTCTTGCATTCGTCTATGAAATAAAAAAATAATGCTCCAGGAGTTTTAATATTCAAGGTTTCTTTCTTTTTTTTTCCTCGCTTTACTTAGTAACTTTAAATGTTCCCAAAGTATTGCCTAAAAATTGATCTTAAAACCACTGATGCATATTCGTTTCTGTAACATTCGGGCGCCTTACTATTTCACACCTTGACTTTTATTATACATCTTTATCCCTATTGTAGCCTTGACCGTGCATTCTTAAAGCTAGTAAAAAATCCATTCTTTCCAAAAGACAATGCCCAAAGTGTAGTCTGGTGCATAAATTACGCACATTTTTTTATAATATTTCATTTTTTCTGTTAAATAATTCAAAGCTTTTTCATTTGCTGTATCATTTTTTTGTTGCTAGACATTTTATAAGCCTGTTTCGTGCTTGCTACGAGTAAACTTAATTTTTATTTTATCTTTAAATAATAGTAAAAAAAAATTTCAGAAATATAATGAATTAATTATAATGCAATATAAGCTAAATAAAATTTCAGAAAAAGTAAGACGTACTTGTTCAAAATTCACTTTAATTCTAAGATGTAGATGAACATTTTGTATATTAAATTAGTTAATATTAGCTAATTTAAATCTCTTACGACATGAAAGGAAATTGATTTTGAAATTGTTCTTTGATATCAATACTTACTGTCTATCCATCGTTGAAGGGAATGAAATGTTTTTTCTGATGTCAAATCGAAAACACATAGAGCAGCTTTAGCTTCTCGGTAATAAATAGGAGCCTAAAAATGAAAAAAATCAGAAGTATTTAAATGCTTTTAAATACCCTATTTAATAATGGTGTTAAATGTTGAAAAATAAGAAGTAATAAATTTGAGATGTGTATAACCATGAACAAATATATATCAGCACTGCAGAAATTGTAACACTAACTTTAGCATTTCTCCCAAAGTGATTAATTCAAAGCTTATCGCTTACAACTATTCGTGGTTTGTCTAGATATTATTTTTATAACTAGTTTTTTTTTAATAAAGTAAAAGCAAAAGAAATTGAGGTTACTTTTGATAGGCATGCAACGTGCAATTTGGCAGTTGACTTACAAATTAATTATTCATAATAACTGATGATGAATTTTCTAGAACTGATAATCACTTCTTATATTTTTTCAAGGACTTTCGTAATCTATCCCTAAGGTACTGTATCGCATCCGCCTTTATTGTTTGTACGGACGCTTCGATAACATTTCTTGAATTATCGTTATTTAAAGATGAATATTTTTGAGGCTATGATTTGAGGTCTGGTCTGTCTTAGTGGTTTAAAAAAAAATCTGTTTTCAACTTTTTTTCCGATTACTTTTGAATGATTTTTGTAAATATTCATATACTAAAATTGAGAGCTATTTGACCAAATTGGCCAAAATTCAACATTTGGTAATCTTCGACTCTTTCATCTCAAAGCTCATAATGCATTCTTAAGCATTCTTACTTTTATAAAATATTGCAACGCTCAAACTGGAAGGCACATAAGACTACAAAATATAGCGAAGATCCCATCACAATCAAATAAATTTATATCCTTTCAGGACTCCTTTATCAGATTTTTCTAAAGGTTTTAAAGAATACTTTCATTTGCTGTAATCACTTACCATACATCGAAGCTTTTCCTCTCCAGAAACATCTAGAATTTCAAGATTCAACGATTTTTCTCTGAAAAGGCTACAAAGGAAAAGTATTGAATAATTACAAAGGTTTGAATAACTTCCGAATGAAGATCTTCTTAATTAAAATTATTTCTTATTGCTGTTTAGTTTATTGACTGATTTTGTTGAATTAACAATATATGTTTTTTTTTTCTTTTAAATAAATATAACCTTCATTCACAAAAAATGGAATAATGTCAAAATCTTATAAAATGATTTAAAAAACTGACTCTTCCAAAGTCCGCAGAAATCACCTATACATTTCTTGCAAACTCAGAAGACGTATTTTTATAATAATCCACTTTAAAAAAAACACAACTACAGCAGATAATTTTTTCATAATTATGCTATAAACATTTTAAAGTTCCTTAAATTGGTTTATATGTTTAACGAGCTGAAAGCTGCTTATTATTATATAAATGAATCGCTAAAAAAAAATCAAATATCTACAGACTTATATTTATAGTACAATTTTATGGTGAATGTTTGAGTAAGTTTAAGTATTAATTTATACGCGAAATCATAAAAACAAAATGTCGTATCCTGAACAGGGTATCCTGAAAGAAGTTGAATAAGCTTTTATTTCCTGAACTACTGCGATTAAACATCCAATTGCAAAGTTTCATTATATAAGGTACCAAAATGTATGAAAATGTTATGGATTTTGTAGTAGTGACAACATAAAGTTAAAAAAAATTAAGTTTTTATACGCCCTAATAGCGAAAAAGTGTCAATGGGTCAAATAATCATATCCATAAGATACAAATTTTCATGCTTCTATCAATAAAATTTATGAGATATTAAAAGGCAAATTCAATGACTTAGACCATTCTTCCATACATCTGACCGATGTTAGAACGAGATTTTCATCCAAATTTTCTGGGATAATATGCATGTCATTCGCATTCTGGGATAATATACATGTCATTCGCATTCTTCGACATCTATACAAAGGTGCATTCTTTTAACAATACTTAAGTATATAATCCAGTTCATCATTTATAACATAAAGACAGGCTTCTTGAATTTCTCGACAAAGATCTACGGAACATGGACTGTCAAAAGCAATTCATTCTTTAGCTCAGATATACGGCCAATCAAAACTAACTGAAAATTTCATTTAAACTAAATCTGTAAGCTTCCGGAACCGTAAATAATAATGTACGCATCTCGCACCAATGGAAGCATGAAATGCACTTAATAATTTCGCAATCTTTTGGATATGGAATTTGTCTCATAGGTCTAATGTTCTGTGAGGATAGAAAAAGATAGATAAATAATAATTGAGGAGCTGTTGCCAACTCAAATTACTGAGTTTCTTTATGACTTGCCTGCGTTCTGTGGTATTCCAATTTAAATAGTGTAGCATATGAGAAATTTTTCGTTGCAAAATTTCCTGTACAGAATAATTGGGTCATGATTCTCAAACTCAGAATGATCTCTGTTGTTGTCTGACCAATTTTCAATAAATTTCTTCTTACAGGACTTTCGAATAGACAAGGTAAACAGCTCGCCGCCAAGTAATGTTAACAATCTACGATACAACTCATGCATAATCTACGTAAGCAGATGTCAGACCTGTGAAATGTTAAAAACCTTCAACAAAAACATCCATCCTATACAAAGACATTATACCCTGCTACCAAAGGCGGGCAATTTGAGCACACATTGCTGCAATCACTGACATGTAATAATTCCTGTACGTTTTTCTTTTACACAATAACTGCTATTCACCTGCTGCGATAAAAACCAAAATAAGCATAGTGGAATAGTCTTACTCATCAGGTATTCACTTTATAGTTTTGTAAAAGTTAATGCCATGGCCATCTTTTATCGCCTTTGTAACAATATCACATGAAGATGGGAATAAATGCCATTTACCTTTATAAGCACTGAAGCAGCTGCTATTCTAATTAAAGCGAGTGCAAGTGAAAAAATGTCCTTAATATTACACTCTCTAGAAACAGATGAACAAACTTGAAATGTAAACCTTGAAAAACCATGAAAAGATTGAAATTATGAGTGTAAAAGTATTTAAATAAAACAATTCAAACGCAAATTACAAAATAAGGACTAAGAACAAGAGGTCCAATAAAAAAGTGCTACAAATTGAAATATTTCTCATTTCAAACAGAAAAGTTGTCATTGTTCTTTAAATATAACTGATTCTTCCTCCTTTTTTTGTTATAATTCTCAAAATTATCCACTTAAGTTTTTATAGTCTTACATATTAGAACAAAAACTCGACTATCTCTTTCAAAATTCGAGATCTTATAGTTTGATAATTGTTTTATATAATAATAATAATAATCAGACGGGTTATGTATTCAAAGTTAAGAATTTAGTGCTCATCAGTATACAGAACCACTTTAACGAGAAAAACTATAGTAAGTTCAAATCTTCTGAAAGAAAAGTTATGTGTTTTTAAAGAAAGTCTTGGATAATATTTTATTTGTAATGGTTTACCATTAACATTAATCAAAGGTATGAGGAATTTTAAAACTTTTACATGAGTTTTTAAGCTCTTATTGACAGATATGATCATTCAGACTTCAAACTGATCATTCAAGATTACCAAATTTATATCTATTGTAAATAAGCTAAAACATAAATTGCTTTCGATTTGAAACAGAGCAATATTCTATAGAAGTTCTTTTCAATGAAAAAAATTGAGCAAGATACTTTCAAATTCACATTGTTTTTCGAACAGATTGAAGATTAACGCGTTCAATTTCAACAAATCAGCCTTTCTCTATTATGTATGAGTTTCGGCAATTTCAAACGGGGAAATCTGTATCTATACTTATAATAAAGCTCAATGTGTGTGTGTGTGTGTTGGCGCTCTACAGGCCAGACACTTCACCCTACAGCTACCAAATTTGGCACGTGTATATCTTATAGTCCGGGAATGTGCACCTGGGGGTTATTTTTTTGAATTTTTAGTTAGAATTTTATTTATTTAAAAATTAAGCGAAATTGTGGCGTGTTTCTGCTATAACTTCCGAAAATATTACCGCACAAAGAAGATTTTTACATGAAGTTAAAGATCAAATATTTATTTTTTAAATGATACCAATGTTTTAACCTTAAAATTAAATTTCTATTTTTAATGAATTTTTAAATAAATATTTAACTATATTTTTCAACAATTTTTTTCGTACAAAATAAAAATAAAATTTAAGCTGCACGAGCACGTTTCGCATTCATGGGAAAAAATTAGCTTTTTTCAAAGTGTTGCCATCACATTGATTAAAGCTCCAACTAAAAATAAATTAAATCTTTTTGGAAATGAAATCTGGAAAAATATAATTTTCGGCACGTGTCTGTAGGAAATGAAACAAATATAAATTATTATTTTATCTAAAAAATAAATTCAAGAAAAATTATTTTATGATCTTTTACACTCTCTATATTATTAATCCAATCAATCAGTTTTATTTTAAGGCAAGTTTCGTTTAATATGAACAGGATATCCATTCAAATCAGGGCCACACAGCTAATTTGTAAACCTTTAGTAAGACACAGATATGCTGAAATGGTCTAAATGGAAAATGATTATATTTTATGTAACTTGATTCAATAAATGCTCTAATAAATAACGAATTTTTGATTTTACATTAAGCTTCTGCTGTGGAAATCACGAATACCAAAATGTTCTTGAAACATTAATATTTTAAATAAAAAGAGTTAATTTCCAATCAACTAAATCAATCACTTAAACTGACTGGTTTATGAAAATTTGAATATCTCTATTCAATAAGAAAAGGATAATTTTAGATTTTCCATTGATCGTTTCAAAGAAAATACGCCAATCAGCGCGCAGGTTTCTCAAGATTAATTGGCCTAAGATTATGAAAATGTTGAGTTTTTCTAAATTTTTAACATTCAAAACTTCATAAATAAGTCTTAGTTGATCGTGGAAATAGTAACATTCATTCATTTATTTAAAATTTGGTGTGTCCAGAATATTTCTCAGAATATGATAAATTACTGCATTAAATTTAAACTTCATAATTTTTGAAATATATTTATGGGCCTAAACAAAATATTATTATTGATTTCATTTCAATCCTTTTGAAATCAAAACTAAAAACTGAATTTTATGCTGAATCTGAGAAATTTTTGTTGAATTATTGTTTGAGATATTACATAAATGATGAAAAATATTTTGTAGTTAACATAAGACTTAAATACCGAGCGATTCTGTTTGCAATACTCATATTCAATAATAATAATAATAAATAAATAACAATAAAGATGATAAATAAAATAAAACGTTTGGTTTTATTAAAAAATATCTTTATATTAATTGCAATTTTATCATTTCCACTTTAAATTAAAGTTGAAGTTTTACCGGAAATGACAACAAATTAGCAAAATATATATAGTAAATTGAACGAAACGATCTAAACAACAGTATAAGTTTGGTATGACTATCAAAATTTCAAGATTAAAGATGTTTTGTTTGAGAATCTGTTAAGAGACAAGTTATTTAAAATATTTAATTGAAAATTGTAGAGAGCGGTAATACTGGCGAACCAGCTGGTCGCCAAAGACGGCTAGTAAATAATAAAGAGGTATTTTTTATAAAATTCATGAAATCATAAGAAAACTGAGTCCTCTGCAATGAATTTCATTTATTTTTCATAAATTTCATGCGAAAATGTTTTCAGTAAATGCCTTTGAGAATTTGAAGAAAAATAGTTTAGGCAGCAACAAAAAGCAAACAATTTTAATGATCCGCAAACTTGATGTAAACGTCAACAACTTACATTATGAAATAAAACGAAACTGTATAGATTTTAGGAAAGTGCTTCATCACTGGCTGTTGGCAATATGGAACAGATTTATTGAACACGTTTCTTTCAAGGTTAATGTTCAGATAACCTTCGGAAACAATGACATCTAAATATTTCTTCAAAATGACATTTAGCTATGTAAAATGAGTAGAATTTAAAGCGTTGTTTTCAAGAACTACCTTTTCTTGGGAATATTTACACAAGTTATAAGTAAAAAGGCGCTTCGATTTTTTTCCCCGTTTTCTTTCAGAAAAATGTTGAAAATATGTCCACTTTACTGAAAAATAAAATGGAGAGAATCCTTAATAGAATCTGTTCTACTTTTTGGAAAGAAATTCTTTCTCTATACAGGTCACGATTTGATTTGTTTGCTTGGTTAATTAGACATTGTTTTTTCGTAGATTTTCATTAATTATTCCTTACACTTTTATTGATTTAGCATCATTTGCATTAAAACTAAACCAAAGACAAAACTACGTCCAAATTATATGTGCCAGAAATGTTTAGAAAGATTGCACACGATGATTTATACTTTTTTTTCTTTTTGAAGGGAAAAACTGTAGCATTTTAAATGAAATTTATTTATATAAAAGAAACTATGCCCAATTTATTTTTCCCATTTTAATCTGAAATTCCCCATATTCTTACATGATTCCCGAAATTTTCTGTTTTGATAAACATACATGATTACAGTGTGTCTTGAAGCTTAAATTATAAGTTTTATTTTGTTGCTGCAATAAATCGATAAGAAATTTGATTCCAAATCATGAAAAATTCGAATGTGTACTTAATGAAGCTATCTATCAAATATGAACAAGGTTGACCCTACAGATGTGAAGAAATTGTGCATTATCGCAGACAATTTAATCTACTAATGTATCAAAGAACCAGATTATGCATAGGTTGGTTAGGTTGCACATTAAATAGTAAATAATAAATTAATATTTGCTAGAGAGATGCAAAAGAGGTACTGTGTTTCGAATAATTTACACACCTGAATTTTTCTAGATGTTATAAATAAATTGAGTTCCCTCATTTTACAGTAACAAAAATAAATAATATATACGTTTTTATTTTGAATTCGGAAACACTTCTCAGCAATTATTTGATAAAATTCTTTTTATTCATTTAAACAACTTGATTCGCTTATTGTGTTGTAAATATTCTGTTAAAAATGCATATTTAGTTAATCTAAGCAAAAGTGTGATCGACTACTTTTTTTAATAAAAATGGATGAATGAAAAAAGAAATTTTTCAAGAATAAAAGAAATCAAATGTATATAAAAGAAATAAAAAAAGCAGATTTTTGTTCTTGAAGTCGAAAATGAGGAGGTTTTGATAGGAAATAAAAGCAACCGTGAAGAGTTTTTTAGGGAAGAAAAATTGGTATAAACTGACTAATTTGAAGCAATGTCTCAACAAAGTGGTATTTTGAAAGATCATAGAAGTGAGCCAAACGCAAATCAAAGTTGTTTTGATATACAGTCGCAAACAATTGTCGAAACCAAATGCCTCCTAATATCATTTCCAGACTAGAGAAAACGGTTTTGGAATTGTAAGGTGGATGGTATCCTAACAATAAAATGCAAGGATTGTAATTTTAGACTAACATCTAAAGAAATCTTTCTTTCATTTCTTTCTTTGAACTCCACTCTTTTACAAATAATATCTTGGAGATTCTTAGCTTCAAATTGGGTCGATCTAAATAAACCTAGAGCAAAGGTTTCCAATAAACTTTCTAGTACTGATAGGCTTCAATAGGATTAATGAAGAATGAAAATTTATGTTTCGAAATTGATTTCTAAACGTAATGCCCTTTATTCATTGCAAAAGAAATCTTATATTCTTCATGATAATACTTATGAGACCTTTCAGTGAAATCCCTTAAATAAATATGCATACAGTCTATAGGAATAAACAAAAAAGAAATGTTAAGACGACAACTTTTCTTGAGATAATAGTTTTACGAGAAGTGATCAGTAATATGATAAATGCTTTTAAGACTAAATGTCAATATTGAAACAGGTATCTTGAAAAAGAAAAAGCGTCACGTTCGTTTATATCTTTGATTGCTTAACTTCTTAGCCTTTTTAAGCATTTAGAAAAGCCTGCACACTTGCAAAGTATTTAGAAAAACGAGAAATCGATACGAAAAAATTGTGTTCATTCTAAAATTAAATATAAAGATGTTAAAATTTTCCAATATTTGAAACAGCATCCTGCTCAAGAATAATTACCATAATCTAGAGGGCGATTCAAATGGATTTCTATAATCTTTATTGGTAAATTAGATATATAAACACAAATCAATTTTACATCGGAACATAGTATAGTCAATGTAGTCAAGAAGAAGCGCCTTATGGGTTTGGTGTAAGACTTTTCTTGCCTTAAGTTAATTGGGCAACATGAGCCATCATTATTCCAATCAAAGACATTCCGAAAGTGTGATGGAGCAATTCTAAGACGGCAGATGTGCTTTTAATTTATGTGACAGCCAATAGATAAAAGCAAGCAGTCGTGAGTTTGTATACTGAACGATTTCAATGTACAAGCTGAACTCTTAGGGTAATTGTACCTAGGTTTATATGAAGATAGATCTTATTTAATTAGCATTCACTTTTGTAGAAATATCTTATGTTTCTAGGGTTGTTGTTTTTTTTGGAAGGCTTTGTACATCTTATTTCCTAATAATCTTGTTTCATGATCTATAATTAAATGAATTTATTATTGATTCTATTTATAACTCTTCCAAGAAAGCATGCCATTTCTGCCTGTACGCTCGGATCTAAAACTGAGTTTACGGTATGTCTGACTTAACTAAAGATTTTTAAGCATTCTCCAATATATATTTGAAAGAATAAGCAAAATTTCATGATATTTTTATATCATAGACTAAATATCTGAAAATCACAAATATTTTAGGAAGTTCAATAGGGTTTTCATTCATATTATGCTTTATGAAGTTTTCTCCCCTCTTGCCGCTTCTCAACTAATTCTCAGGATTTCTTTAGTTTTGAACTATTTATAATTAAACTACATTCTTGGAACAGGTTTGTTTGTTTAATTTATTAATATTTAATTTTAAAGCTACTCTATTGAAAATTGTCTGGACTGCTGTGTCTTTCTCTTTGGATAACACATGGTTCAGCCAGGATCAGATGCCATACCATACAACACCTCTTTTCTAATCATTCCAAATTTAAAACATATCAACTTCTTTAGTTTTAAAATGCAGTATGTTTTCTATCTTGGGTTTTGCTAAATACTGTTCAACTTATTTTGTCAATATAATACAAACGTTGAAAATAGTGTTCTTCTTTTTTTTTTTTTCTTACTTACAGATTTTATTTCTTACAGATAATTTCTTTACTCTCATATTAAGTAATCCTTCTCCTAAAATTTGAAATTAAATACTACACAGTAAAGTTAATCCTACAGTACTCAGAGAGTTCAACAACAATGGGCAGCAAAATTATAGTTTAGAAATATTTACTATAGATATTAAATTTAGAATAAATATTTATACAATAATTAGTATAACATATTAATACATATTAATTATTTTATTAATTGATATATAATATTTAATTTATACAATTATTTATAATATAATTAATTAGTAATAAAAAAACGTAATTTTAAAAAAAATATATTTATAAAATAAAGTCTTAAATATTGCAATGAAATATACATTATTTTTCCCCAAAAGCAGATAAACATACATTTTTGAAGAAATATCATAGAAGTGAATATTTCGTAAAGTGGTTTAGAGAATTTTATTGCTGTAAATCAAAAAAATTTTAAATTCTAGATGCTCAGTATCATTTTTTGTTCAAATAGTTATCGCTGAAATTGCACATTCCACACTTTAAAAATCATATTTTGAGAAAAATGCGATAAACCTAATTTTTAGCATTTTTACTGTTATTAGTAATGAATTTTATTAATAAAAAGTATTCTTACACATTACAGCTCACAAATATTGTGCCTGATGGGCATGTTTGAGACGATAAAGCAGCAGCATCGATACGAGCTGTAATTGAAGTTTTTCCAACACCTGAAAATATGGCATGCATGAATATACGAAAAAAAAACATCTCAAAAAATGTTCTTCTTAACTTATAATTATCATGATAAGCGATTATCTTTTTAAAAAATCATTGGTCACGATGAATTTTTAGACAATGCTTATATGGAATTTTGAATGAAGGTAAATTTGTAGTATGAAGCTATTGTAAATAAATAAATATGTGACAAATCGTTTTATAAGAGCAGCTGTTCAGTATTTAAAGTATATACGATTCAATCTCAGCTCTTTTCTTCCTTTTTTCGATGCATTCAGAGTAAACGAGCGAATTCATTTCTCATGCAGTGTTGAATGTACTTAATAAAAATTCCAATTGGCTTTTCCCAGAAATAGAACGTATCACGTCGGTTCCTTTTCCATTTATCCTCTATGACGATCTTACTAGAAATACATATGTATTTAATCAAAATATGACAATTATTTTTCGATGAAACTAAAGAATATAGGAATACAATAGGTTGGTATTCGCGAAGGCAGTTTTACAGGGATCATAATCATGCAGACCAGAAAGAGAATCACTGCTATTATGTTATAGTGATAAACATTTTCACATTAAAATGCTAGGAAAGGCGGATAAATGTAGAGGGCTAATAAGTAATCTTAAATGTAAAATAAGTATCCGTTTACAGATCATATGAAAGGTTGCTATTTTCAATTATTAATGCGTTTCTAAATTTCATTTTCATGCCAAACTTTTATGCATAGAAAAACATGTACATTTGAAAGTTCTATAAACTGAATACATTTTACCTGCTAGCGAACATATTTTAAAAACATGAGAATCAAAATGATTTTTACAAATTTTTAAGATTACATCATTTATCTAAATATGATGAATTTTGTACAAGTATTTTTAAAGTTGGCTATAAACAGTACAAAAAAAATTACAAGCGAACAAGAGAAAGAAGAGAAAAAAAGCGTGAACTTAATTTATTAAATTAAAGGTAATGTGAAAAGAAATTTAATTAAGCACAGCTTTATGAAACATGCTTTGATTAGTGAATTAATCATCAGAACTTTTTGGATTTCGATTATTTTTAACATTTTAGTTTTAACCCTAAAGGTCATGCTATATAATATAATACGAGAATAAACCGGGATGTCAGCCCACTTCAAAAATGAAATATATTTTTACAATTTTATTATGCCTTATAAATCCAATAGAGATTATGTGAAACATTTTAAAAATCATTAAAAATTAGTAGCAAATCAATTAAAAAATAAACTTTTAGATCAAAAGACCTGGGATTACGGATTTCTACGAGAATTGTTTTAATATATATTTGTGACTAGCCGCCTTTGGCGACCAGCCGGTTCGCCAGTATTACCGCTCGCTACAATTTTCAATTAAATATTTTAAGTAACTGGTCTCTTAAGAGATTCTCAAACAAAACATTTTTAATCTTCAAATTTTGATAGCCATACCAAACTTTTACTGTTTAGATCGTTTCGTTCAATTTACTATATATATTTTGCTAATTTGTTGTCATTTCCGGCAAAACTTCAACTTTAATTTAAAATGTAAATGATGAAATTGCAATTAATATTAAGATATTTTTTAATAAATCCAAGCGTTTTATTTTATTTATCATCATTATTGTTATTTATTAATTATTATTATTATTGAATGTGAGTATTGCAAACAGAATCGCTCGGTATTTAAGTCTTATGTTAACTACAAAATATTTTTCATCATTTATGTAATATCTCAAACAATAATTCAACAAAAATTTCTGAGATTCAGCATAAAATTCAGTTTTTAGTTTTGCTTTTAAAAAGATTGAAATGAAATCAATAATAATATTTTGTTCCGACCTATAAATATATTTTAAAAATTATGAAGCCTAAATTTAATGTAGTAAGGTATCATATTCTCAGAAATATTCTGGACACACCAAATTTTAAATAAATGAATGAATGTTTCTATTTTCCACGATCAACTAAGACTTATTTATGAAGTTTTAAATGTTAAAAATTTAGAAAAATTCAACAGTTTCATAATCTTAGGCCAATTAATCTTGAGAAACCTGCGCGCTGATTGGCGTATTTTCTTTGAAGCGATCGATTTAAAATCTAAAATTATCCTCTTTTTATTGAATAGTGATATTCAAATTTTCATAAATCAGTCAGTTTAAGAGATTGGAAATTTTCTCTTAAAAGTCAGTGATTTAGTTGATTGGAAATTAACTCTATGACCGTCATAAAATCTGAGCTTTCTCTTTGGTGTATGCATTCTCCTTAATATCCGCTCGAATAAAACATCACATACAAAAGTACTACATAGAACAAACACATCAAAAGTAAACATAACATGTCAATAGTTGCCAAAAACAAAAGAGAGAAAAATGCAATTAATAAGCAGACGATATCTAGAAAAGTACAGATATTTAGACTGGAAAATAAAATTATCTGAAATTAAAAACACGCGCAGACGATATTTACAAAAGTAAAAATATTCAAACCT
Source organism: Argiope aurantia (assembly GCA_026543865.1). Lineage (NCBI taxonomy): Eukaryota > Metazoa > Arthropoda > Arachnida > Araneae > Araneidae > Argiope > Argiope aurantia. The sequence goes on along the minus strand of JAPMOR010040676.1, from coordinate 904,799 downwards.
GAAAAGGAAAATATATGAGTTATTCCATCAATAAATGCCATAAGTTTGTTTATATCTTCATTATTTTATGAGTCATTAAACATCAAAATGGTCCGGGACTAAATAAACACCCTGTATAGAGAGTGTAAAAGATCATAAAATAATTTTTCTTGAATTTATTTTTTAGAAAAAATAATATTTCATATTTGTTTCATTTCCTACAAACACGTGCCGAAAATTATATTTTTGCAGATTTCAATTCCAAAAAGATTTAATTTATTTTTAATTGGAGCTTTAATCAATGTGATGGCAACACTTTGAAAAAAGCTAATTTTTTCCCATGAATGCGAAACGTGCTTAATCTTGATTTTTATTTTTTACGAAAAAAATTATTGAAAAACATAGTTAAAATATTTATTTAAAAATTAATTAAAAATAGAAATTTAAGTTTAAGGTTAAAACATTAGTATCATTTAAAAGATAAATTTTTGATCTTTAACTTCATGTAAAAATCTTTTTTGTGCGGTAATATTTTCGGAAGTTATAGCAGAAACACGTCAAAATTTCGCTTAATTTTTAAATAAATAAAATTCTAGTTAAAAATTCGAAAAAATAACCCCCAGGTGCACATTCCCGGCCTCCAAGGTATACACGTGCCAAATTTAGTAGCTGTAGGTTGAATGCTCTGGCCTGTAGAGCGCCAACACACACACACACACACATTGAGCTTTATTATAAGTATAGATAACAGACTGACGTCCTGATTGGAGAGCTGTTTCCACCCTTCTCACCAACTCCATGGACTCGACCAGAGTTAATGAGTTTGACGACGGACTCGATATAAGACGACTAACAAACTGCTCTAAAAAAGAATTTAACTTTAATGACGATAAAAAACTGTGTTTTTATTCTCTTTTTTACTTTATTTTTATTTTCATTTCATATATTCAAATCTGTAAAATATTTTACATTAATTAAATATCTACAACACAATAATCGCGTTTATTGCCGCCAGACATAATTTGAAAATTGAGTAATGTCACTTATTTTGGAAATAAATGAAGTGCATAAATACAAGAAACATTCTATATTTTGTAGTTAATACATGAAAATTCTATTTCACAGTGCTTTTAATATGTTTTTTTTCACACTTCATATAAACAAATTTTGATTGTTTTTTTGTCTTTGTCTTTTTTTTAACACATGTTCTCTCGTTTAACTTAATTTTCTTTTCTTTGTTTGTCTCTGATCAAGAGTATATTCGCTGAATATCTTCTGTTTCCTATTTCCGAGCTTCTCTAGAAGGGGTTTTGTCGATAGCAAGATTCTTCAATGTATAACGGAGATATTTAAAATAGAAAGCTTACCAACTTCATGATAGGAACTACTGTCTAAAGAGACGCACTGTTCCTATTATTCAGACTGATTATCTCCTCATTATCCTCATTATCTCCTCATTCTTCTTCTACGTAATCATCACCCAATGAAACCTCTTCTAATACTTTTTAAAGTCTTATTTTTTCTTGAACATACTTTAAAAGATTAAAAGACAGGCTGGAGCTATTCGATTGCCGTGGTTTACACTATAAGACAGAGCGATGGAGTGTGTCAGTACACCCCGTTCTGTAAACCACAATATTCTTCGGAATTCATCGTTTCCAAGTGAGTGTTGTAGAGCATGACCTGAAAGGCAGCTACTCTACATTTTTGCGGAAAACCGTAATACTTTTCTGTGAGTATAAGCACTGAAAAATTCATTTAACACGATTTGAAGCGAACATTTCAGAATTGCTTAAGGAACTTATTTTGGTTTCAAAAAGAGAGATTTGCTAACTTGATTAATTCAATGAAAAACTGAAGCATTAATAAGGACGATTTTTAAGGTCGTTCGTTATGCCTAGATAATAGAATGAAAATCTAGTTACAGGTAAATGCAATTTACTTCGAGAAAATAAAACTGATTAGATTGGAAAACTTAAGTCTTGAAATTTTTCAAATTTATAGACAAAAGTTTTCTAATACTACATAGCCTCCAGGATTAATCAGATAAAGAAATAAGAAAAAAAGCTACTTATAAAGTCCAATAATAACACTACTCATGACTAAATTATGGTCATGATGAAATGATGACTCACGAGTGAAGCGAAAAATGTGAATTCATTTTCGTATAAACAGACAAGAAAAGCACTGCAATAGATTGTACAAGATACAAGGGTATAAATTGATGTAATTTTCAAAGAATTTTAGAAAATCACGATACTAGAAATACTAATAATTACGAAAATTCCGCCCAACATAAAAAAAAACCCGCATACTAACTATATGCAGCAATTTTAAAGCTATACAAGATCCAATTCTCTGTAAGACCAGTTTCCTTATATTTACAGGCGGTTTCACAAAATACTTGTAGTTAAAATAATTAATATTTAATAGAATATTTTTTCTATATATTAATACAATATAGGGTTTACATTTATAATATTTGTTTTAGAGTAGAAATATGCAGATCTCCCTGAATTTTTTTTCATTAGATAATAAAAAAATCTTGGATATGACAATTCTCTGAGAGAATCATAGTCCCATTTAGAAGTATGATTTTAATTTTTAACCTAATTTCGCAATAAATTTAAACAGCATATAGGAATAACCATAAATTCTATCTATAAATCAAACGTTTCGGAGTAAATAATATAATTGAAAGCAAACGATGTAGTAACACTTAATTTAAAAGGGTTTCTTTGAATGAAGAGAATGCTGACAGACCTAATAAAAAATTAAATTATTTTCATGTTTTGCGTAATGACCTTTGGATAAGAAGGATCTACGTAGGGTGATTCTATTATTCTTTACCCCTCAAAACGTAATTAAATTTAAATGTAATCAATTTTGGAAGTAAATTCAATCTGATCCTGCTTTTAAAAAGTTTAATAAAATATTTCTCTTATAAAGGCTAGAGAAACGAAATTTTGAAATATGTGGGTTGTGTATAATTTAATACAAGCATCAAATATATTATTTAGTTAAGTTCTGTTTTAACTTTCAAAATAAAAATTGTTTCCATGGTTTTGTTTAACTATGAAAATAATGAGGTGAAAAAAATTAGTTTAGCTAGAGAAATATTTCATAATGTTATTCACTAACGTATTGAATCGGAAAGTGAAATCTGAATGAAACTGGAAGAAAGAATATTTCCTAACCATACTAAAGAAATGTCACAGATAATAAATATACGTTCTTGTTGTACGGTGTATTTCAGAATGACTGGACAAACTTTAAAAAATGATAGAACAGACTAGAGTATATATATATATTGCATAACGTGTTGAGATAGAAACTAAGCTATGCGCAATAAAGGAAGTATTAATCTTTTCCTTGAAGCATCATTGAAATGTGCTTCTTTACTTTTATTTTAAAATAGTTATTCAAAATTATATCGAGAAGAATTAATGCATGCTTAAAAGAATCAATTAGGACTTGGAGAATACTGCTTCGGGAAAATTGCTTAAAATTTGTCTTAAAAATTGCTCCGTGGCATCATTTTTTAAAGCTTTTTTTTTTTAGATTAGTCGCAGTATAGTGACACTGAAAGGTGAGTAGAGCTTTTTGAGCCGTTCTTATCATGTTTGACGTTATGATAGAAAATTAATGTGTAGGTAATTTTTGCCTTCAGGACACACCTTAAGACTAGTCCTCCGTCAGAATGTCAATGGTCATGTTTAGATAATCCTATTTGTACAATAATATTTAAGTAATCTCAGCTTCAGAAATAGAAAATCACCCATTCCAAAAATATCTTATATAACGACTCCCCTTCCTTTGTTTTCGATCTCATGTACAATCAATCTATCATCTGGGGACAAATTGATGCGGCATAGAAGTTTAAAATATTTGTTGATTTCTCAAGAGTAATCATGTCATCTGACAGCAATTCAATATCTCCAAATGCATTCCCAGCAGCGCATTTTCGCTTTCAAAACGGAATGATTACATAATGAATCAAATCTAACTGGACTAGATTCATTCCAGAAATTCTCAGAATCCGCTCTTAAAATAAGCTGCATTGAAATAATAACAGAGAAGAATACAGTTAAAAATAGATGATATCGCAAACTTTTTGAGTCCTAACCTTCTGCAATAATCTCCGGAATCATTTTTTTTTTTTTTTCATTCTGGTATATTTACTGACGACAATACAAACGAGGTTGTTAATGTTAAACACAACCTGAAAACATGAGTGCCTTATTTGTATCGAAAACTGTATTTAACTTAGAAAGTAAAAGGCCTTAAATTTGTACACATTTTTTAAAAAAGCCCTTTCTGTATTAGTTATTAAAACTAATCATTTATTATGACATTTAATATTTTTTTCTCTCTTAATGTGTACGATGTAATAGGTAAATGTTTTGGTTAGTAATATCATAATTTTTGTAAATTAATTCTTTGTAAGCAGCAGCAAACGTGTCCTGGTTATGCCACTAGGCATGTTGCGCTTGTTGATGATCTGTTGAACGAGAGTCGTGGTGGCGAGGCCGCATTCCGATAGAGACCCTAGGTGGGAGTGTGAGAATCCGTGGAAGGGAGCAAGTAACATTGGGACGTTTGGGCGAATGTGTCGCAACTTGTGTCTCAGTCATTAACAAATGCAAGCAATCTGGTTCACTGAAAGTTCTGGTTCGAATCCCTCCTTCGGGTTGTTCATTTTACCTTACACCGAAAGACTAGTTTAAATTATTGGGAATATTTATATATAAATATAGATCTTAATTACATTAATTAATTATTAAAAATTAATGATGAACTTAAATAAACATCAAAAATGAAATATAAAAATAGCTGGATTGTTTTTGTTTTTTTATTTCACATACTTTAACAGGTATATAAGCGCGATTTGGTACATCTCCTTTTTAAATAATATAAAGAATATTTAAAGATCAAAAATGAATAGGGAATTGGTACAAAAGACAAACTGAATATCGAATTCAAACGCAAGAAATCAAATTGAAATATATCGGGATCCCCAGGCTTCAAAAACCATATTGGTTTAAAAATTTGTTTAAAATGCGAGAACATAGGTGTTTTCTTCGTTTCAAATTTTCTTCCACTTTTTCTGCAGTCATTTCAGCTTCCGTGGCGACATCTGTTAGATTCTTTATAAAGCACTAGTTATATAAAAACTTCACGCTTTATCCTAAAGCGTCTATAATCCCACATCAATTTGAAAAAAGAGAGCTCGAACATTGGGGATAAATTTAATAAAATGCTTGAAAGTTAATGTGAATATCTTTAATAAGGGAAAATTTGATCAAATCTAAAAGATTAATAGCCTCTGAACGAAATAACCATTTGATAAATATTTTTCTTTTTGTCATTATGTTTAAAAATTAATTACGATGATGCGTTGATGCTTATTTGAGGCGATGTGTTGATGTTATTGCTAATTTACAACTAGAAAAAGCAATTTTCTTCCCATTCCTGTGTTGTTGAAAGGTGATGTCCATTTATTTTTTATAAATCCACATAATTGAGCAATTTAAATTCTGTTGTAATAAATAATAAGCACTAGTATGGATATAGACATAAATATATTGTAATAAACAAATGTAATTTATTTGAAGGATTTTAGCTTTGTACAATTGAAGTAAAGAAAAAACATTTGGATCTCCAGAAATATTTCAAAACTCTGTATGTTGAAATGTTTGGTTTAAATTGATCTCTAGTGATTCATGCACTACTTCAAAAAAACATGGTCAGTTTTATGAAGTAAACAGACGTGTAGTGTATGCCATGAGGCAAATAGGTTGTGGTCATAGAGAAGTAAGCCAATTCATGACTGTTATGAATATGCCTCCTCCACTAAATCCTGTTCCATATAATAAACACATGAAAGCTTTGCTGCTTGTTGTAAAACCACTTGCTGAAGAAACCATGCGGTTGGCTGCCTATCGTGTTAGACAACTAAATGAAACATCTGAGTGCGGAGTGTTTGCTGATGGAACCTGGCATAAACGAGGATACTCCTCATTAAATGGAGTTGTGACAGCTCTTTCTGTCGATACAGGGGAAGTCCTTGATGTCGAAGTTTTGTCGAAAGATTGTATTGGCTGTCGCAAATGGAATAAAAAAGATAAATCTTCGGTTGAATATCAATTGTGGAAAGCTGACCATATTTACTGTATTAATTATCACGGTTCATCAAATAACATGGAACCCATAGGTGCAGGAAGAATTTTTCAGCGGTCAGTGGAGACAAGGGGACTACAGTATAGAGAGTTTTACGGACATGGTGACAGTAAAAGCTATAAAGCAGTGTGTGAGCTTGATCCATACTGTGGTAAAAGTATTAATAAGAAAGAATGCATTGGGCATTACCAAAAAAAGGCTTGGAACTGCTTTGAGAAAACTAAAAAAAACAGTCAAAGGAATAGGAGGAAAAGGGAAGCTGACAGATGCTAAAATAAATAGAATGCAAAATTATTTTGGTCTTGCATTGCGTAATAACACTGGCTCTGTAAAGGCAATGTCAGATGCAATTTAGAGCCCATTTTACCACCTTAGTGCTCAGGATACTCATCCGCTGCATACTAAATGGCCAAAAGGTAGTGACAGCTGGTGCTCATTTCAACGTGCCACTGCTCATGGGAAGCAAAATTCATATAAACATAGAGGAGGATTGCCATTGAAGATGCCAAAATACATCAAACCAATTTATTCAAAATTAACTTCTGCAGAAATGCTAGAAAAGTGTCTTCATGGCAAAACGCAAAACACCAACGAATGCCTCCATTCCCTCATTTGGAAACGGTGCCCAAAAACTAAATTTTCAGGTATCGATGTTCTGAAACTTTCAGTTTTAGATGCAGTTCTGCACTTCAACAGTGGGTATAAACCAGAATTGGAGATTATAAAGCGGATGGGTATCATTCCAGGATATTTCATGGTGGAAGGCATAGTCAACAGAGACTAACTAAGAATATCTGAAAGTTTGGGACAGTCAACATCACTGCAAGAAGCAGGGAAGAAAATGTTTACGTGGCATCAGAAAAAAAAAAAAAAGATAAAATAAATGAAAAAGAAGGAGTGATCTACTCTTCAGGATGTTTTTAATGTTCTAAATAGTAATTTTTTTGGCATTTATTTAAATATATTGTGATGAAAACATACTTTCAAAACTTTAAACTTATTTTCTAAAGAATATTATTTTTCCACTATGTTGCTTCATTCAAACAATCATAACTCAACAAGAAATGAACCAAATACAATTATTTATATATCAAAATAGTCTGTTTGAAACAGTGGATGTTTTGTGCCTCAATCAAAGTTATATTTATAGAAATAAATTTTTAATAGCTATTTAAAAGTTAAAATTATAGAAAAAATCTCACTTTTTCTACTCATCATTAATAAAAAAAATTGTAAAAAAAACTATATATTTTTATAACTTGATTGAGGCAGACAACATGAAGACTAATATTAGGCATCATTTCCAATTATAACTGTGTGTTTGTACCAATTAGAATTTAAGATATCATGTTTCAAAAAGTATGCTAATTAGTTCATTAAATATTAATTAATTAATTAATTAATTGTGTAATATGGTTTTTTCTCATTGAAATGAGCTTAAACTTATATCAATGATTTAGTGTGAAAAAATTGGACTTTTAAATTTTAAATTTAAAAAAATCTTCAAATGTGTACGTACGCCTTAAGTTGAAATGTTAACTTTTTCAAAATACATTTCTTAAACACTGGATTATAATTCATGTTAAATTATGAATTTCATTAAGGTATCAATAAATTATATAATATTATATAAATTATATCAATAAATTATATCTGATATTTCATAAGTAAAGTGTTTCATAAAATAGGAATTATGAAAATCTATCTTTCTCTGATCTGTATGCTATTTTAGAAAAATTGTAAGCATATTGGATTGCGCAGCTTCAGGAATATTTTTAATTCTATATTCTGATTCACAAAACTGTATTAAGTTAAATGTTTTGAATATTAAATTTTGTTTACTTAATTAAGAATGTTATTTCTATAAATATGTAGGCTGTTCAATAGAGAAATATAGGAATTAATAAAAAATAATTACTGGTACTTAGCTGCCAAATATTATCAAAATACTCACCATTACATGTAATGCATTTATCTCATCTTTTTTTTCAGTCTTAAATACATGTTGAAAACTATTTTTTGACAGTCCTTCAAAATCACTTCCACTACTTTTACCACTGCTTCTGATGAAGGGAAACACTTATCCCAAAGGTATTGGCTCAAATTCTCAAAAAAAAATAATAATAATCGCATAGTGCTAAATTAGGTGGATAAAGAATGCGTTTGACGTTATTTGTGTGTGACGCATATTTATAAGATAATGATGAGCAGTCTTGGACCCTTTGCTCACAAACAAGTGCCATGTACATCTTTCTTGTAAACAACGTATGAGTAACATGTAAAGAAATGTTCAACCTTTCTTCAGCGATCTTCCCTCACAATCACAGCAAATGTGCTGGGGTTTGCTTTTGATAGAGTTAGTCAACAGAGAGCAAATCACCCATAAGCTTCCTATGCCATCACTTAGCCTTCAATTAACGATTCTTTTAGGAAAAAACAAAATTGTAAATTTGATAGACGTGTGTCACGCCCATTTTTGGCGTAAGCGATGTGAACCGACGCATACTTAGCCGGCTGTCAAGGACACAGTAGTGGAATCATAACCTTGAAACAAATGCCACCAATATTTCACTTATCCCGTATGCATATAATATTAATTGTATTTTTAATCCCTATTAAAAAGTTGTAACTATTCTTTATTGAACAGCCCTTCTAACATAAAAAATCCTTTTATTTTCCATTTCTAAAAATGAAATTCGAAGATAAATAAATGATTAATAAATCTGATGAATGAAGTTCATTGAAAGCATGTTCCAAGTTGTTACTGATAATAGGAAAACATGTTCATTGAAGCATTCAAAAAATATCTTATTGTTCTATTTTAATATTATAATTCTATGTACTATTTTTAGGTTATTATAGTTTCTCTTCAGTACTTTAATCTATAGCAGCACAATTAGGTGGTAATACTTTATTTATTATTATGCATTTATTTATTATTTTGCATATTCTTCTAGACAAACTGGCCGGATCACTTTTATATACAATCAAGCAACATACAGGTTTCATTATTTCTACCGCTGTAATATAGATAACGTAAATAGAATGCTAAATTTAAAAAGTGTTCTCTATTTTAAATTGATTCACAAACGACATAATGAGCAAGTTTAATAGCTTTAGAGACCTTCAGTGTAATAGGAGTGTAGAGATTCGTTTTATTTCAGCTATTTAGGCCATTTAAATGAAAATCTGGACCCTGTTAATTACAATAAAATACTGGTATTATCAGGATATAAAGAAATGGGTAGTTAATACCAGAGCAGATATAATACGAATAGGATGGCAACTGACGGTTGGAATCTTCAAAAAGAATGTAAATAAAATTCATTCAAAAACACAAGCATAGAAATTTTCAGAGAAGGAAAAAATGACTATTTCTTTCATTATTATTAAATTGCTGTAGATTTAAACCAATGTTTCTATGTTTACTTCAATCAATTTACTTGTTTAACGTAATTTATTAAGCAAAGAATTTTTAATTTATCACTAATACTCTAAATCTAATTTAATATTTAACTTGAATAGCAATTCCATCACGTTTGACAAATAAGAGTTGAGCTAAAGTCGTATTTGTTTTTAGAACATGGAGAAAAGCAAAAATTCATTTTAAAAAATTCCAGCACCCCAATGTGTGTTGATTTGTTCACAGTTTTGCTTCAGAGTTAAGTTTAATTAGATTAACATCTCTTTATGAAGTTGCTTGAGGACTATTTTAAGATGCAACTCAAAATTTTGAGACGTAGTTAAGTGATAAGGGCAAAACTTAAGAAATAACTTTATTACGCAGAGACTGAGAATTGAAGAAATAAGAAATAGAATTTTTTGTATTTTATTTATCTTCAAGGCAATGCAATTAACTTTTAATGAAATACACTTTAATTATAACATAAAAACTTGTGCTATCGGTTCAAATGAAAAATCGATTTTCCAAATTCGACCACTAGCTTCCTGAATTGGATAAAAAAATTTCTTTAAACTTAATCAAAACAAATATATTGTTTGAATCTAAAGTTCACATCAGCACGCAATGTATGAACCCAAGTGTGGCATTTTATGCTATGCATTATTTCTTCTTCCTTTGTTTTCTCACGTATTATACAAAACCATATCACCTGGTTTTTGTTTTTTTTTTAATTAAAATGTGATGTCTTTAAAGTCCTTTTGTTATTTTATTATTGTTATATTTTGTTTCTCTAACAATTTCTGAAGTTTACTATTGATTCTGCTGCTTTTTTGGCTACTTCAAGATAATAATCCCATAGATTTTAACAGTCGAATTGAAGCCACTTTTTGTGGTGCTATCCAATAAGTTTGAGGTAACAATAAAAAAAATGACTCTATATTTCAATTATTTTAATGAAATTCTTAAAGTTAATGATAGCTCCACTTTAAAGGACACTTAGTTGACTATTTAACTTTTAACCAATGTAAATAGGATGAGAGTTTTGTTAAAATATAAAGGGATGATATTCAGATATAAAAACTTATTCTCTATTTTCACCCAGGCAACTTTTTCTCTAAAAAATAATTCCACAAGCCACATTTACGTCGTTACAAGATAGAAATTTTAATAGAATCGACGTCACGATATTATCCAAATCCAAAATTTCTCTTTTATTACAATTTCTCTTTTTTAACTGAAATGAAGGTGAGCTGTTAAAGTGCTTTTTAAATATCTTTCTTCATTTAGGAATAAAAAGTGTTGTTTCATTGATGCGGTTAGTTATGTCAAGAGTATCAATGTTATTGCTATTTTCTGTGTGAAGAGCCAGAGATAAACGAAGAGGTTTGATGCTTTGAGCAAAGAGAAAAGGTGTGTCAACAGCAAGCAAAATTCATAACTGTATGCTTGGCAAGGCAAAATTTCCCACTTCTTATTTTTCTCTATTAAATAAGAAAAAGCGTGATATTACAATAAAAAATAATTAATATAAGCGTGATTTTTAGTTCGTAATCTCGTAATGCAATAAAATCATTTCGTTATTTAAATTTTGATTTTTAAAAATTACAACCACAATTAATCGCTCTTAAGGGTTAAAGAATATTAATTCAATTGCATTCTTTTTGTAATTAGAAACTGAGTTAAAATATATCTCTATCATAAAGTCTCAAAAAATACTAGCATTAAAATTCAGAAAAGATGTGAATGTGATCATTATTTTTGGCTAACTAAATTTCCTGAAATTATTACAAATGGCTTCCCTAGACGTTGTCACTACTTTCTTAAATTCTCGATTTTGAACTATTGTGAAGAAATTAATATCCAAAGAAATAGTATATATCAATTAATCGACTCGTTGAATTAAATTTTAATTTCATACAAGTGGCGCCATCTGATAGAGAAATTGAAAAAAATACGTAACATTTAAATTAAGAAATTATAAATTAAAGGTTAAAAAACAAAGAATCGTTAAAATACGATCTGCGTTTTAGTGCTCTAATAAAATTGTACTCTTAAAGGCTATTTTTATTAATTTTATTTTTGAGATTTCAATATTGGGAATTACTATTTCCCCATTTATTAGTTTTATAGAAAAACTACTTGCTCAGAAAATAGAATCTATCGGGTTCTGTTTTAATCTGTGAATAAACTGCAACGTGTTCTTACTCACTCTTCAAATTCATAAAGCATAATTTAAAGTAAAATATATAATCTTGATTAATCCATTATTATTGTGTTCCTTGACATCAGACGTATTAGAAATTTTGCTTCCAGATAAAATCATACTAAAGTACATTATTAATCACTTGTAGAATTTACTTTCTTTAGATGCTCTAACCTTCATACCAGAACATCTATAGAATATCGTTTATTTAGTATTTTTTTATGCGTGAGGATTTAGAATGGAACTACTTCAATGCCAGTAAAATTACAAAACCTTTTTTTTTCATACTCCATTAATCCAGTCCTTTCACACTCTTTGCATAGCGATTAAAAATAGCTCACAATTTTATATACCAAAATTCCTTGGTAAAATCTTGCAAATGTTCTCAACTTACTTATGGTGTATTATTGACAACAACTTACTAATGGTGCATTAATGACAATGTTAAAATTTGGTGAATAATCGTATAATTTGTAGTGAGCACTCAAAGTTCTGATGCAAGAAGGTGCAACGTATGGTATCATCATCTATCATTAAAAAACAATGCCAGTTGAAGCTGCGCCATTAGATATGATTCCTTCAGAACAACGAAAATGTCCTTTTAGAAATCTGTACCAATAAGGTTTGATTTAGGCAAAGAAAAAAACTAAAATATTTCATGGGCTTCTTAAACTTTTCCATTCGGGTCTTTCTTTTGAATGGTAAAAATTTTCATTAGAAAAATATTGCCACAGTCACACAAGAATAAATTTAAACCATTTGGAGTAGTTTCCTGAAGCTTTCTCGCGTGTCTTATCCTTCTCCCATCCCCCTGCGTAAAATTGCGGATATTGGGTAAGGCCACGAATGCTTTGTATAGCTTTAGTGAACAATTATTACGAAATATAGACCTTTGGCGTGAATTTAACTGAATCTATCGTGAGAATATATATTTTTGGTTCTTTTTTCTCTATCGGTTTGAACCAAAATTTGACACAGAACTACAGTTGTAATCACAAGATCGCATATCGAATTCATTGATTTAAATCATTGCATTTACATGCTTGCGAAAGTACAGGCCTTCAGATGGTGAACCTCTTGTCGAATTTTATTCAAAATCGCTACGTATCTACATTTGAAATGTTAAACCGATGTACCAAATTTTTATCAATATAAGTGTTTGAGTTCGGTTACTCGAACATCAAAACAGACAGACTTCCTCTCAATGGATTTCCTTCAAAATTTGATAAAATCTACTCATTTGGTTGTAACAAATGTTATCCGTCTACCTCAAAGTTTTTTGAGTTATCGTATTCACAGACATAATGCCAAAAATGTGTTTTTCGAACTCAGGATGCTTTGAAAAGTGAAAATTTGCCAAAATCTCGATTTCGAATTTTTTGGGCGATTACAATACTGTCTTCATACTTCGTTTACGAGGAAATAAAAATTACGTATTCATTAAAGATAATCTGGAGCACGAATTCGGGAGATTCAGATCCAACTTTTTCCCGTTTTGGACGTTTGTTTTCATTATGCATATAGCAAAATACAATTTACCAATAGCATACCAGCATTATCTTACTAAAGGATATTAGCCAAATATTAAAAAAATATGCAAAACTAAGATGATTTCTGAACTGTTTTTGCTTATTAGAGTTAAGGAATGTGGAAAAAAATCCTGATAAGTTTTCTTAATTCTATTGTTTTTCTAAACTATCCTACTTTGAATTGGGAACCACTGCTTAAGAAGCCCTGATTCAGATAATACAGAAAATTATGTTTTTTCCTTATCATTGAAATTGCAACATTTCATTTTGAGTTTGCTTTAGAATTCATCTTACTTTAGGTAAAGGCGTCTAATTTGAAACAATTCGTGAGTGAAATTTTGTTTTGCATAATAAATCTTGCGATGGAATGCTTTTCGTTGCATGTGAACAAAATATGGCAATTTGACCTCGGAATGTCTCAATTCAACAGCAGTGGATAAGCAAATAAATCAGCAAGAACACCTGCGCGACGTTGGATGTTTTTCTTTTCTTTTCAATTACTGGAATTGGTAATCTTTTATACATATTTGCTTATTTGAACTTGTGACTTTCTTATTATTTTCATATATGCTATGATAACCTATGAAGTAGCTGAAGCATCAAATATTTTGCTTTTCATCAATTTTATTATAAAATAAATTTAAAGACTGTAGTAAGAATATCTAGTTTACAAAGTAATTTGATCGATCATTCTTTTATATTTAGAATTTTGTATATTTAATAGCTGGTTATTATGCAAATGTGCAAAAAAAGGCGCTTCATGAACAAAATCTTCAGTATTTTAATATCAGGAAAAGAAAGTGTCCTAGACAGAGTTGAACACTTTTTCTTTAAAATAAATCTGCTTGATTGATAAGACAAATTACTGAAATAAAAAATTGCCACAAATGCATAAAATTCGATGTATTTTCCTTTTGTCATTAACGAGAATCGAAATAATGTTTGTCTGTTTCGAAGGTCATTGAGCTCAAAAGAATATTTTTAGTTTGTGAAAATATTTAACATTTCTAAACTTTACCTTTTTTCGCAAATGTGATCTACAAGTGTGTAAATTAGCTATCATAATAGAATATGAAAACATCACATTGATATTTCATTACGCGAGCTCTCTTAGGAAACGTTACAATTGCTGATTGAAAAAGAATAGTACAGTCGATCACCCTTTCCGTAATTACATTTTTATTGGTAAATTATTCATCAAACGAATGAAATTACTCAGAAAAAATAGTTCAAAACACCAGTTCTAAGCCCATACCATAAACCGTCATAAAAATTCTGAGCAAAAATTTTGGTTTTGGGTTTTTATGACGCTGCGAATGAGAGCCGCTGTTACAAAAAGATAAATCCTCTGGGTTGGAGAATCAAGGGCTCAAACCCCGACTCTACAGAACATACGTCAAGTATACTCTCCTGTTGCCATCTACGAATGCTGTTGCGGTTCAAATGTCCAAACGTTCATGTGACATAGAAGTGTAGGAAAGAAACCACAGGCTGAGGCTGATTCTCACCATAGTACTGCAATTCAGAATGAAGAGTTTTTACCCAAAATGGGACATAAACTAAAATTAAAGGATCTTGAAAATGATGAATTTGCTCTTTTTGTGATCAGCAATGCATCATTGCAAATTTTAAAACACTTTAAAACACAAAAAAGCACTTTTTCATTAATTTATATAACCTAATCTGAATATTGCGAGGAAAGGTCAGATCAGAGTTCGATTTTCTAGCAGTAAATCTGCAATCGTGTAGAATATTTTTTGAATGTTAACATTTTTTGGATAAAGTTATCAGTTGAGCATTGATATGCTCTGCTAGCCAGGAAAGCTTGCAGTTGAGATTAAAAGTACCCGTAAAATATTCAATACTTAATGAACTGACTGTAGTTAAATTAACATCCTGTTTTAAAGGCGTGCATGAAAAGCATTTTGGGACGAATCTTTCCATTTATAACGGTGGTCAGATGACGAGAGTAACACCTGAAGACGCTACCACTGCACACTTTCATATCATATCAGCAGAAAGAAGTTTTTTCAGACGGATTTATTGTACCTAAGATTAACGTGCATGGTGATTCTTTGTGATGGGGAGTCTCCAACCTGCAACCCTCTATCCCAGATTCGAAGTAAAGTTTTGATACAACAAACACCACAGCAGTCCTGAAGAGATTAGACAGAGAAATAAGGAGAAAATGAACATTATTTATTTCTGTTACGAATATCGACTCCCAGTTTATCTAATATATAAAAGATATTATAAAAATTATAGTTTTTTAAGTTAATTATTTTTAGAATAATTATAGAGTATTTCAGAATGTTAATTGTGTCTAGATTAACTCGCTCTTGAAAATATTCGAAAAAATATGATTTAAATTAATTACCAAAAACATGACGTTCTAAACAGTAAATATTTTCGCCCTTTCTATCGCTGTATTCCTTTATATTATCAGAAACAAAGTTAAATAAAATCAATTTTAACACCTGAAATAGCTTTGTTAATTTCATTCTAAACTCTCCGAATTGCACAAAAAAAGCACTTTTAATGCAACTGGGTTATTAAAAGAAGTTTTCTGTCAATAGAAAACATTAATAGATGTTCTCATATTTGTACTGGAAACATTAAACTATATATTCATACCATAAATATTATTGTAAATTAATTTCTATTTCTGTGTCTAAATTTAAAAGTCCATTGCACACGACTTAAACTCTGTTTTAAAAATTATCCACCCTTACAGAGTTACATGCAAACAATTTATAGCACTTTTCAAATCTGCTCTAAATATTTCAAATGTTTTGTAGTAAAGCTGTTGTTATTTTCTAGAGATATTCGGCTTTTACTGAAATATAGCAAAATTTGGCTTCGAAAAATACGATCGTTTTCTCACTGAAACAATGCATCGTTAACTGAAATATTTATTTACGGCCACTAGTACATCATAAATATAAAGAGGCCAATATTTATGTGAGGAACAAATAGATATTAAGTTATGTGTCAGGAAACATTGAAATGAGCAAATATTAGCTAGGAAAAAGGCATGATTTTCGAATAAAATGAAGATAATAAATAATGAAGAAAACCAGATGTTACCATTGTTTACTTAGAATAAAAATGGTAACTGCACGCAGAACTATCAGCTGTCATGAATTTCCTCAATTCCTCCAAACATTGCCTTGAATTTGAACATTTAATTTAACTTATTAAAAAATTATTTTAAAATTAATATAGAAAAAAAAACAATGTCTGCTTTTTTTT
>JAPMOR010040676.1:837705-888243 GCA_026543865.1 Argiope aurantia | reverse complement strand
TCACTCCCACTATCCAAACGAACCCCGGTAAAGAAAATTTCGCAACACTATGGAGAGTTCTCCAAACATCTGCTACGTCTTTTACAGAAAAAAAGGAGATATAAGTAGTCAAAAGATAATGAAATTAATTTTAAATAACTTATTAATCAAAATTTAAGTCCCATAAATCCTAAGTTTAAATATTTTAATTCTTGGTGCAGATTCAGTCTTAAGAAATTATTGCTCAATCAGATGGACCAGAACTAAGACAATGATACTCAGTTTTTAAAATTCACAATTACAAATTTTCAGGACAATCTCTGTGGGAGTATAAATCTATATGGGAATATGGGAAATTATTCCAAACTTTTTATTCTGGTGTGAAACGTGCTATACTCAAAAAATTTTTGTATTTAAATCACTTTTTCATATATCTCAAAACTGGTCCGCGAATCGCTCCTTAATACATGCTCTTGGAGTGATTGGCTTACAAATATACCCATGAGTTTTCTTTTATCTTCTTGGGGAAGTTACTACTAAATGCCGTTATAGAAAAAACAGTTTAGAGTACATGTTGAATAATCTCCAAAATGGGTAGAGGCTGAATAAGAGAACCTCCTGGGTCGTGATTCTCAGAGAAGGTTCGTTTCTGCTGTGGTTAGTGAACAATGAAAAAAAAAAGGTATTTTCTTAGACTGAATAAATGTAGATCGATGAAAGAAATGCAAACAGAATAAAGTTTGAAAAATACGAAATGGAAAGAAACCCAAAACTTTTCTTGTAGATTAAGCAAAATCAAAAGTGATACGAAATTGAAAGTTTGATAAAAATAATAATTATGTTCACGAAACATATGAAAAACAGATGGAATATTTCAAAAAACAATACTTTATCCGTTGAAGATGGCTTTAAAGATAATATCCGAATTAAAATTATCATTCCCTTTTCCCAGCTGCAATTTGCCATTGTAAAACTGGTTTAGTGATCAGCGAACTCCTAAAGTAAAAGGAAAATATCTTCTGAATATTAAAACTAAGGGAGAAAGGTACAAAAAATGATGCAATTGGATCTTCCAATGCATATCTGTGAATAGAGAAAAATCTCTATTTTTGGAGGTGCATAGTTAATCACAGTTCCATCATTTTAGAAAGAACAATGCAGGCTCATCCTTCCAATACATATTAATACATAGAATGGCTTCATTCTTGTTGGACAGATTTTCTTTTGGAGTAAATAATTGTGTGGTTCTTATTTTTAGTTAACATGCAGCAGGTCATGAGAAAAATCTTTGGAAAGGGAAGCTTAAATTATTATTTCATTTTCTTTACATTGCTTTTGCTATATTAAATAGGAAAGCCAGTAGCAAATTGCAACAAAGTTTGAATAAATGCTTATATTTTTAATATATTTTCTTTATTTGTTTTTATATATATTTTTATATTTTTATGGTTTAACTACTCGTTTATAATATGCAACAAAATAATATTCACAATTTTATTGATATAAGCACCAGAAACATTTTTCAAATAGTAACAATAAAAACAACAATATTTAAAATAAGTTTCTTTCTACCATTCTTTTGTTAATTAAAATACATAAAACATCTTAAAAATATTATGATTTGGCATAGAGGTATTAAATGATATTAAGTTGCTTAGAGTAAAATAAAGATAGAATTACTTAACTAATCAACATAGAAATCTGACTGCTTCATAATTCCATTTAACGTAAGCAAGTGATAAACTGCTTCCTCTCGCACACACTTTGCACTCACGTTTTGCAAATGTATCCTTATATCCATTATCCTGTAAAAGTCATGGGCGGTGGTGGCCTGATGGTAATGCTTCTATTACGAGGCAGGTGGGCCCTGGATTCGAAACCTGTTTCCGCAAAAGAACCGCCATTGCTCACATTCAAAAGCTTTTCGCTCTCACCTAGTAATCCTCATAAGCCAAACTCGATTCATCTGATATCTCCGAAACATCGCGCTCAGCTCACGCGAAGAAATTAGTATGTCTTTGTAATGTTCTTTTTTTTTTCTTTATGATTTGCTTATCTTCGTTTTTTTTTTTTTTTATGTTCAGTATGTTTTCATTCTTGAATTGCCTTGGTACATTATACATTTTTCTTTCATATTATATAATTATTTTATATTTCAAATTCGCATTGTTTTTTCAAGCTTTCCACATTGATCTGCTATAATCGTTAAGGCGAAAGCACTATCTTTTCACTTAAAGTTTTTATATATATACAAGAAATGCTATCATTACGTTTTACTGTTCACGACAAGTTCCTCCCGTGGTCCCAAGTTCCTATTAATGTGTGAATTGTTTTGTTTTCACTCTCTGTTTTACATTTTATTTCCAATTTTACTATAATATATATCCATACAAAAGGCAATGGAACGAGGCAGACAATGCATTTAATGTTCAATCAATCAATAAAACTAATTCGAACCGCAAAAAATATGTACAGTATTTCCTGTAAACAATATCAATCAATAAAATGAAAAGATATTCTTTTTTCTCATATGTATAATAGACCAATATGAATGGAAATCAAATTAAATTCTTATGAGCAATTAATGGGCTGACTGCGCCGCTCTTCCTTTTGTTTCTGCCTTCAAAAATAATTTATGATTAATTCCCATTGCTTTCCTTGAATTTCAGCATTTTGTACTGAAACCGCTTGAGTTTTATGTCCCCTCCCCCTTTTTTTCGAACGTTTTTCTCTTTTGACACTTTTCTTCTTTACTCAGATTTATATCAGTTTTTTCACTTCATTTTCATTTTTTGTTGTATTTATTATGATATTTTTGCCTGTATGTTTTCGCCGTTGATCTTATATATTTATATTGCAGAATGTTGTTTGAACTGGAAAGGAAATACTATAAAAAAAGAATCGATATGCAATATCATTGAAAGAAGATACTTTTTTCATTTTTCACTTGCTTCGTTTTTTTTGTTGTTGTTGTTGTTTTTTTTAAGACGGGTTTTTTTAAGACATGCTTGAAAACTAACACTCATGACTTAATCTTAGGCAATATCCAGATTAAAACATCCTTGTCAAGATTACTGAATAAAGTTCCACTTAAGTTACTTAAAGCGGTAATGCTTGTATAAAAGACAGGAGTGCAAACTTGAAATCTGAGATGATTTTCCCCATTCATGTTATACAAGTGTCTGTAATAAATCCTTTTTCTCCGCGTCTTTCAATACAAAATATCATCACTCAACTTTCACTATCTTGGTTTCATTTTCTGCTCCGATAAGTTCTTACAAAATCTGCAATTTTTTACAAAATGGGATCCATAATTTTGTGTATACCCCATTTCTTAGATATAAAAAACAAAATCCCACCACTATTTTAAGTGCATCCTTCAATAATCTGACGCGTAATACACTAGCAAGGGCCTTGGAATGGACCTCTAAATATCTTTAAAGATGATTAATCGAATCATGTATCTCCTTATTTATTTTAAAAACTGTTTACAATAAAAGGCCTTTTGGTGTTGTTTTTGCAAAAACTGTAATTAACGTAAAAAATATCATCACCAGCCTATATATATATATATATATATATATATAAAATAACATGTATTAAAATAATTTAATGTAAATAAACTAGCAATTTCGAATACAGAGTCCCGATTCGAGTTCACCCAAACTTTTTTATTAGATAGACTATGTTTTTTTTTTTTGTTGTTGTTGTTGTTGTTGTTTTTTAATGAGGAGCCTTTGAAAATTGGAGAATTAAAAAAAGATATTTTGACTCCTTAATAATAAATAAAAAATAATATTTTTAAAATAGCTATTCAATTGATTTTAATGAAATATCATAAGAGAAAGCATGATTTGTTCAACTTTTTTTGCTTTTTAGTTCACGAAGTGAAGAGAAAGTATTGTAATCATCAAACAATTCGAACTCCAGATTTTGACACGTTTGAGACCTCCTTGAGTTTGAAAAACACATTTTTGGCACTATGTTTGTCTGTGTGTAACAAAGACAACTCAAAAACACTCTGAGCTAGATGGAAGAAATTTAGTATCTACACCAAATTTGTAGATTTCTATCAAATTTTAAGCAAAACTCATTCCGAGAAAGTCAGTCTGTCTAGTTGTCCGAATATAAATTAACACTTTAACAACAAAATGAATGGAGCTGCATAGATAGAATTCGGGACACAGATTTATTATCTATAGTGTAGACACCATCAAATTTCACAGGAGGTTAACTGTTTGTCGGTCTGAACTTTCAGAAGCATGTAAACGCGATAACTCAAAAACACAATGAGTTAAATATATGAAATTTTTTAGTGATTTTGTGACTACAATTGTGTCAAATTTTATTTTCAATCGGTTGTAAAAAATGCATCACAAATTCGTTTTTCAGATACTATTAACCGCGTGCCATAGATTGATCGTCAAAACACTCGTCAAGAATCACATAATAGATCCAGTAAAAATGTTAGATTCTAAAGATTAATATTTATTGTGCGCCAATATCATGCAAGGTCCACAATTTTTTGCTACTGGTATGGGATAACACCTTTATTAAAGAGTATGCGAGAAAGTTTTGGAGAAACCACTCCCACTGGTTTTATGAGTAATAAAGAATCTGAAAGAAGTTTGCGGGATAAAAATCTTCGCAACCCATATTTCAAGAAGCTGTGATTTATGTAATACTATACGCCTTTAGCTACCAGTCGGTTCACCAATATTATTACTCACTAGAATTTTTAATTAAATATTTACGTGACTTGTCTCTTAATGGCTACTTCAGCAAAATATTTTTAAGCTCCTAATTTTGATAATCGTATAATTCACTCATACTATTATGGAGGTCTTAAGCCGTTATGCTCATTGTACTATTTATCGTTCGAATTTTCTGTCACCTCCAGGAAATTTTCACCTTCGAATTAAGTGATTAAATTGCAATTAACATAAGGACATTTTTTTACTCAAACCAAGCATTTATTTAAAAATGTGAATGCTGAAAACAGAGTCGTTCGGCATTTAAGTCTAATTTTCACTACAGAATAATTTTCGTAATTTATTTAATTTCAAAGAATTATTCAACAAAAATTTCTCAGATTCATCATAAAATTCAATTTTTAGTTTTACTTTCTAAAGGATTTAAATCATGCCAATAATATTTTATTGTGTTTCGATCTATAAATATACTTCAAAAAATTATGAAGTTTGAATTTTATACAGCCCTTTGATCCTAAGGAATAATATTCTGGATACTCCAACTTTTAAATAAATAAATGAATATTTCCATCTTCCGCGATCAAATCTGACTGATTTATGAAGTTTTGAATATTATAATTTTACAACAATCAACATTTTCATAATCCTTGCCCATTCAGTCTTGAGATACCCTAGGCGCTGATTGGTGTATCTTCTTTGAGATGAAGTGGTCTAAAATCGCCCATTTTTATTGAATAATGATATTCAAATTTGCATAAATCAGTCAATGTTAGTGATAGATTTTGTTGATATGAGTGTAACTCTTTTTATTTAAAATATTAGTGTTTCAAAAATATTATGTTAAATATGATTCACAAGGTAGAAAAAAATTAAAACCCCACTAGTTATTAGAGCATTTATTAACTCATGTTACATGAACACACAAAAATTTACTCCGTTTTAGCCGATGCATGTCCATTACTAAAGGTTTACAAATTCACTGTTGAGCTCTGATTAAAGTGGATATCCTGTATATATTAAATCATATTTGCCTTAAATAAAACTGATTTATTGAATTAATAATAAATATATTGTAAAAGATCATAGAAAACTTTTTTCTTGCGTTTACTTTTTTTAAAAAATATCATATTTCTTATTTATTCCATTTCAGAAACATGCTCAAAATTACATTTTTCCAGCTTTAATTTGCAGTTATAGTTAATTTGTTTCTTAATTTAAGCTTTTGTCAATGTAATGGAAACTCTTTTATAAAAGATCATTTTTCCCATACACGCGTAACATGCTCGTGCAGGTTAAATTTTATTTTTATTTTGTACGAAATAAATTGTTGAAAAATATAGTTAAAATGTGTTTGTTTTTTTAATTCATTGAAAATAGAAACTTAATTTATAGGTTAAAACATTGATATCATTAAAAAGATAATTTTTTGAGCTATAACTAGAGGTAAAAATCATTTTGGTGCGATATTATTTTTATAAATAATCCAGGAAAACGCCTAAATTTTGCTTAATTTTTAATTAATCAAATTTCCAATTAAAAGTAAAAAAACTCACTCCTAGTTGCAAAATAATTTTCTTTTATTCTAAAGTATAAAAAATGTAACAATTGACGGAGAGAAACAAAACTATCCTAAGATACTATTTGTTATAAAATATTTTTTTCATGTTTTAGAAATCAGCCTTCCTTCGGAGATTGAGATATTGCTCAAATTTCATATTTCTGAGTATGAATTCATTCCTTCATAATTAAAATCTTGGCAGAAAATAGCAGCGCATCCGCCTAATGTTTACCCCAAAGGTGTGAAATTTTCGCTGCTCGAATGCGACCCAGTAAATACAATAATATGAGAGAATTTTTTAATTATTTTGTCTTAATATCAATCATATATCTGAAAACAATCAAATTAAAGTAAACAGCATCGTGTCGAAAATACGCGAAATATTTTTAGACCTTGCATTGAATTTGACACTAGCTTTGAAAATTTTAAATTCTCGATCGAAAAACTTTTGCTTTATTCGGTTTTCCCTGTAGATCTAGAAGTGAAATGAATTGAGAGCCAATGTTATCAAGATTTGAAAGCAAAATGCGGTGGATTGAGGATTCTTGAATTTTACAAATTCCAGATTTGAAAATACTTGAAAATTGGCATATGAGATTATTTCCATATTTCAAATATTTAATCGGTACGAGCAATTATTTTCACCTATGAAAGGAAATAAATCTCCTTTCCAGTTCATGAGTACTGAATCTCCTCAAGTATCACTTTTGAAATGAATCGTTACGAACAAGACATCCATCGAAGTAGGAAAGATTGTAATAGAGATGGCAAGTGTCTAGTAGAAAAAATTAATTTTGCAGTGATCCTTTATCTTTAAACAGTGTTTTTGAAAGAAAACCTACTTTTCTATAAAGATTAAAGAGTAGTTTTTGCTTTGTTTTTTACCAGCCCACATAAACTTAGGTCTTGTTTATTTGTCCTATGATACGTACGAAAGTGACGCCCTTGATTTACTCTCAAAAATTATAATTCAAAAACTTGCACAATACGTTTCATCAAAATTGCATAGTTTCTTCTGTTTTTGTGTCAATATCTATGTAATTATCGAAAATTATTTTTAAGATTCTAAGAATATTTTCTTTACACTAATCAATGAATTCAAACTCTTCGATAAATCTAATGATTAATTATATATTTTCTTTCAATTTCAAATGAAATTGATGCTTAGAAGTTTCCCAAAAAAGTTTTTGAAATAATATTAAATTCAGTTTTAAAAATTTTAAATCATAAAATTTATTCAGCAATAAAATCCCAGGTATAGTCATACTAAAAAAATCAACAATCTGATGATTATTAGAATAAAACCTTTTGTAAATCTGATAAAAAAAATATAAATTTTAACACCATCTTACTCAATTAATAATGTAATATTTTAACCAATTTTAAGAGAAAAAATCTGTTTTACCTTTAGGTCCGACAATACAGACTCGAGTCGTCCACATGATTCACAAAACTATCAGACGAGTCAATCGATGTAATCAAAGAGATTTTTAACTGGAGGATCTCTTTCAAAAGAAATTAGATAAAACAAAAGCAACAAGCAGGAAACAACATCTGAATAAATATGAGACCTGCCAAAAAGGGCGGAGTGCAGAAAATGGAGCCATGCTGATTTCAGATGTTCGGATTGAAAAGCAGCTGCAAATACAAATAGATCCGCGAGACACCAAATAGAATCAAACACTCTGACTAAAATGTTCTTGTTATAAAAAAAAAAAAAGTTACCAGAAAGACAAAGAGAGAATGTACTAGATACAGGGATCAGTGAACGAATAAAAAATCTGTTTACACAAACTGTAAGTGAACCATAATCTCTGCAACTTTCGATCCTATACTTATTCAGTGAAACTCTACATTGTATAAATATAGTATGAAGAAAACGTAATAAAATCATTTTCCGTTTCATTATTCATTTTATTAGAATGCCTCTCGATTCATTGATTTTGGGATAGAATACACAACAAAGGGAGTTAGTTTTTATCAGTAAATTTAGCAACGGCATTTTACTGACTATTTTCAGGATTCATTTTATTATCAACTGAATTTTTTTAATCCTTGATTAATACCAGATTTTTGAACTTTAGTTCATTTATTGTTCGATGCACGGTGTATCTTGAATGAAAACAATTGTATGCAGAAATAATAGCTAACAACGTACCAGTATTAAAATGAATTGCATGATAATAGGAGACAATTTCTGATCTGTGTTTTAGCGATTGCTTTCATTTTTAATGCGACTGTATGAGAATTTTAAAATTATTGCTATAGCTGTGGAGCTGATAAAGACAAAGACAAACATGATTTCTGAAATTGATTACATTTGATACAATTAGTTCCTTTCTTTGCATTTTTTCTCATCTGGCCTAGTTTCGAAAACTATTGTTAATGTGTTCTAAATCTAATCCGAGCGACTAAGTTGCTGTTTCGAAATGGCCTGCAGTTAGGGTTCGATTTTGCATTCAAAATATTATTTGAACATCCGAGTCATTCTTGGGCACTCGGTGACATATCTAACTACAGAAAAATGTAACTTGTATTCAGTTTCAAATTTTTTTACTTCGATAATAGAATTTCACTTAGAATATTAATGTAACTGATTTTTTTTTAAATTGCTAATTAAATAATACGAGGTTTCAAATCAAATGTTGAAAGAATTGAATTGTAATTATTATGCTATATTGTATTATTATAGCATAAATGATTGAAAATAGCGGATATATAGATAGTGGATTATCTTTTAATTGAAAACGATGTACTATCGCCTCGCCCTATTTTAGTGCGAAATATTAAATCTACTAGATTAGCTATATTTCATAATTCAGTGAAATTTTCGTTGGTGGTCTAGGTGCAAAAGGAATCTACCTTCGTCTTCCTTCCAACATGAATTTTATTACTTTACGAAATTCTCGAGAATTCTTACGAAGATCTTATGTTTGCTTCTGAAATTATTAGAGAAAAATAGCGTCTCGAAATATAAATTATTTGAGAACTTGCCAAATCTTGGACAGTACCCAAACTAACCAATCTGAAAAATATAAATAATGACTTAAGTACAATACTGATGGTACCAGGTAATCTTAAAACTCTGAAGGACATGATGTCAAAAATTGTCAGTTTTTTACCAACTATTTGAGAGTTTGTAGATAAGGAAGAAGGACAGTAATTGACCACTTTGTGGCCAATTACCTCGAAGAGAATGTCAGTTTGACAAATCGGTCAATGCAAGGATGGACAGTGCTAAAGATAGCAATCGGCCACAACAAATCCTGTCGATACTGCTACATTCAGTGGTGGCGGGGTGGTCGGCTGTACGCAAGAAGCACCCAAACTAACCATGTTATACGAGGGTTGCTTCTTACCAAAAATAAAAATGAAAGGTTGGTATATTAAATTCTATGAATCAAGCCTCCGGAATTAAAATCCAACACGTGTAGGAAAGGGTGGCAAGATTTTTATAGAAACATAGGTCTCGGTAACTTGTATCTTAAAATTAACAATGGAGTGTTGAAATAAACTAGCTTAATACATTCTAACGAGACTTCCTTAAAATATTATAGAATTGTCTAAGCACTGCATTTAAATCTATTGCAGAAATCTCAAGTCTCGATTAAAATGCTCCTCCAGAGTTCAAATGCCATGGATAATTGCCTATATAATTATGATTGTATCTGGACGAGAATAGCAAATGTCATGTGCATGACTACACTCAATAAATGTGTTAAATCTGCTACCATAGGCGACATTCAATCTTTAATGATTTAAATATTCTGCAATGGATTTCTCAAAATGTTCAATTGAAACAATTCATTAAATCAATGGAAAAGCACTAGATATTAATGGTAATTCCTCGAGTATTTCAACCTCTTTCCAAGAGAACTACAAAATCTTAAATCTACAACGTTGATCTGTTTTAGGTTCTTTTCTTAAATACGGTTATACACCCGAATATGACGTAAGGAACGTAATCATATCAACCTCACGAGGAAAAAGATCAAGGAATCTCCGTTACCGATAAAAACGATGTTATTGCCCTTGTATTTGGAAAGAAATTCCTTGAAATAAGAACTCGATTTATTGCCTCGAATTAGTATTCGTTTCTAGCGGGAAAATTAAATCGAGTACTCCGTCAAAGATTAAGTTAAATGTGCTTTATATGAAATGAAATGCAAGTATTTAACTTAGTAAATATTTAAACATTGAACCAAAATATGTGCGGAACTTGGATGAGGATCAAATTTAATTTTTTAAATATGTTTTTTTTTCTTTAATGTTATTCAGAATCGCAGTTTATAACAGGGCTGTTCAAACTTCGCAGATAAATTACACAATGTGTTACTTGAAACTGTAAATATTCATGAAAGGGCAAATGCTAAAAGTTTCAATATGTAGATGGATTATCAGTGAGACAGTCACTTGAAAAGGGAAACGCAATTGCTTGAGAGTCTCAACATTGAAATCATTGAAAGTGTTGCCCGAAGTAGAAAAATGGTGCAATAAACTAACGTCTGCAAATCGCATTTTTGTAAGTAAATACTCGAACTGATTAGCCTGGTTACCTACAAATATAGCTTGGTTCTCTTGCGTAGATAGTAAAAATTCTGTATCTTGCCGGCCCTAGAAAACATCCTTCTCTGTAGGATATTTAAAACTGCTTTTGAATGGCAGTGAGCGATTAAAACATGTCTTTGGACAAGAGACGAACATTTTGAGCTTCCAAAATGATCCACAACCAGCCATGCGATAATTTAATGAAACGTTTGAAAATTTGAAATTTAATAGTAAACTTGAAAAATGTAATAAATTTTCTGTTCCCCACGTAATCGCACAAGGGAAGAGTATTGAAATGGATTACTTCGGAGTACCTCGACCCAACATTCTATAAGAGTTAGCCTTTGTAAACTAGCGTAAATATAGTACATAGGGTAGATAATACACATTTATTACCTCATGTTTTCAATACTTCCGCGAGCGTTAAAACTGCTTGGCTGTGAGTTTTGGTCATTTATGGAGGACGGCAGTTTTATTTAAGCCAATTTAAGTTCTATGGCCCGTTAATGCTTTGAAGCTGAATCTCTAATTCTAATTAGAACAATCAATAATTCAGTGACATGGGTATAAATTCACCATCCAGTACGTTGTAAAAATGCTTTCGTATCATTATGGAAAGTAAATCAATTATTGACAACGTATTAAAGCAAAGGCATCAAAAGAAATATTGAAAAGTATTAAACGCGATAAGGTCATGGACATTCATACTCACCTAACAAATTTCAAAACTATATGCATTTGCTTGCAGTGATTTTGATTTGCTCAATTTTTATACTTTGGCTGTTATAATATTGTCTATTGAAGTACAATGTTTATTAACTCTTTCGTATGTGATTCTCTAATACAGTACCTCAAAATTTATGAATGAAATAAATAGATTTAGATGCAAGATTTCGGATATACGTTTCTGCCATCTACAGAAATTGGATAATCTCGCAAAGCAGCCCATCAGTTTTAGTCACAAATCAGGAGACACGTTCAATTAGACTCTGGTCCGATTGCCCATCCAAAACATTAAACGTTAATTCATGTTTCGCTGCAATCAATCAGTATTAAAACCTATATTTGCCAGTGCCTTCGTTCTGCAAGAAACAAATATGCATTAAGATTACAAACACTAATTTAGCACAAGGTGCCTCCCTGTAAACGAGAGTATGGATTTATGCCGTAAAACCCAAGCGTCAGTCGGTAAAAATAACGCAATAAATCTCCTGACGGTTAAATCGAACGTTTTCACTCAACCGGAAAAAGCGGAGACCTAGCGATACTGCCGGCATGAAATTAGCTTGTCTCTTGGTTTTGTTAAATCTTATTGCAAGTAATAAATTTTTAACAATTGAATTGCGTTCTTAAAATCTAGAACTGTAATTATTCGAATATTTAAATTCCTTTCTGATCTGAGAAAAGAACTAGTTTACAACTTGATATTTTTTTAGAGGAAGAGCTGATCAAACTTAGGGTAGCTCAACTTATCCTTGCTTTTTGAGGTTAGACATCTTGCGTATGCCTTATTTCATTTAAATATGAATACAATTAAATAGATCTCATGCGAATGCAAGTATTTATCAAATACATTTTCTCTAGAATTCTAAAAATAATACTACTAATCGAAATTGACTTGGTGCCTGGTATTTGCGTGACAGCAACGATTAAAATCGATTCTTTACACTTGTGAATTCTCTGATGCGATGAAGATTCCGCCATCCACCTAGGTGTTGTAGATCTAACATTGAAGTGTTAGTTTCGTATACTAGGACATACTGGAAAGGACGCCTATGGCAATGCGTTATCACAGGCGACATGTGAACGGTAATGAATTTGAATTCATGTAGTTAACAACTTACATTAATGTTTTTCTATGAAGATCAACCGACTTTGACATCTGAAATAGAAATATAACAAGTGCAATCGTTATAAAATTGACAATTTTGTGAATCTTAAGTGAATTTATAATGCATTTTTAAATTTAAAAATGGAAATGTCATTAAAGTTTGTTTCTACGCAGCTCCTTTCAAAGATTTGGGTATAATTACTGCAATATGAAATTGCAGTAGACAAATTTGAAATGGAAATTAATTTTCAGTGCAAGTTGAGTGCTCTTGGTCTTTATGTAAATAATTATACATATAAACTAAGCACAATTCATGACTAGCTTCATCTTGAATAATGGAATTGTATTATAAAACTATACAAGAGAACTTCAATGAATCGTTATTGCATAGTACAGATCAAACTAAAATTTTTACAATGTTCGCAAATTTGTTCTTTCGTAAAGTTAAAGCCTCGAATGAAACTATTGTAAGCGATAAACTACACGCCAGTGTTGTTGTTTCTTATGGGACTTGTCATAGACAAGCACGCTGACGAAGTTGGCGATCCTACACACCGGTTCGAAGGTTAATGCTGTGAAGCCATGCGTTTAAAGTTAGGTCCAATCCATCATTCGAATGATCTGGCAGATTCAACTTCATTAAATCTGACTTGGTCACTCGGGTAGATAATCCTTGCTGAAATAGTTCAAGTATACAAGTTACAGCACTTTTTCTGGAATGTCAAGATTATAAACGGAAAAAAGAAAGAATCATCCCAATTAAATTTTTATCGTTTCAATCTTAGTATATTTCGGTTGAATTTGAACAAATGGTTTGAAACGGAATTTTGGTACATACGAGGTTAAGTAAAAGCCATCAAAGCTAGTCTTCACTACGAACACAAACTATCGACGAACACTAACACAGCCGCTTGAACTCGCTATCGCACTTAACCAGTCGAGCTTTTTTTTTTTTTTTTTTCCTTCATAGTTACAGTGTAATGGTTGGTACACTATCCAGCAAAACTAATTCAGTAGAAAATCTTCATGGATTTATTTAAATGTATCCAGCACTTATGGCTTTTTTACCATTCTTCAAAAGAATATAGATTCAAAGCTTGAATCTTTGTATTACTTGCTCAGGATTCCTTTTGAAAACCAAAAATAAACCGAAGAATGTCTTTGTAAGGGAGTGCAAACTTAAAATTATGTGCAATCTTAAATTTTATCCGCTGGGAGACAATTCGCCTTTGTGATTTGAAACCCACCTCAATCCAATCAAAATAGCTCGATTATAAAATGGTTGTTGTCGTAATTAGTCATCAAGGTTGCTCTCGCAACATTTATTTAATAAGTTTAAGGTCTTGTTCCTTTCGCAAATATTTCGATCCTGAAAATTTCATTCGTTGAACGCAGCATAGTTAAAAAGCAAAAGCTTTCCTCAATGCAATAAGATTCAACAAATCATTTGAATATGAGTGACAGCATAAGTTCTCTGTTAATATAGAATCGGATGCAAGTAGAACAAGCCTATGTTTAGTTTATATCTCCTTGTTTCTACACGTGAATCGCCTGCGATTCATACATACCATCTAACTAGATAGTTATTTGCTCTTAACTGTAGTAAAAATATCTTGCTAGATAGTAATTTAAATCACAGGCATCTATCATGGCAGCGAACATACTAAATCTAAAGAGCCCTTGTTTAGTTCCATTGATTGTAGTCTTGACATCCGTAACTAGCTAAATTTGCAATTTCCTTAACGTGAAATTTTAAATCTTGTATCGTGTCCCCCTTTTTTGTATGCAAGTTAGAACGGAACCTACACTTTCTCTTCAAAATCGATTATGCGGCACAATCTTCAGTTTGTGTGCACGTAGCCACCTCTACTGTATTCCGCGCTGGCTTTAAATAAAATTGGCTAATATCCGTACAAGTTTCATTATAAATTTTTGAGTAGAGTTCTTTACTTTGGCTAAATCTTGACAATGAACCTTTTGCATAAGATGGCTAGAAAACGCTGGAAACTTCTGTTATTTGTCAGTCTTGATGATAAACAGCTTAGTGCCAGCGTTAAAACTAGTCTTACTGTTTACTTTTCTATTTGCTTCAAAGGAAATGAGAACAAATAGCATTTTAAATGTTATGTAATGTCACTTTTTAATATAATTTGTCAAGTAATGTCTTGTTTCTTATATATTGTGACTGTTTGCTATATTAGGTATAAGAATTTGTAATTGAGTGCAATTTTATTGTTCATTTTAGCAGAACAGTATATCAGTTTTACAGCTTTTGACTCTTAAATCTGTATCTTGTTTCAGTGCAGCATAAAATCGGATTTCTAGACAAGATGCGAGTTTTCTTGTAAACAGTGTAGCCTTGCATTGGAAATTCTGCAATTGCATTCTTGTGTGTCAAATGTATAATTTCACTATTCAATTCGAATTTTACATGTGTAATATTGTGTGCATTAAATCAAATTGTTTTCTTGAAAAATTGAATTTCTTTTTGTAACATTTGTCTTTTTGAATTTTTAAACCAATTTGTCTGGAATCTTGGTATCAATATACTGCTCTCTTCATTTTGAATTCTGCTAGTTTAAGGACAGTCCCCAATTGTACTAAACATCTTGTAGAAGTTGACTTCCCACTAACTTTTGAGCCATTTAAAGCTTATTTAGATAAGTTGCTCTTTGTAGGAAATTTCTTTCACTTTCAAGGAACCGAAAAACTTTTAATTTTGCTTCCTTGACGATTAGAATAGTTGAAGCACCACTGCTGTATAAAATTTCCAAAACTGGGAAGTTTCTAACTTACAGCTTTGATCTCTTGGAGAAGACACAGGTTCAATTTAGGTAAAAATGCCTTCCGGAAATTCGTCTACCAAATTTCTTATTTACTGATTTGCTAATTCAAATGTACCTCCCTTCTTAATGAACAGAAATATTCAAAATGAGCTTAGCGACCTAGCTAAACTCCATGCACTTGTTATTGCGAGCCTGGTAATTTGAATATAAATTTGATAGGGTTCTTACGAGGAAGCAAATCACTGATGCTCACCTGGAGTGAAAATAACGGTTACGGAACGCTTTCTTAATCGCAATCGTTTTAGTGGGGTTTGTTCAGATGTAAAATTATGTAGATCTCTTAATTTTCAAACTTGGTGTATTTGAAAATGGACACCTGCGTAGTTGCGAATATAAGCAGTCACTTCATTGAGGTTTCATTGCCATAATTTGAGAATTGTAATAAGATGTTCATTTATTCGCGTCTAAACTTGTATGATTGTAAATGGTATAAGCCTGAATATTTGCGTTCGTTTCCGTTCGAATTCTTATCTGCTTATGCTAATAAATTCGACTTTCAGATCTTTAAAGAAGCTTAGATGTTTCAACTTGGGGAAAGTTATGAAATAGCTAATGTCTTGGTGGCTTTCGGAAAACCATTAAGAGAACCGTGTGATGAAATGAAGTTAAAATGTACCGGTAGTTAAATTGTTATTCATTCTCTTGGTTTTTCTTTTTCTCGTTCGCAATCTTTTGATTTCAGCTTCTCATCACCGTTGCCCTGACGTAAAAAAAAAAAAAATCACTTAATTTTATGTTAACGAGCATAAAAGGAACTTGAATTACACGCTACATTTCAAACATAAAATAGCAAATGTCCTATCGGATTATAAAATCAAACATTTGGGGCAACTAGGAGATTGAGATCTTTTTCACTAAACACTCTGGAGAATTGTGTGTGTGTGGGAGGGGGGGGGGGCTTTACTCTTTTCTGAACTTACAAACCATTAATGAAATGGTTTAAAGCTGATGCTGCGGAATAGATCTAGGGATGGATGACGTCTTGCAATGTCTTATCTCGGAATGCCCTATACTTATTCAATCGTGCTTACATCGAAAGAGAAATCTATTATATGCGCTTTTTCAAAGCATTCACTCCAAACAGTTACAAGATCGGACTAAAATAGTAGTACTTAGGCAATGCTAGTTTCAGCATTTTCCTTTTTCCTTCAAATTTCCAAAACCAGTTTTTTAAACTTCAATATCTATACAAGTACCTTTTAATTTACGACAGTTGAAATAAGAAAGGAATTAATGTGAGTCGCCTTAAAGAGCTATGATATCAGGCTTCATGTAAGTATTTTAAGCCCATTCCAAATATTTAAATATGAAGGTTGCCATAGCCTTTGAATTGACACTGAGTCAGCAAAGTAAAAATAGACCATATTTATCTGCAAACCAAACCAAGAAGATGAAGAAAAAAAATTAAAAATAATATTTTGAAGTTCATTCAAATTAAAATAAATTACTCATTAAAGTCGTGTACTTTCCTAAAAATCAAATTGAAATTTTTTTTAAAAATGCATTACTTTGAAAGTAATACACAATTTTTTTTTCACAGAAACGTTGGGACCTTGAAAACTGGGGGATGGGGGGGGGGGGGAAAAAAAAAATAAATAATTAATCCAGCCTTATATGTTTGCATGTTAAAGAAGGTCACTGCTCAACTGTTAAATCAGAATCTGCATCTGCGTAAATTTCATCTCCGAACATGTAGTTATAGGACATCGCTTGAAATCTTTACCATGGCTCCGCGTTGGAATGGAAATCTATTCGAAAAGTAAGACAATGTCATTCTAATGTAGAGGTACAAGGCTCGCTTAACAGTAATATTAAGTTACATTTGCCTTGTTGTAACATGTCTGATATACTCCGTGTGAATAATGATATAGTTGGATTGTAGAGAAAATCTGGATTTGTTAAAAAACGATACATATCCAACTCTGTCTCGTATCCAGTATAAATACGTTCTCTTTAAGCCAACTAGTCCTACCCGCGAATTTTCGTGAATGGAACACATTCAGCAATCCTTCCGACACATGGACCATACACTCCTGGGTGTCTATTTAAGGTTTACCTTGAAACTACGGTACCAATAAATGCCGACAGTTGTGGGATAGGTCAATTGAAGTACTTTGTTCCTTTGACAGTTAATGTAAAATATTGTCATTGGCATTGTACTCCGACAAAAATAAGTACAGAAGTCTTCATACGGTTCCATCCTCTTGGAACAGTTGTTATAGCCAAGATATGGCAAGGTGTTTTTGCAGTCAGCTGGACTCTCGGTAACAAAACTGAAATCAGTGTTATGCTGTTAGCCTGTCCACCAATGCGACCATTACAGACATAAAGCCCAAGATGGAATTTGTTAAAATTAAACAAAATATTTTCAATGCAAGATGGTTGGTCGATCTGACCTGTGTGAAGGCTCAAATCGGTAATGAGAAGACCACTTATCTTACAACGTAGGCCACAATCTCAGGAGGGAGGGGGATTAACATTTTTGCCTCTCATTCTTTCGTGAAAAAATAAACCATCTTGTGAACGAGTGGGAAAAACTATTGGAACAAACAAAATTCAAATTCTGTCATTAGTTAGGGCATTTCTGAACTAAATGAATAAATCATTTTGAATCCCGAATAAAATTTGTATCTACTATCATAGCATATAGGGTCCAATTTCGCCTTTATTATTATTGATTTCATTTATTTTTCACTGGCGTGACAGCCCTTGACAGGCCTGGGGCTTCCTCAGAATTCCATTATCTGCAGAACAGTTCTTAGCTAAGGCTTTCGAATTTGTCGCCTTAATAGTTTTCAAGTACTTTTCAAGGAAGTCAATCCACCTAAGTTTTGATCTCCCTCTTTTTCGAGTAACAAATGGTTTAACCAAAACTCTTTCTGGTGGCTCGGTTGTCAATCCAATCACATTATCTCTCTTCGCCTATTTAATCATCTATATTACTATAAATTTAATTATATCTGGCCTTTTAAAAGGATTCTAAATTTACAAGTTGATTCTTCTTTCCCAATAATTATCACATTTAATTCTATCAAATATGCTACTTAAAATTTTTCTTTCGAATGCAGGAAAAGTATTTTTATCTTCCTCAGTCATTCCCCATGTTGTGTGAAAACGGGCTTAATCAATGTTTTGTAAAGGGATTTCATCTATTAAACTGCCACATTCTATTTTTAATTCACAAAAGACTAACACCTTCAGATGTGCCTTCTGCAAAATAAAAGCGAAGATGAACGAAGCTTTGTGCAAGAGTGGATGTGAAAAGGCGATGTTATAGATTTTTACTTTCAACCCTCAAAATTTTAAAATAAAATAAAACCAAAAATAAATTTTAATTTTATTTACTTGATTTTGGAACTTAGTCCCTAGGGCATTTTTTTTTTTTTTGCGTCCTTTTATTTTGTTTTTACTGAATCCTCGAATTGTTCTTACTGGATATATGTTTAATTTTATTGGCATTTTAAAACTGACTGAATTTTGAATTCTATTTTCTCCATATCGGATGGAATACCACTTAGCAAGATTTTTATTTTATACTAATTCCAAAGTTTATTATTAAAATTCTTCACAGCAACTTCATCTTTATTAAGGGTTTTAAATCCTGTCTTTTTATCTTTTTTTCCCCTCAATGTAGTATAGTCTTTTGTGTTGATATGTTTTTAATGTTCTTTGTTTTAGTGTTGTAGTTTTTGTTTGAAATTGCATTTTATGACATAATTTTATTACTATATTTAATAAGTTTGTTGGTTCCCTGCTCGGGATTACATTTTTTCGGGCAGACTCGCCCAGTACGGGTCTCTTAACTAATTATGTAAAAGGTGATGAAGATGGTAGAATTAATTATCAAGATGACAAAAAAGAGGTCATTAAAAAATCTTTCAGATGAAATATAACAGCATCTGATAACCTGAAAGAGGATTAGAGAAAAGTTAAAATGTTACAAATGATGCATTTTAATCTTCGTAGAATTGTGAATTTTTATGAAAAATATGTTTGTAATCTTGCATTGTACAGGATTATAGATTGTGAGATTGATACACGTTACAGTCAATAAAGTGAATGTAAATAATTTTCTCGTTTTTATATCTTAATTCAGTGGATAGAAATTGGGAATTTTTCTTTGTAAAGAAGTTTTTAAGACAAACAATGAAACATCGTTGAATATACTCTACGGTACATACAATAATTTATAATCTAAACACATTAACTTATCCTTTTGCATTGTTATCCTTTTACATGACTTATCCATTACATTCAATGTTTTCAACTTTCCTATTCCATGCTAGATTTGCCGTGTAATCTAAAGATATAAGTTTGAATAATTTGCAACGCTCATAATGGTCGTTAATTATTAAAGGCCTCGGGTCGCAATCTTCCGTGAGAACAAAGTTCATAATGAGGCATGTATATGTAAAGAAATTTTTCATAATTCAAACGAACCGCTATGTAAATTGATTTATTTGATAAGCCTCGCCTAGTTTTAAAGTTTATCAGAATCCTTTTGAATCATTCTGCCTAAATATATATATATATATGGTTCTATTAATTATGTAAATACATTGAAAAGCGAGGATTATTAAAACGTATGAAAAAATTAGGTCTCGGACGCTAAGATTGGGGTCAAAGAAAAGATACTGGTGGCTGTTTATCAGTCATGTAAACACGTTCGGTAGCACGTGTACTGTTTTCTGAATAGGGTGGTTCGTGTCATGGAACATTACTAGCGATAATTCCTGGAGGTAGGGCGTAAAGTCATGTTTTTATGATTTAAAAAGTATTTTTCTTTCAGAATTTTCTTCATAATTCTACAGCTCTCAAATTTAATTCAACATTTATTCACTATAGTCAAGGCCTGAAATTCATTTATGCAAACTTTTCCCAATGAAAGCTGTTCCGCTAGAATTTTTGGAACAGTCATGTTAAGCGTATAAACGGCAATAAAAAAGTATATCCAAATGGCTACACAATGCACTAGCGAATTAAACTTTTAATAAACATACATGAACTAAAAGTTGTATTTAATATTATAAAATTGTCAATCAAAAATGGAGCTTCTTTTTTCTCTCAGACTTGTATTGTTTTTCCACTTCTACGCCATTGGTTATTCAATTGTCCCTTTCACTCAATTGTCTGATACAACCTGCAGAAAATGCTATAGTTCCTGATTTGCATTGATTTCATTTCCTGATGAGTAAACTCATGCGTCGTTCGCCAAATTCAACATTCCGTTTCCATTTTTAATTTTGATTTACAACTTAAGTTCCAGCATTCCTCGAATTGCATTGTAGCATTTTTCGTATTCACTTCATGCATTTTATAATTTTCTCCCCTTTCATATGTTTTCACAGCGGCATGTAACGGCTTGTTTTCGATGTTGCGGCCGTGCATGAGGATCTGGTTCTTCAATTCAACCAAATTTCCTGTTTCCTCGATAAACTATATCTCTGAGATAGCCCCAAATCCAAAAATCACAAGGGGTTAGGTCAGATGAACGTGGAGGCCATTGTGTAGGAAATGCACGACTGATAATGTGATCCTTAGCAAAATGACGCTGCAGAAATTGTTGAACCACACGTGCTATGTGAGGAGGAGCACCATCTTGTTGGAATACTGTTGTAGTGAGCCATCCACGCTGCTCGAGTTCTGGAATGACGAAAGTTTACAACATAGTCCGATAACGTGCTGCGGTTACGGAAAAGGTTGTTGGAAATGGCCCAATCAAAAAGGTCTCAATGAAGCCGATCAACAGTAACATGCGGTGAATGCAAGGGCATTTGTTGAACCTTGTGAAGATTCGCAATGGGCCAGATACTGAAGTTTTGGGTGTTCACTATTCCGCACATGTGAAAGTGAGCTTCATCGGTCCATAGGATGTTCCATGACCATTTCTGTTCCACCTCCATCCGTGCCAAGAAAGTTAAAGGGAACGTTTCACGCACATCGTTATCGGCTGATTTTAACGTTTGCAAACGATGGATCTTACATGGATAGGCTTCGAGTGCTATTCGCATACACTTTCAAATTGTAGTGTATGGCACCTCCAGTTGCCTTAATAGGCGAGAGAACTAGGTGTCCTTGCTGTTTTCGAATTCGCTTGCTCACCGACAGAGGTTGTGACATCTACAATCCTGTGTGGTATCCGTGTTGTACGTCCACGGCCTACTTTAACAGCACAGCTGCCTGTTTCCAACGAAACATTTGACCATTCGACGCAGAATGCAAGGTTTTGTTATTGGACGCGTAAGCTGATTTTTGCCCTCGGTACGGCAGCGTTATTGCTGTTTTGGTAAAATAACTTCAGTAGCAACGCACGCTCCGGCAAAGAGAGAACCATCGTCGTAGCTTAACGTTGGGAAACTGTACGCCCAGCTTTTTATCTGTAACAAGACCTTTTGTTCGCTTATTATGTTATTTTGTTCTCCAGTGCAGCTCGCAATGTCGAATATTCGAATTTCATCTATCTAGTGAAATGTGTGCGTTAGTAATGCAATAATAGAGTTTATTACAAATACCTAGTATTCCGTCTTTTATTATGGATGCCATGTTTCATATTCATTAACTTATACTGATCACAGCGTCACAATTCATCTAGCAGCCTTTTTTAACTCATTTTTTTTATTGCACCAGTCAATTTCCCGTGGCTTGAAATGTATATCCTCCAACCATGAAGGCGTTACGTCGACTGGTTCTTTCGACAGGGCGTTCCAAACAGGGATACTTTAATTTGAATCGCCCTGTACTTGTTTATTTCTTATCTACATATAATCCCATGTCACTGAAAAAATAAAATTTCGATTTCCCTTTTCCATAAGTGTAGTAATTTTGTAGGATAAAAAAAAATGGCGAAATAATTCGAGTTTCGAAAGAAGGGCCCGAGCAGTACAATTTGCCATTCTTTTACATAACTTTCTAAGGTAACCTATTTAATAGAAAATGTAAAATGACGAAAATGTGCAGCTTTCACATTTTATCCTTCTACGTCCCAAGTTCTAGTATATTAGTCTTGTAATGATTTATCAGTAATATTTTAGTTACTTTTATATTCTCGTATACGAAGCCTATTGTAATAGATTAAATTTCAAAACTGAATATTTTTTAAGAATTTTTTTACCCACCCTGAAAACTAAAAAAAAATATTTTTAACTTGATTGTCAGTCTCTCCATGAACTAGAAAACGAAACGAGCTTCACTAATAAAATTTGGTATACAGTCTTTATATCAAAATTATAAATTTCTAACAAATTTTGTATAAATCCGTCCACGATAGTCTGTCTGTACGTATGAATGTAAACATAACTCAAAAATTACATCCACCTAACTCGTTGCGTTTAACATTTTGATTTCATCATCAAAAGCTTGGAGCTATATCAAAGCGTAGATAAAAATCCGTCAAAATAATTTAGTTGCATGAATTTTAAGTCATTTTGTCAACAAAATTTTAAAACTGTTCAAATATGAAAGATAAACCATCGGTATACAGTATTGCCAATAGTCAAGTCGTAGTTTGGGACAAAGTAAGGGCAGGCCCCTCTCCCCTCAAATATATACACCCAACACTTCCTAAATAACCTCTCCTTCCTCCTGGCCGGTGGGACCCTGGAGATTTTGTCCAGCCCTCTCTTTGCGAGTCTGCCCCTAAGTGAACACGATAATTCAAAAAACGCAACAAGTTAATTAATAAGACCACATACGAAATCTCATTTAATAAACTGTATTAAATTTTGAAACCAATCGGGCAAAAAACCTAAATTACATACTTACTATAACATGAAGTTGTACACATAACAGTGCCGTGTGACCTAGTGGAAAAGTAACTGCTATGGGGAAGGATGGCTCCGGGTTCGAAACAGATTCAATTAAAAATCTGAATACGTGGACCAAACATCCTCCCGTTTGTGTGTGTGGAAGTTTGAAGAACCAGCTTAGGCATCGTCCTCTGACCAAGAATCAGAACTACGAGTTCCGTTCTAAAATAGCTTTAGTTTTATTTACAAAAGACTCTATGATGTGGAAGTCGATAGGATAACATTGTCGCTGATTTTCTAACACTTGATCAAGCGACAGTAGAAAACACGCGTATTTTCTGCTGATTTTCTATCATAAACTAAATGCTTTAATCAAAATTATCATACTGTAACACACAGTTGTTGTTTTTTTGGAGGGGGGGGGCTTATGTTCTCTTAAAGTTGAATAAATTTGTGGTCAGTTATCATTTTTTTAATCATTACAACACATTACGCAATGTAGGAGATTTGCACTCCATGTGAAAAATGCATCCTTGTGCCAAAGATCGGTATATCCAGATATTACCAAACAATATATGTGTAAAAGTTTCACATATTCTAAATGCATGCAATCACTGCAAAGCGAAGTGCAGGTAGTGTAGTGTAGTGTACGACAAACTCCATGAAAGAATACAATCTGAGAAAAATTAAATGCGTTCACAGAAACCAGTTCATTATTCTCATTAATTGTTTGTGAAAAAATTCAAGAAAACGTATTCCGAGTTTTAAGTTAAACTGCAAACCTATTTTAGAGAAATTCTTTTTATTTAAGAATCTCAAACGTCGCCGCCATATGAAATATCCGAAAAGTGTTTATTCAGATTTTCGAACCGTATTATTATGAAAAGCTAAATAGTATCCTTACTAGCATTTTTCCAACAAAGTCACGGATATAATTAATATATTTTAATAAATTATTATTTTAATTCGAAAAACTTAGATTTTTTGCTAAATAACTCAGTTATTTTGTTATGAAGAAAAAAATTTTATTTGAAAATTATTTTAATGCCTAAAATAATTATTTTACAATTAAAAGTAATTTACAATATTTTACAATTGGCATTTTCATCAAAAATACTGTATTTCATTGCAATCAGACTAGATAACATTTTCCCACTCATCAAATGTCTCATTCCACAATGATGTTTATAGCAAGATCTGTCTCGTAAAGAGCGATACTTTTAATATGATGCGATACTTTTTAAATACATTGTCTGGTTATTCATTGCGTTTTAGGGGTACAACTCCGGGATAAAGTAGTAAGATGAAAGACGCGTTCTTTCATAAATGATTTCCACTCACTATTCCACGTTTTTCTCAAAGTTTTTATAGGTAAGCTGCCATTCTTTGAAGATCTTTAACTTTTACACAATAAGGCTGAATAAATTAACAATTTCAGAAATAATTAGAATCGAAAATTCTGTCTCCCATAACCATACGGTGTTCCAAATCGCACTTTTGTGCCCCTCCCCATGGCGAATTAAAACAATTTTCTAAGTCAGAAATACAGTGAAGCTTTTTAACAGTTAACATGGTTTATAATGTGTGCAAGTGCTACAGGTATGAATTAAAGTTTGACTAAAACATTAAGGACACAATTCACTCAAACAGAATGCCACTATTTATTGATTAAAAAAAATTAGCCCCAGAAATGTTTGCATCAAAAAAAAATACTTACTCAGTTTATAATTATTTAATTTTTCTTAGAAATATTACATTTTGCTGATATAAGAATTTGATTTCTTGGAGATAAAGTGGGATCGAATATTGGAACAATGCAACCAGGATAACCTGCAAAATAAAGGACTAATCAGTTTACTCAGCTAAAACAGCTGTAAATAGAACTCAAAATAAAGTCACTCACCTTGTTCGTATAAATAGATCAATCGATCTAACAAAATCAGACTTTCAACTACCGGCGCAGTTATCAATCTTAATGAATAAAATATTAATACTTCTTTCCATCGTTCTAAACAAGCCTGAATCTCAGGTAGAGAATAAAACTCATTAGGAACTGTAACTGAAGCTTTGCTAAGAGCTCTTTGTGCATACCTAAAAATAAAAAGTTTGCCAAAAGTAGACAAAAGACAAATGCAACATAATCACAGAATTCTGACATTTAAGAAAATGATGGCATATTTGCAAATCTTATATTAAAAACAATATAAATTTTATTATAAACAGCTTTTACTATATATATAATATTGGAGGGACGAATCAAGAAAGAAAAAAAAGATGTTGACAACTTCAGTATTTGCGGATCCATCGTTTGTGTTCAGAGCATATAATGATATTTGTTCAGTACTTTGCTTCCAACGCGCCAAATTGGCAAGCGCCCATTCTAGGGTTGCTCCTTTTTTTTTTTTTTTTTTTTTTTTTAATTGCACAGGTCATGACCCACCAGAACTGTTTAGAACTCGGAACGCGATGCTTACCGTTGGTAGCGGGGTGACTCCATGTCCCTTCTCATAGAAATAAACCGCATTTTATAGAAGCATCGTTTCTTCCTTATAGCGACACCGCAATTCCTTAGTTTATTTTAATTAGTTACACCGCATTATTTAGTTCTCAATCTCAATTGTGGAGCCATCCCAGACCTCCACAACAATATTTTAATTACATTTATTAATTTATCTAATAAATACTAATTTTGTTTACTTTGGAGTTCTTAGTAAAAAATTTTAACCAAAAAGTTTAACTTCAAAAATATACATAAAAGGAGACGAAAAAAGGAAAACCCATTCGCTATTTCATTTGAAATAATTGCTGCTATGCAAAGACGCGTTCCTATTTTTGCAGAAATCACTTGTCGACAAACGGGTGAATTTAACTTTCTCATATTTTCATAAGTTCATGACTTTAACACTTCAATGAACAAGTGAACAGCCCGCGGTACTAACTCCAACTAAACAAGTTCCGATACTGGCCACTCGGAGATGGTTCAAAGGCTAGAGATTTCATCTAATCCACTACTACAGCAGGCTCCAGTTTTGAGCACCCGATTCCCTTCTTATTTCAGATTCTGGATCATGGTATGTGTATTTCCAAGGAAAAAAAAAATCTATATTGCTTATTACCAGCTTTCAGGTGAGAAAATTGTCATTATAGAGAGATATATCAAAATACATTGATTTGAGTAAATAGGAACACCA
Organism: Argiope aurantia; assembly: GCA_026543865.1. Taxonomy (NCBI): domain Eukaryota; kingdom Metazoa; phylum Arthropoda; class Arachnida; order Araneae; family Araneidae; genus Argiope; species Argiope aurantia. Next base: position 861,833 of record JAPMOR010040676.1, on the reverse strand, counting down.
TCGACGTCAAACATCGTATACGAAAGCTTCATTGTACATTCGAAATAAATATTCTAGGAAATGTTAATTTTACATTTAGTTCCACAAAAACTTCCTGTTGGCGTTTACACCTCTAATCGTCTATGAAGAATGTTTAACAAAACGCAACTTTTAGCATACACATATAAAAAAATGCCAAATTCAAAGCTATTAAAACTTTAACTACGGTTTTTAATATTTCATTGCTTCTGCAATTCATATTTAACGATTGCAGCTAGTAAAGTCAAATTTCAAATTAGTTCCACAAAAGTTGCATTTTATTCGATTCGAATTTTTTAAAATTTATTTGCAGTTATTCTTTGTGTTTGATAGAAGTGTGAAAGTCAACTTTTTACTAAAACAATATCCGAATATATTTTGATTAAATTAACAAGAATGTTATCTCCTTCAGGGTCTTTTTTTTATCAGCTTCCTGCAATCAACTATAATACACAAATAACCACTAATTATTTGTCCATACATCATACATGCATCAAAATAAATTTTAAGATCAGGAATTAATATTTTAAACTAACCAGATATCACAAAAATCTAAAGAATTAAAAAGCAAATCGGATACTATGAAAATGAATAAATAAACTTAATTAAAAAAGCCACTTTTAATCATATTCTTATACTTTTTAATAAAATAAAACAAAAAAGTTAATGTGATAGTTGTAATGGAGTATAATGATGGGGGTATAAACAATGGCTCCCAAAATGAGTATACACCACTTGTTCTTTCAATAATGTGTCATTATTCTTTTAGCTGTTAAACTTAAATGTGAATTTAATAAGATATACAAAGCAACACATTAAACTTATTATCATTCCTTTGTTCTTGTTTATATGTACAATAACAAATTGTATGTCAAATTTAGAAATTTCTTTGTCACAAAATTGAGTAAACAGAAAGTTTAACTCGGTAACAAAAAGAAAAAGAACAAACTAATATTTTGCTTTTAAAACAGTTTTTATACGCAGGTGAGTAAACAAGAGTTTGTGTTACCAGGGATGTTATTTTTGGCTCATTCCTCTGATAATATAATTTTTAAGTGTTCTTTATTACTAACGTGTTTCTGAACAGATTTTTTTCCACTTCTGACCATAATTTTTCAAATACAGTGGGGTTTGGGGACTGAAGTAGAGGATGCAGTTGCATTTTACAATTGCATAATAACTAAAGCTTCGCCATTTTGGAGGTATGTTTGGGATCGTTTTTCTTGTTCAAAAATAAAACTTGATCCCAAATTTAGTTTCTGTGCACTTTGTTTTAAACTTCTCTTCAGTATCTCCAAATATCTCCTTTTATCCATTATACCAAAGATAAAGATTAAATTATCCACACCATTTACAGACATGCAACCCCAAAGAAGGACTAAACCTCTTTCATGCTTAATAGAGGTAACAGTATTTGGGGAAGTAGTTCAGAATTAGGCTTCCTCCATATATAGCTTTGACCATCCCTCCAAAAAAGGTTAAAATTTACTTTTGTCACTGAATATAATAGTTTTATGAAACTCTCCAAGTTTAATATATGGTTTTTATCTCAAATGACTTTGGAAATGAAGGGTGTTTTCCTGACTACCTTACCATGATAATTACCTTTCCTGAGCACCCTTCTAATTGCCTCAGCTGGCACAATCCTGCCTATTGCTGTGAACGTTGCTGTGGCATTTTTTACAGCCCTCATTTTCGGATTTTTATATTTTTTTCGTAATGATTCTCTAAATCGTAGATCTAAGAATTTCTTTTCTTACCCTATCGGGCTTACTTGTTATTAGTCCAGACTTCTTATACTTTTGGATGATTATTTTGGATGCATCCATGACTCTGTTGAACAGTCTGCGATTTCACGAAGAGATGTTCCTTCTTCAAACATTCAAACAACATCTTTTCGAGTATCAATGCTTATTTCAGATCTATAGTTCATTTTGAGAATTGAACACTGATTTTCCAGGAATATTACACTAGGGTGCATAGTAATATCAAATTTACTAAACTGGTTCATTTTTATAAACATGCTGATGGCCAAATCGAGATTTTTATGAAGTATATACTCAATTTTGTGACTTGAACATAAAATGTTAACTAATTTAAGAGGTAATCATTTCCTAATTTTTGTTTGCTTGCTTACACATATTTAAATGAACATTTTATAGTGTTTTAGACGTTTAATGAAATACATAAGTGATGTAACTCAATTTTAAGAGCATTGCATATTATACAAGCGATGTTTAAATACAAACGAAAATAATTAAATGAACTAAAGGCTGGGACAGAAAATGCCATTTTTATGCAGTGACGACTCGTCAGTCCCCAAAAGAAAAATGCTGCAAAAAATATTTTGCAAAATATTACAATTAAGTTGTTTTTTCGAATATTTTAACCTCTAAATATCTTAACCTTTAAATATTTAACCTCTAGATAATTACAATTAAATATTTTGGGCTAAACAGTATTTTAGAAAACTATAGACATGTCACTTCAGTGTGTGACTACTCACAAAAAATAACGAATGTATAGTAAATCAAATGAACTTCCATACGAGCAACATGAAAGCGAAACCAAAAACTAATAATAGCTAAAGTAAAAAGATAAGAAAAACCTATCCAGAGACCAAAGAAAGGTAAGTCTTGCATGAAGGAAAGAAAAAAAATCGATCGTCCCAGCGCCAAACCTTATCTGTGAACGAAGTAATCCAGCTATTATGGAACTCAATAATGGATTTCCGCTATAGTTCATTTATTATGTAATAAGCGAATTTTGATGCTTTTTGGAGTTGGTTTCCTAATAGCACAAATTTGTATATATCCTAGTTATTCATACAGTTTCTGTTGTTTTCGATTGTTATTATTATACAATTCTGACGACTTTCTTTTCAAAGATTCTCTACAAAATAATCATCCAGAACGTAAAAGTTTGGGAGAAAACATTCGCTTCCAGATTACATTTCATATAGAAACGGATCAAATCAACTCATTATTTTGTGCAACTTACAGCATGACACATTGACTTTTTTTTAACTTTCATTGGATGTAAATGAGCTATTTTTTTAACTCAAGGACTTATGAATACTCTTTTCAGGTAGAGGTACTACAAGCGAGGGGATAAAGACAATATTAAATTTTTGAACGTGGCAATTTGCAAAGCGTCATTAAAAACAGAGAATATAGTTTTTAGAATATTACTTACTCTTGGAATGGTAAACTTTCGGCATTCTTAACACCTCGTAATCCCAAATGCTTTAACTCAGGGTGATGATGAACAATACATTGTTCCAAAGTTGCTCTGTAACAATGGATCTTTAGATGTGGGACTTTATCTATGCAATCACAAATAGAAAACATTAATTTCCTTCACAATTATAAAAGATTGTTGCAGGACAGAAACAAGAGAATAATAAAAATCTAAATTTTTCCTTAAAGCTAACGGAGAAAAAAAACAAAAAAAAACTGTACAATTAACCCAGATCTGTGATTGATAATAATATTGCTGAAGCTTGACCTCAAAAATAAAAAATTAAAAAAAACCTGATAAATAGAAATTGGATTTGTAAAAGCCTGTTTCATGCACAACTTCAGAATTTAAAATAAAAATCCGGTTTTCAGAATCCTAAAGTGAAAAGAATGCATTTAATATCAGCTAAAATGTCTACTCTTAAAACTTATACTACACTTATATCATAACTCAAATGCCAAGAAGCAATAATCTTAAAACATATAGGTAAGCATATCCATCATAAATCTCTTTACCAAAACATGACTCTTTAAATATATACAAAAAATGTTTTCAATTATGACAGAAATACAATTCCACAGGTAATAAAAGTTTTACAATTATAATAAGAAAACAATATTATAAAAACATTTCAGTAATTTACTTTTACACAAGACATTTAAGTTTATATTTTCGAATGGTAATTCAAATAGTAAGGATAGCATGTAGTTAACATCACACTCCCAATACTTGATAATGTGGCAGATTTAACTGTCAGCTTTGTATACATTGCGATATTTGAAGGTATTAAAAGGAAATTTTTACTTAAGAGTTTAGGAATCTGTTCATTTTTTAAAAAATATTATACATGAAATGAGGTTTACAACCGATTTTCACATATGAATTTAACTGTGTATGAAAACTATTAAATTAGCTGCTTCTGCATGTATATAATTTATAATATTACAACTTCATTTAAATATAAACTATTAATCTGTCTTTCTAATTCTTTTAAAACTTTTAGATCTTTTTACAATACATAAAAAAAAGAAAGCAAGATTGCAAATAAAAATTCAACATTAAATGTCTAAATCAATTAAGAGATATATTTCACTATAAGTAAGGAACTTTATTCTCTTGCTTCCTTATAGAAGCAGCAACGATCAGTTTTCAAAGATTTTACAGATTCTTACAAGCATTAGATTGATTACATTATGTAAGTAAAAAACGATTCGCAAGATTTTCTTCCCCTACAAAAGGGAGAAGAAATTTACCAAACTTAAAAATATTAGAAACATGAGAATATTTAGGCGCTTTTCACTATATGAATTCAAAACAAAGTTTATAATAAAATTTATTGGAACAAAGTCTGATTTTTTTTTCTTTGAATAACCTAAACATTCAACTGGATTTAATAAACTATAGAAGCACTCTAAATTTCTTCGAACTTGAAAAAATATTGTTTTTCATAAAAAGAAATTAATGAGTGTGAATAAGCATCAATGATACCTTTTTAAAAAATTCGTCCCCAAAGAAGATAGAGAAGAAATTAAATTTACTGAAAAATTTTTAAATACAGAGCTGTTGTTGAACAGAGTTCAATTATATATCCACTAATTTGAACAATGACATTTTTAATGCATCTCGCGTTTACTTGAAATGCATGTTAATCTTATGCAGGATTTGGAATAAAAAATATCAACATAAATCACTGTATTTCTAAATAAATAGTATATAAAACAACCTTTAAGTCGCGATCTTTATTATATATACTTGATCAAAAAGTGCTGTGAAAAACAAAGGCATTAATTCACAAATTGCTAAAATAGAAACCAAAGGTTCAGACCTATAAAGTCTTACCATGAAGCCTTTGAATGTACATTTCCAAAGCATGACAGGCCATTTCCTTTGCTTCATAACTCAAACCATGAGATGGCAAGGATTTAACAAACAGACTAAGAGGATAGCCTTCACTATCTCTGAAAAATAAAATTACACAAAGTTTAGAAATATGATAAATTTTTATTAAACATTTTAATAATTTTATAGCGATCTCATTTCAACATAATTACCAATTCAATAAATAAGTAAATTAGTCTTGTTCAAAATAGCAGTTTTAATACTGATTTCGTATAAATCAAAATTATCTATGCTATCAAGCAGGCAGTAAAAACTATTCTTTGCTATGAACAGAGAATAAAACCAACTAAAATTTGATTTGTAAAATTGGCTTTTTCTATCAAAAAATTTTGCTAAATTCTATCGCAAACTATACAACAAAGGATAAATAGTACAATCTGCCAATAAAAAAAAATCTAAATGCTGCATGACATTCAAAAGCTAATATCAAGCATTAAATTACAATCCGAAATTTCCCGTCGTTCCGGAAAGATAGTGTATAAAAATGTATAAAAATTGTAAACAAAGATAATTTCTTCAAATTTAAATTTCTAACTCGATTCTTTTAAAAGAGCAATATCTAATTTGCAATGCAAATGTAAATTCTTTAGATTTATAACTTAGAATATTTCAAAGTAGTAAGTAGAGAAAAAAAATTTCTCAATTGAAGTGGAATACAAACCAAATCTTTGAATATAAGTTTAGGTTATAATTAAATTTTTATACAACAATAAATAATAATTTCATAAAACAATTATACAAAAACCAGAAGAGAATGGACAAATCGATTCAGCAAACAGATTCGATTTTGCTACATGCAAATGACACTGTTTCGACATATACAGAACTAATTATGAATGTAGAAAATTCTAGGAAATCCATGATTTCTACAATAAAAATAAAGGATATTTTTGAAATTGGTAGAAGAAAGTAAAAATGAATATAGCTGTAAAAGAGAGATTAAGTAAAAAATAATAATACAAAAAAATAATAAATCTATGAATGGAATGAACATTGGCATTAGATAATAGTAAAGTATTGTCTTTAAAAGTTAAACAGATATATTTAAAAATGAATTCCATTTTCTTATTTGCGATTTTTTTTTTCTTTCAAATAAAGCAACTGAATGTAAACGCTTCATCAAAAATGTTCACAACTGATATTACTCATCATTTGGTGGACATTTTATGATGTAAATTACGTTCTTAAAGAATAATATTTTTAAAAAGAATCGCATTATCATAATTTTTCGGATACTATAAAAATAATCTTGAAGAAATATTTTATTTCGTCTTAGTTTTTTCAGGATATCTGTTTGATAAAAAAAAATCTAAATAGCATTAAATTGACTATATAAGTAGATATAGACTCGAAGATCCTTATTAAATCCGGTTTTACATATATTGTATATCAAGATTTATTTGTAGATATGAAGATGAATATAAAAAATTTTTTATTAACAGTAAATATTTGTTTGCCTTCTCATGTTTGCTTATGAAAATTACGAAAACAAATATATATAATTTTGGATTAATATTTTAAAATGTTTTATCTCGTATCTTTCCAAGTACGTCGTTTTAAGAACTGCTGGAAAGCCCAAAGTTAAATTATCGAACCAATAAAACGGAAAGTTAAATGACTTAATATCTAATTTTATGAATAAAAAAAATGCCTTAAATTTTATTATCTTGTATACTCTATCCCCCCCCCATTGTTTTGCTTCAAATTACCTAGAATTTCATATTCGGGGGATTTTGAATCTGAGGAATTGTTTAAAAAAAGATTGTCATTTGCGATTTTGATGAAGATTGAAAATAAATATGAAGACTACCTCTGCGGTCAGAGCGATTTACTTGCATTGAAAATGACACATTAACAAATCAAATGACAAATTCTACTTGATTTTAACTTTTTGAATTATAAGTAATTAGAAATGTGGAGTATTTTCTATGACAGAATATATGTATTAAATAGCATCACAGAAATAACTGACTCTTTCAACATAATCTGTTTGGTGATAATTACTATCTTGAAAATTATAAAATAAAACAATAAATGTGAATTAACCCATTTTTAAGAGAGATATAAAACAAAAACTGTTCATTTCTAGTCGTACATGTAAAAACTTTAAAGTATATCCATTGCTAACAAACATACATTTGAACTAAATAACACAGAAGAATATAAACAAGCCAATACAAACCAAAACGCACAAATATTTTTTTCTAAAAACAGTTAAATATCTATTCTGATTTATGGCTGCATATTATTCTATGTTACATTGATGCATATGTCAAACTGAAAAGTTTATCAAACTCGTTTGTTGTTTAAAAAATGTTGAATTCAAATAAAATAAAAAATAATAATAATCCCAAGAAAACAAAAATGTTATTTGTCAGGTATCACGTTTACGTTCTAATACGTTTATCGATAGTTTTTTTTTTTTTTTTCCTTCCCTCAAAAAATATCAAATTTATATAAGCATTTACATATTAAAATACAGAACAGACAAATCTTTTATATGTAACCGCTTTAAAAAAACTTTTTAAACCAAATTTAATATCTCTTAATACATTTTTCTTCTCATCAAATTTTCTTTATTAATGTTTTTGGATGATTTAATAGTTGTAAGTAAATCGCAAAAAAAATCAAACAATATAACTACAAAAGCAAAATACAAAAAAAATTGCCAAAATGTGGCAGTAAAACTTTTTCTAGTGTAAATTACTGATGGAATTTAAAATAGGATTGAACTCCATATAATAATATGATTTAGGTGCATCCAAGGAGGTAGGAATAAATTTAAGGAGCTTAAATTTCTCCTTTGTTTTAGTCGTTATCAAGCACGTTAATGGATGCTATTTTTCTTTATTCTGCATGAATAAAAGAAAATGAATCCAATTTCCTATATAGCATGGTTCATTCCAATTTCTGGTACTTATTTTCAATAAAGTAAAATTGCAAGTAACTACAAGTTCTATTATCAAAGGAAGTACAACATTTGTGAGTATTAGTATAAATCTTTCTTTAGATCATATGTAAAACAAGATGTGCATCAACTATTACTAAAATTTAGCAAATCAGAGCCATTCTCGAATCAAATCAAATTTTTATATATTACATCTATAACTATAAAGTGAAATATATTGTACATACAAAATGCAGATGTTGTAATATAAATGGCATTTGCTACTTCATATGCCATTTTTAATAGTAATATTCTTAAATAACAGGGAATGATTGACCAAAAGACAAAAAAGAGGAAATCTAAAAATGTGTCACGAAACAACGCACAAAGAAAAAACATGCAAAAAGTATGAATTAAATAGTCAATCTAAGGAAAAAATTATCAAAACTACAGCCCAAATGGCTTTTATATTCATTTCAAAATATTTATAAAAGTAAAAAATCAATACCATATGACTTTCTCAAAAATGTTTTTAAAAGAAAATTGTCTTTTTATTATATATGTCTTATTATTATTATTACATTAAGAAGTATATTGTTCAGAACAAATTTAAATGAATATAAAACAACAAATATAAGGAGAAAGCCAGTACTTTATTGGAAATATACCTCACTAGCATATTTTAGTAAATTTTTCTTTAATACTCAATGGACTTTTGAAGCATATTTTGGCACACATTACTGGCTTTTGTTTTGTTTTTTACAGGTCTTTCTTGGACATGATTCAACTGGAAATTACTATTTAGCTCTTGACAATCAGTTTGTTCGTACAACAAGTAGCGCCATTTTATGTACAAGATTCAGATGCTAAAAAAATTCTTGAGACCTGGCACCTCATTTTTTATAAATGCATATTTCTCTGCAATTTGGCAGTTTCGCCAGATATTTTCTTTGCAATTTCCTTTGACACAAACTTTTTCCTTGGACTCAAATGAATAAAAATTTATAATAAACGCTTTTTTTTTTTTTTTGCAAGAAGTTTTATTTTTCAGATTCTTGCTGTTTAATTCATGTTTCTTACAGAGATTTTTGCCTACCCTATATTTTAAATAGTCCTTTTTATACAACTGAACTGCAGATTTCTTTTATATCTGAATTGCATCGTCGAACGATTCTACACATACTTTATTTATTTCAAAAGTAATGATCGAACTTACGATATTAGAACTCAACTCAACTTCAGGCTCATGAAAACAACTCTTTTTGATACTAGTGGAAATTGCCTGAAATCTTGAAATCACATCCACTAGCTCCTTATGCTGTGATTGCTGCGTAAGGATGAATCATTATACTATGATGGCAGCAGGAGAGTAACTCCAACCATAAGCACTCTTTCTACAACCCTAAGACACCAAAATCAGAATGATCTTGCATTACTGTCAAAGAAAAAGAACGTTCCCAACAAAAAAAGATCAATTGCCGATGCTGATTGCAACAGCAAATTATCGAAGACCATCTTCTGTAATGTTCGTGAATATTCAGCATTTGCTTTCCATACATTTTTTGAAAAAATTTTCATCATACCCAATCATGACTTTGGAACTTTTACCATTCTCCCAAAAATATAAATTGTGTGGGAAATTTAATTTTTTGTATTTATTTAATAAATAACAATTTTTTTTAAAGCAAAAAAAATTAAAAAAATAGAGTTTAGAAGAGTCAAAATATGAGGAAAACGAATCCGAGGAAGAACCACTTTCCTGAAATAATATTCACTAGATTATACAGATATTCAGAGCTTCAGTTGCATAAACGAACCCTACCACGAATTTAAAAGTCTTGCAAATAAATCTGGAAAATTTTAACGATACAGTGATGCCTTTTTTATAAAAAGACTAATCACGTAAAATCAAAAGAATTTTCACATCTTCATAATACAAATATCACCACATACAAATGAAGTAGATAACAACAGCAATTTTATGCATTTGAATTACTTAAAAGGTTAAATATTCCACATTTCTCCACTATCAAATTTAACATACTGATACATTAACTCTATGCAAAATGTTGGATGTGTACAACAAATTATATATACGCTAATATACAGTGTAATACAAATATCTAAAACTTCACTTTAAAAATTAAATAGGTTAATAAAAGTCTGTAAAAATTCCGCAAGTCAAGACTGTTAAAGTTTGCAGATTTTTATATTATTGCGAAGCAGAAACTAAAAAGGTAATCCAAGAGTCTTTGAAAGAGACAAATTCTAAGATAAATATTTATAAGCAAAAAGCCAATGTCTTAAAACTTATTAGAATATTATAGAAAAAACAATATAGTGAAAAATTTTCTACCATAAATCAACCTCACATAGGAGGAAATAAATGAGTATAAAAGAATGAAATAAATCAAAATATTGAAGTTTTTGATCAAACACACATATTATATATGTGGTCATTTACAAAACCATTTATTCATTGAAAAAGATAAACATTTTAAAACAAAAATCGCATCAATTAATACTATTTTTTATCTTTAAGTTGCTAGTAAATAATAAATACCAATAAGGCAAGATAATAACAAATTTTAAAAATTTTGAAGATCAATATAATACAAACTTAGTTGATTCCAGTTTCATGTAGCAGCATCCAATTGAAAGAAGTACTTGTGATTGGTCACATTTTGCGAAGGTCTTGAGAACAGTTTCAGCAAGATTACCACATGTATGAAGGCCCATTAAAGCAAATTTCTGCCATAAAAATTGTTTTATCAAAGCGGTAGCTTTTTGAATTGAATTTTAATTATTTGAAAATTAAAACTTTCTCAATCAGTTTCGTCACCGAAAATACAAGAGTAAGTCTATTATAGCGAACATTTTTTAAGTATGTAAAAATTAATTTAAAAATCATCTAACACAAAACATTAAATGTTCAACTAATAAAAAATAAGTGTAATTAACCTTAATAAAACCATACGATTATCATCTATAGAGGAAAATATGCTTATTAAGAAAATAAAAAAATTGTTATAAATAAACTTCTTTCCTCTATATGTAAACATTAAATAACATGGAATTAAACATCTACATCATAATTGTTATCATAACTGAAAACATTAATAGTTAAAATTAAAAACAATGTCAGGAATAATTTTTAGTTAAATCTCATTAAAAAATTAATTCAATTATTCAAATAATAAGAAAAATCAATTACAAGTAAAAAAAATCATCAACATGCATACCTCATAATCCTCTAAAGAATGATCCCACGCATGTTTCAACACCTTTCAAAATCAAATAAGCATGCTTAAAATTCAATAATATCTACACAACAAACAGCAGCATTAAGATGAGTTATTACATGCAACTGCTACAACTTTTAAGACATACTGATGCAAGCATAGACTATATAATTGCATTTAATAAAGACACTATAGAATTAAACACAGAGCATAAAAAAAATTTCAAGGATGGGGAGAACATTTTAAGATTACTAACAAATTTAAAATCAGAGATTGAAAATTATTTCTAACCGATTATTATGAAATTGGGATACAAATTTAAAAAATCTATAAAATGTATGAACAAAGCAAGAGGTAGAGTAATAAATGTTACTGACACATAGTTAAAACTATTTAAAATTAAATTCATATTAACTTTAAGAGAAAAAAATCTATATTTAACAATAAACTTAAGGTAAAATAATGTTAAATTTCATTTCACTAGCAATCAGAGAAAATGCACACAATTTACTCAATATTTATCATGCACTTTATACCTGAATATCTACTAATTTCAAAATTAAAATAAGCATTTTCCATGGGATTTGATGACAATAAAAGGGAAAAATTACGATAAGTATGTAGAAATAAAACAAATCGAACAAAATTACAGAAATATACACAAGATAATATTTGTTCCTTCCAGTACCTTTTCCAAACATGATTCAGATGATGAAAGAGTCACAGAACTTTCTACGTGATGTGGTAAAGTCTTAACATTTGTTGATACATCACTTTTATACTTCTTTACCCGTTTCAAACTATTTATTGCCTACAATACAAATAATTATGATACTATTCTATAAATAATAAGATACAATTTTATAAATTTTACAAAATTGTGATATAAGCCAGAACCCAACATAAACCCAGAAAATAATTAAAAATTCTGAAACACTAAATATGATATTTAGATATTATTACGAGAGAGAAAAATTATATACTAAAATATATACTTTAAATATAATTATATACTTTACTAAAAGGAAAATTTTTCAAACAAAAAAAAATCAAGAAGAATTTAAACATACTATCTATGCAACTTCAGCAAAGATTTACTATTTTAATTAAAATTTTAACACCTGTTTTTACAGATATCGATGATTTCAGTAATTGTTAGTTATTAAATCAAATTATGAGTACTTTTCCTTCTATGTAAATATTCTATAAAATATTTTTGAAGACTAAAGCAATAAGGAAAATAAACCAAAAGGGGAGAACAAATTTTCATTCAAAAATCAATCGCAAAATGTAGTCCAATACATACAGTCAACAAGAAAGATAGATGCACTATTAGGATTAAAATATTTAGATAGAAACTACTGCCAAGTATCAGATTACCTGTTTGTCAAATTGAACAGCACCTAATACATGAAGCTGATTAGCTTCCAGCGTAGCTAATTTCAAATTATAACATAAAGCTAAGAGTCTGGATAAATGACCCTGGCCAGAGCCTATATCAATTGCATGCTTTAAGTCAAAATACTTCATCACAGAATCTGTAACCTACAATAAAATACAAAATTGATCAACTAATGAAAAAACAAAATATGGTCAAAATAATAAGAAAATCAAACATGACACTTAAAAATATGGATAAAATAAAAAATAATGAAATTTAATTAGAATTAAATAATTAAATATAATATTTTAGAGCTTCATGCTCATAAATAATAAACATAAATTAGAAAAATAAAAAAGAAACTCAAAAAACTTGCAAGCATTTTATTTGCAACTTAAAATGACAGTGTGTGGATCAAACAATATAAACAGTTTTTGAATTATAATAAAGTTAATTTAGAACTTTAATAAACAAAGAAGAGCTAATATCCTATTTGTCATTTACTTGTAAGAATTCCCCTCCCCATCAGAAAAGGAATTTTCAAGTCATTTCAATGCAAACACCTTATATAAAAAATAATATCAGATATTATGATAATTTATTAATGCATATAAATTATTTCTGACACCAATGTAAAATATATTCACTTTTAATATGAAATGCAGCAATCTACGTACTTAAGTTTGCAAAATTCTACACTAATGTTTATATTATTAAGAAAACTACGAAACCAAAATCCTCGAACCCTTTTTCTTTTGGAATCTTAAAAAAATTTAACAGCATAGAAAATGTAGTAATGAATCTAGCTCTGAATATGAAATAATGGAAACTAATCACAGTTTCATTTGTCATGGTTTAAACCCTTACATACAAATTTATAATTAAATATTTAAAATTTAATTTTGAAAATATTGTATATAAAATCAAGATAATCAAAATGTATATATGAAATAAAAATTGGAAATGTAGAGATCTTCTAAGAGTTGCAAATGCTTGGATCCAACAATTATTAATATGATGTATCCAATTATCTTAGAGGAAAAAAAAATTGAAGTGCAGTTTCAGTTTGTATGCCTTTGACATAAGAAAACATTCGGGTTTCCACTAGCTCGATATTAGCTGGGAACAATGGCAGATTTCCAACTAAGCAGTTGCTTTAGGATGTTGGCATATGGGGGCTAAAGTCAGGTCAATAAAAAAAATTATTACGGACTAGTTACCAAATAAGTAAAATATGTTCAAAAATTCAGAATAGAAAAATACATATCCTGCAAGGTTTGAAATATAAGGATGCTAACACTTCATCAAGTATAATTTGTCATATTTTACTCACTTTATTTTTACAGTAAAATTGCCAAGAGTATGCTTAAATATGTGTGGGCAAAGAAGGGTGCTATGCAATCATGAGCCATAATAACAAAGAGCATAATATGATATATATTTCCACAAAGTTGCAAATTTAAAAAAAAAAATTAAACCATTAAGATATTGATTAACTTAAAAATTCAATGAACTGCCAAACTAAACTGATAAATTTGTTTAAAAAGGAATTCATAATGTACTCAACCTAGAGCCACAAAACGCCTACATCTGCCAATGGCCGGGAGGGAAATTTTATCTCAAACAATGGAATTAATACATTACTTAGTTTTTGAGAGATATCGGAATGACTAAAAATTTCCATAAATCATAAATTAAAAGAAGACTATTTTTTTTTTTTTTTTGAAATAAAGTAGAACATTCATACTTAAAAATGAAAGAATGTTAAGAATTGTATACTTTCCTTTTTTCATTATTAGATGTATGCTCATAACCAAATATTATAAGAAATGTTATATTTCAATAAAATGAAAAGACGGAAAATGCAATAAAAATATAATTTTTAAAACAAAATCACTGAAAAATAAACAATAATTAAAAAACTTAGCAAAATGTGTTTTATTGTATTATACAATCAAAATCTGAATACTTAAAAGCAGGGGAAATTAATTATATAACTTGAATTAAAAGAACTACTAACTTGTGCCATTCTAAAAATTTCATGCTGCTTTTTTGGTTTCACATGTCTCCTACAAAACTCGGGAATCTTCTTATGCTGCCCAGATTTGCTTTCAAATTCACTAGAAGAAAAGCTCCAGCAACATTCCTCAGCTACAAATGCAATACAATACAAAAATTATCAATAAAATTATAAATATTGTTTGCCTAGTTTACAACAATTCAACAAGAAAAATTTCATTGAAACACCATAATAAAATTCTCTTATAAATTTAATAATGAGATTTTTCTTGCAGGTATTTTCATTAAGCTGTAGATGATAATTAATATTTTTTCAACTATAAAAAGTTTAATATTAAAAAAAAATACCATGCATTTATAACTACATTGGAATTAACTATTCAGTATATGATTTACAGGAAGGATACAATGTGTTTTTTACAACAGCAAATTTTTCTGTTTAGTCTAATAAAAAATTAAAATTTTAAGAGACTTGTATATAATTCAACAAAATTAGTTAAAATAATTTTCTCCCTTAAACATTTTTCAGAAAAAAAAATTTATTAAGCAGAGAGGTAATTTTTCATTTACATTTTAAAAATTAACTCTCATAATTTGATGTCTTTTTAAAACAAATTGTTTTAATAGTTTAATAACTTTGGAAACAAAACTGAGAATGACAAAAAAAAAAATTGTAACTCAAAAATTGGACTTTAAGAACAGGAAGTGCCAAAAAAAATTAAGCAGTGTTTCTCATATTTAAATGTCAAATCAACAATGTTTTATAATGTAGAAAACAGGAAAGTATCCGATAGCCCTCTATATAGTTCAAATGTTTGTGCAAAAAGACTTTTAGTGTGAATATTCCTATAACTAGTATGAACAGGTCTTAACAATTTTCCGGTATATTCCATTTGGGCCTTTACGTAATTTTCCAGTTTTAATTCTCATTTAATGCCCAATTTTTCATGGATTGGAAACTCAATTAGAATATTATAACAAATGAATTCTTTCATCTGAAGCTTGAAAAACCTGCCACAGAACTATTTAGACCTATTTATTTTTTTAAATCTTTAATATGTAATAGCACATAATATTTAAATTTTCCAGTCTCTCTAAATTAAAAAGTTAAATAAAAATGCAAAAAAGATTTCATGTTTCATAAATTACTAATGTGCTGATTATTTAGATCTAAAAAAGTTTCCTGCTTAAAAAAAATAGATTTACCATATTTCATTTTTTTTTTTATTACTGCCAAAGTATTTATTTTTATAACTGGTATTAAATAAAATAATGATTTTTCTAAAGCATACATAAAATAATTCCAATACTTGCCCAGCTATTATACATATGAATTTGTAAATAAATTTATTATAATCTCAAACTTGGTAAAATACATTTTTAGACCTTTTCTAAACAAAGCCTCACAATAATACTACATAATCTCATTCTCAAAAAAACTCATTTAGAAATTGTAATTAACATTTTAAGAAAAGAATAATATGCTTACATGCAGAATCAATCTGGCAATTCTCACTCTGAGATTTAAAATTTTCTTCCAGAAACTTTCTTATAACTTCAGGAGAATAAATAGATTTACGAGATAATGTTAATGCAAAAGCACTGGCACGAAATGATAGTAATGTAAGTGGCCATGGACGTCTACATCTATAAAAATATAAAAAACTATAAAAAAATTCTTGAAGAACCTGAGAAAAAAAATCACATTAAATGTGTGTACCTAACATTTTTCTCTGAATTTATAAACAATTCAAGGTCATCAATATCGAATTCCATAACTGTCTCAAGCCATCCAGAAGGCAAATGAGTCCACAACTTTTCAACAAAATAATCCTAAAAGATACATAAAAATATAAATACCCATATTAAGGACAACTTCAATTATTGTGATAAAAAATATTGCTCTAAATTTATATATTTTTCATAGACAATTTGAAATTATAGTTGTTTTTTGCATCCTAGTAAATCAAAACCATGCCATTTCATGACTTTTCACAGAAGTAAATATAATTCATAAACAAACCTCATGCACATGTGTAACAATACTGAATAAGATTTAATTCACAATAACTTATTTCTTTGAATTTATCCTCATTAAGCCTTCATGCAATAATGGATGGCTTATTCGACGCGGCTTGAAAGTTTAAAACTGACTGTCCTGTCTTATATTTAGCATATGATTTCTTCATCAAAAATAGCCAAAAATAGTCTTTGGCTGCAGCCGTTATTCTTTGCAGCTCTTGACCAGGTGGTTTATTCACTAATTCACTTTTCAAAAATTCGTTCTAACTTCTTGCTGCATTATTTAGCTGAATATTCATTATCTAAAAGAGCTTCCATTTATGTCTTATTTGAATTCACCAATATGCAGTAAGATTTTTTATTTTAATAAAACTTTGACTTTGTTTATGAAAACTGAAAACTCTCAAACTAAAACAACTCTACAGAAAAATTTAAAAATGGATCACTATTAGTAGTCTAATTCATAAAATTCTAAAGCTTGCCAATATACAGAAGTCCAAATTTACATTCATTTGCAAATAATATAAATGATCACATCACTAAATTTTTATTACAAAATTTCATCAGTCAGTAAAAGATTATATTCTAATTTTAATATACAGTGTACATTAATAAAAAAAAATTAAATGATGCAAATTTTTCTAGAAGATGGTATATATGTTTTACCAGTAGAATTTTTTTAATGCATAAATGAAAGTACATATATTGCATAGCTAAAGCATTATAATTTTTCTTTCTATGCGGAACTTATTCTTCTTTAATGTTTTAACACATTCAATGCATTATGGTTAGAAATACGTGAGCTCATAGGCAATTAAAAGCAACTTCATATTATAATTTCTAATGATTTGAAAGAAAAGAAAATACAATAAAAGAAGAGAATTGTGTACAAATTTCACGCCAAGAAAGAAAAAAATTCTAGCCAAACCTATCAAAACTTGCCTAACTAACTAATATAAACAGATTTGGCGATTTATGATCTTAAATTATAACTCGATGCCACTCAATGTATCCAATCCTCTTGGATAGCAAACCACGTTTAGTTACCCAGTTAAAATCCCTACTTTAAAAGCATATTTTTCAGATTTGATTCAACTGCAATCTACAAGATAAGAACAAAATAAGAATGTATATTGTCGGCATAAAAAATGAACTGAATAGAAAATAAGAATATTAAATGACTTTACTTGGAAACATATTATGTATACTTACAAGAAAAGAATGAAAATAATTTTAAAAATCTGATTGCTTGCATTTATTATAAAGTTACACTATATAATAATAATTCAAAAACATAGCTCAAAGCTAAATAACTGCAAATAAAATCTGAAAAATGCATTTATTTATTACTTGAAAAGCAATCCATTTACAGAAAAGGCCATGGTACAGGTGATATTATGTTGTAAGACAAGTTGAGAAAATATTAAGTATAAGACTGCATTCAGAGGTTGAAAAATTATTTTATATGTAATATATAGAACTTTCATACAATAAAGTACAGTACAATAATATATTCATATAGACAATAGTGCAATACGAAAATAATTATTTGAATTAAATTTTAAAAACATTCACCATTATATCCATAAGAAAATAATACACTTTACCAAAATGTATGCTTCTGTTAAAAATGAAGCGCTTGAAAGAAATAATGTTAGCATATGAGCATGTCGTTTTACTTCTTGTATAGTATCCGCGTTGCAAATAAAAATGTCACCTCCTTTATCCATCTTATGTAATTTTAAATTTTATACGTTTAAATCAACCGATGACATAAGTTTATTTTATTCAAGATCCTTCAACGATAAAAACTTATTAACTTCACTTTCACGTAAATAAGATTTAATCCCAGTTGCATCTGCCATTGTTAAAAGATATAAAACGCAAAATGTTTCACTAAAAATTGCTAGACACTTCTCCCAAAATCCGGCTCAAATTTTAAATAAAAGGAATAAAATTATTATTCTATAAAATTCAATACGAAATTTTGTTCAAATCATCCAAAATGGAGAGAGAAAAAAAATTAACATTAGCAATCAGTTATATTCTCGCTTATTTTTTTTTATTGCTTTCAATTACAAAATAACAATCATCTAAAAAATTTTCATGAATTAAAATGCCAATAACCACACGACAACTTTCCACAATACCGAATTCAAAATTCGATCATTTTAAAAAAAAAAAATCCCTAGCGTCTCAATCGCAACATTAATCCCTACGGGATGGGCAAATCCATTGTAAACATTACTTTTCGCAGATTGAAACGTTTCAGCGAGAGGGGCACCAGGGATAAGTGTTGTCTTTTCAATGCTGTGCTGTAGCTCAACACTTTTCCTGGTTCAAATGAATCATTTTTCACTGAGCACGAAGGAAAACGTTGTCATTGTTTTTGAATATGAATGTAAATATTAGGGATTTTTTTTTTTCACGAACAGTGCACATTAGGTGTTAATGAAAAATATGTTTTCATATTATTCAGAAATTTTTCTTTATAGGAATAAAAATTAAGGCATTACTATCATTTTTTTTTTCAGAATCAGTAAATCATCAGCTTTGAAGATATATCAGTGGAAACATTCGTTAGGCAAAAAGTACTTTTAAATAATTTCGAGATTTATTAACATTAAGAAATTCAGAACCCTGTAAAAACAGCTTTAAAAGTAATTAAAAAAAACAGTAGGAAAAAAAAGTAAAAACCAGCTGACGAAAATAAATAGTCTGAAATTTTTCATTTATTCTGCACGATTAACACAATGTCATTTTTCTCCAGCATTCCTGTAATGAAATAATATACAAAGAAAAGCTTTGAAAAATATGAAACATAATTTATATTAATTAATCATTTTATAAATATGATGAAATGGAATTTGTATTAAATACCCAATAAAGAAGTAGAATAAGTAGAATGCTGCGATTGAGACGTTAATAATAAATTTAATACTCTACAAACTACAAGAATCGATTAAGCTTCCTTTTATATCCCTAGAGCGAATGGTCCCTCGATTCTCTTGACAGTCTTCGCATCTGCAGTTCCACTCTTCTAAATAATACGGATGAAGAAAATGTGATAGTTAGGATTTTAATTCTTGTAGTGGCATAAAAATTGTTACTAAAAAAAGTTCCTTTACAGAAGAGTTTCTAGTTTAAATATTTTAAAATAGTGAAATTAAGGGTTTGGATAATTCTTTCCTTTTATTAACCAAAAGAATGTATACTGTAATTGATTTGTATAGTTATACCAAGAATATTTATTTATTAAAAAATTGTTAAATATTAAATTGTTTTTGTTTTCTGTTAAATGATACCTCAATTTCATTGACCTTAAACTGCGTCTAATACAATGCGAATGTTAAGACTCAGTCCATTTTTCTGACTAACTTAAGCAAGAATTCGAAACCATGTAAAGTTATTGTGAAACTTTAGTGTTGTTTGTTCATTTTTGTATGATATACTTCCGGAAATAATGAATTAATCGTTACATTTCTTCCGGAAATTATTTAGAATTAACTTTCTAGACCGAGAGGGGGTTGTCCAACGAGAAGAAAATGATCGAAGAAGACTACAGCGCCTCTGCCCGTTACTTTATTCTACATTACCTCTGATTTAGCAATTCTGTGATAAAATATAAACAGACATTCATGTTGGAACTTGTAATTATAGAATTTTGTTATTTTAACATAATTTGATATAGTAATGTAGGACATGTTTATAGTAGAATCACTTGGATGATTTTAAATTCTCAAAGAGAGGTGGAAATTAGCATCACAAAAATAGAAGTAATATTACATATACTTAAAATTCTTTAAGAGATATCTTATTGAAAAATAGTTTTCCAAAAGCATGCCATCATTTGATTTCTCGAATCTTACAATTATCTTATAAAGTAATGTTATGTTGTTACAATTTTTTTTTTCTAATTTTAAAACAAACTTCTTGCATTAGTTATGCGAAGGGCCATACGTCTTAACACTTTAACTCGTCTTGAGATTTATAGTAGCTGAGGAAAAATAATGACATGTTCCAGAAGTGTATCAAATACAAAAGTTAAAAGATCTCTTATTGGCGTTTAAAATGAGAAGAGAAACGGTTGAAATTTAAGCAATTAATTTGGAAAGATGTTAGGATGATTACAATGTCCATTTAACAGAAGAATAAGAGAATGTATATTTTGTCATTGCAGTGAGCATAGTTGATTAGATGTTTAATTATTTGATCTGCATGAGTTTTGATTTGATTAAAGAATTTTCGTTAGACGTTCTTTAATGAAATAATCAAGCCCTGAGGTTTTAGGTTCTCATTATTCTGAAGAAACCAGTGGGAATTGATGATAATATGAAGTGTTTTGTTCGGGCTAGTTTTAGGCAAAAGTCCCCATATTTGTTGTTGTTGTTTCCAATGGCATTTGCCATAGGCAAGCCCGCTGATTTGAAATCAACGATTTTAAGCCGAAAGGGAACGTCTCTTATTTTAGTAGCGCCAACTAGGGCCAAGAGTACGATTTTGCTACTCACGCATCACATTCGCTTGCACAGCCCCTTTTTAAAGGGGAGCACATTCACACATCTCACAGATAGAACAAATAAAGGAACCGGCGAACCGGCACTCGAACCCGGGACGCCTAGATCACGGGGAAGACGCGCTACCCCAATGCCAGGACGCCGGCAGTCCCCATATTTAAGAAGCATAAGTTAGAATAGGTATTAAAACTTCTTTTTTGTATAAAAGTAATTTATTCTATAGAGAAAATAGGGAGTGTTTGCCAATTAGAGGAACGATGGGCTGAAATTTACTCTTGAATCTTTCTTTGTGATAGTGGACACTGCTTTTTAATGTGAGTTTACTATCTACAGTCGGTCTAAGATACTGCAGTTCTTCTTCGCATATCAGATCATCTTCAAAGAATTTAGTTGTAGGTAATGGCTTCCTTGATTCTCTAAACATGATAGCGTGGGTCTTTTCAATATAGTTGGAAGTATACACCAAATTTAAATATTCAGTAGTCCTCGCTGAAGATTTTTGGTGAAAAATTTTGTGGTTTGGTACAGTATCGTCAGCAAAGAAGCAATAAGTAATAAAGTTGATTGGGGGAGGGGTGGCAATAGTGTTACTAGTATAAAGTAAAGAACTGAGGGTGCTCCCTTGAGGTTTCGACTTCGATTTCACCGTTTGTAGAAGGAGTAATATGTATTTTCACTTGGAATGCTCTATTAGTGTGTAATTTAATTAGAATGTCAGTGAGAAAGGACGGTAGTTTATTTTTGTAGACGAGATCATTGTGCCACATTCTATTAAATTCTTTCTTGTATGAAGAAAAATACCACTTGTATAGAATTGATTATTGAAAGTGAGCTTTATGATGTTTGTGACCCGAAAATGCTGTTGAGTACATCAGTGTTTGGGTCATAAGCTATATTGCTTGTCAGGGATGATGTCGAGATCTTTGCATTGATATTTCAGTCTTTTCAATATAACTTTCCCATGGATTTTTTCCTGGAAGCTCAGGAAACTAGGATTAACTCCAAGCGCTCCAGGATTATTTTTTCCCACTTTTGTAGACGCATTAAAGCATGTATGATTTTAAAGAGGGGAGGAGAGGAAATATTCTTATGGAGGTATGTGTACATGATTTCGGTTACAAGTGTGATTCTATTAAGAGTATAGTATTTCAATATTTCATTTGGATTGCTATCCGGATATATCTTTTTTAGTTATCATTTTCTTATAAATTGCAATAATTTTGTAGAAATATTAAGTTTAAAGTTATGGTTGATTTGGTACTTTGGGCCTGCAAAATTGATGTTAGCGATTTGTTTGTTGTCGTAAAGTTGAGAATTATTTTGAAAAGATGTACATTAAGCCATCCGTATCCAGAATTAGTTTTATTTGTAAGCGCTTTTCGTGAACTTTTGGTTTGCTCCATAAATGATATTTTGCTCAGGACATAGATTGAAAAGCCAGCTTGTTCTTGACCAAACATATTAATATCTCTTTTGCTTCAGTTGCTAATCTAATAAATTTATGCTTGCACCTAAGATCAAATGTAATATTCTGTCTTTTTCTATATTTATTTCTCTGTTCATTTTTTTCAAGATTAATCGGAAGATGTTTCCTTTGTTGAACATTTATGACTCTGGATTTGAGGTGAGATTGACAGCTTCTAAAATGGGGGCTAGTAAGTTTTACAATATTTTCGGCAATTTTGACAATTGAGTCGATTACTGGATATTTCGGGAGCAAATTTATGATGATTTGGTCGAATTAGCCGAGTTAGTGACCCTAGTAGCACACATATATTGTACAATATTTTATGATATAAAACTATATTCTCAATATGGTATAATATTGTTTAATATTGCATAATATTATATAATATCGTAAAATATTCTGTTGCAGACTGTGCTACCTAGGGATATAAACTATCTTGGTTATGTCAGGCATGTTGGCATTAATATCAAAAGAAACCGGATTATGATCGCTGATGTAATTATTAATTGAATAGGCCATCCCAAAAAAATAAATTCTTCAAGATTCCAAAGTCAAGTGTGCTGGGACTATGGACATTATTGGGGAAGAATGTCGATAGGAACATAAGCAATAAGTTTGGATCATTGCAGAAGAAATTGTAGATAATCATTCCCTTTCTGATTTGTTTGCCCGAATTCCATTCGTTGTGTTTCGCATTAAGTCGTTAATTGATATTTATTTGCTTTTGAAGTGAAACTATGCTTACTTCTTGGATAGAAATATTACCATGAGGAGTTCTGTATTTTCAAAGATGTTGGTTTTTAGGGAGTTGGATCGTGTTGATTATGTTTTCAAATGAATAAAAGAGGAAGGAAATAGGGTGACAGTCAAACGAATTTCAAATAAGAATAGCTGCGTGACCTACTTGTGATGAGTGAACCAATCCCTTCTACAGACAGAGTAATGTGGGAATTTCAGCTCTTTACCAAAATTCAAATGAGATTCTAGGAGAGCAACAGTATCAGGCTTCCAATCTCATAAAAAAAGAAAGAAATTAATGTTCTTAAAATAACTCAACAATTTTCTTACAACTTGATTAGTTTTTCATTACAGCTCAGTGGTAAGTTTGATTAAGCGAAATTGTTTCACAACGCTTTTCACGGTGTGTAGGAAGCGAATAGTATTTTTTTCTTGAAATAATGTGTCGACGCATTAGCTTAAAACATATTTTTCAGTAATCTTTCCACTTATTTATTGGAAATTTAATACAAATTCCATTTAATCATATTTATAAAATGATTAATTAATATAAATTCCTTTTTAAATTTTATAAGCCTTCCTTTGTATATTATTTCATTACAGGAATGATGGAGAAAAATGAAATAGTATTAAACATTCAGTACAAATGAAAAATTTCAGACTATTTATTTTCGTCATGTGGCTTTTCCTTTTTTTT
>JAPMOR010040676.1:715646-832705 GCA_026543865.1 Argiope aurantia | reverse complement strand
GTTAGATTTTTTTTGCTTTTCGTAAACTTTTTTTATTTCTCTTTTGAAAAGTTATGTAAAATTTCATCTGGGTCGTCATTTTCTTAATCGAATTCAGTGAATAATGAGGCATTGAAGAGCATTTCTTGAGGCTGCTTTTTATTTTTCTACTAAAAATTTCTATGTAGATATAACATTTTTAAGCATTAGTTCTTGAACATCTGGATTTTCTATTAATTTGGTTAATTCAGAACAAAGATTTTGACATTGAATGATTTGTCTTTCTGTAGATTTTATATTTATTTCTTTTGCAGAAATGGTCATATTATCTTCATTTTTTTTCTATTGAAAAAACATTTGATTTTAAAATTGATTTATTTGTAAAAAAAGGTAGAATGAATTTTCTGGATATGTTTGCACAAATTAACATCTGGGCAAGAACATTTATAAAGATGGCCACATAATGAGTCGCATGCCATATTCGTAGATTTCTCCAAACAATGCTCTGGTATTGGGCAATTTTCATGAATTTTTACCACTTTATATTCTTTGTTTTTTATCTTCATTTGCTGACATATTCCAAGTATTTTCTGAATCTTGATAGACGTCTTCTGTATTAATTCTGATTCCTTTTTTGTGATTTACTTCAATCCTTGTGGATGACTGAGTTTTGAATGGAAAATCCATATATAATTTGTCAGCATGTGTCAGATGTCTATCTTTCTCCATTTGCATTAATGCGTTAACTAAATTATCTATTCGCCTATTAAATTTTCTTTTGAAATAAACTGTTCCAAGCAATAAATGATAAATAGAACGCTCATGATCTTGAATTATAGTTGATAACTTTTTCCAACTGTTATAGATACCTATAAATTGTGTAGAATTTTCACTTTCTCTAAAAAATAATGTATAGCAAAAAAAAAAAAAAAAAAAAAAAACCAGTTTTGTGTTTTTGATTAAATCAATCAGCTGCGAAGCTGCATTTCATCATTTGGCACTTTTTTAAAAAAGTAGTAAATAATGGAAAATCATCTGCCTTCAGCATTCTTAGCAAAAACTCTTTTGTGATTGTACAGGTCTGTTTTTAACACAAAACATTTTAAAGTGATCAATTATAATGCTTGTTAACAAACCTGAATCACTTATATAAACTTGATCAAATGTGTTTTTGACATCGTTGTTTTATATGATTCAATCATATTTGTATAAACATAGGGTTCTTCAAAGTTTCACCGTTTCTACACTTTCATTGCAATATTGTGTAGTTTGTGCGGAATGTTCTTCGCCACTTGAAGTTTGAATTGTAACTTCTGAAATCGAAGCAATTTCACAACCAGTATTACTTCGTAGACGAGAAAACAGATATACTCATGACTTTTTGAAATTTTGCACAAAAGAAGAAAAGCTAATTTTATTTTTGGAAACTGAGTCTTGCCACCCAGAGGGATACTTCCTTAACATGGATATGACTAGATCTAACAATACAAAACATTTTATAATATGAATTATCAAAGTAATATATGCGATATAACCTAGTAGGTGAGGTAAATGACCGTACTTTATAATATGTTGCACACTTGCACTAAACTGTCATATATCTGTAAACTTCGTACATTTCAAAACCCATCGATTGTTCCAGTTTAATTTCTACCTCTCTTCTTTCCATCCCGCTATTACAGCTCATAACATTATTTTAGCACTTGATCATGTTGGTCCCCGGTCCATAGCCCCCCCCCCCCCCAGATGACCAGCCCTGGAAGTACTGTTCTATACTTGTGCAACGCTCACTAAGCTTCAGATAAGAAACAAAATCGAACAATTTTTCTAAAAATTCTAAATGTATCCGTATATACAAATTTAGCAAGATCTTCATTATTTTGTTAAACAGACTAAAAAATAATAATTGCGTTGCTTTCATTTCGCCCATTCGTCTCAGTTTAAATATTAGAAGTTTTTAGAGGAAGGGGCTCTTTGAGAATTTCAAGAGGGACGATTTTGGACACCTGTTTTCTTTGGAGGGGAGATCAATGTGAAAAGCGGCTACAGCATCGTAGGAGGTCTGTTTTATCTCTGACTGTAGTGGCTTTTTCGCCGCCAACTCCCCTGTACCTTAAGGCGGAAGGGGTCGGGTAGGCACTCAATAGATTTGCGTAATTACTGTGTTTCCAAAGGGTTTTGGTATCTATATTCCTGTATTGTTAGCTCAAAATAGGGAAGATTTTCTGGCTATTTACTAAAAGAAATGTTTTTCACTTCTTTCTTAACGATGAATGATATGCCGACACGTTCTTTATTTTCCGATAAATGCCAGACCCTCTTTTCAGGCTTTGTAAGGATATAATAGAAAACTATTGGATTATCACTGCGGCAAATTACAAAGCAGTTTTCTCATGAAATGTATTGTGAATTTTGTTATTGCGGAAGAAAGTCATCATCTTATTCTGTAAAAGGGCTATCGAAAGTAAAGATGATCAGTAGAAACTATCGGTTTCAAATAACATAGGAAGACCCGAAAAACTTCAAACTCCCGCAGTTTATATATATAGAGAGAGATTAATTAGTAATAAATACTAAGTTAAAAGGGGGAAAAAATAGAATCAAAATTAAACCAAATAAATACAATGTTTAGTTTTTAGTTTTGTTTGTTTGATTCCGAAATAATTTAAATTTAGATATATTTTCATGATGCTTATATTTTTGATTATATATAAGAAAAAAATTCTAAATTCATTATTCAAGTGCTATTCTGAAAATTTTTATTTAGTCGTGAATTGTTGCGCTTTATATTTTACGTATTTTGGATCTATTTTTGAAGCTATCGAAGTAATTTTTGCATTATGAACAAAAGAAAGCATGAAATCACTAAAGAAGAAATTAAAGCCAAATACTTTAGCTTATCTTCCATGTATCTCAATAAAGAATATGAATTGAAACTATCGAGAATTATTTTGGAAAAAATAAGATTACACTGGATTGGAAGATTAGTAAGCTAAGTAGATTAGTAAATAATTCACTTAATGATTAAGTAGATTAGTAAAAACAAGTTGCAAGTTAAAGATGTTTTTTGAATATATATTTGTCTCAAATTCCTTTCTAATGATTTAGTTCAAAATAAGAATGAATAACTTTTCAGAAATACAATGTGTAAACTTCTTTACAAATTTAATTAAAATTCTAAGAAAAAAATCTCTTAGTATTGCTTCAAAAAATTCCAAATCGTGTTTTATAATGAAAAATTTAACTCTAAAAAATCAATAAACATGATGGTTTATACTGAAGATGCAATACTCAAGATCATTGGCGTAAAATTTTAAGCCGAATGTCGTAAGAAATATTATTTTCGAAATGAATAAAATGTTTCAAAAAGTGTTCTTTGTTATTGGTTGCTTAGTATGTTCCGTTATTTCGGTATGAAATGAAGATTTAAAACATTATCATCTCTATTAATGAATAGCATTTGACAAATAACAACATTCCTATATGGTAATATATGATCTGTTATTTAAATTTGGCAAAAAAAAATTATTAATAATTTAAAAGCTTGTTGAAAATTAGATGAAAAATAAGATTTTAAAAATGGGTATTAATGTCAGTTTCCATTTCAACGCATTAAAGCCAAACAAAAACGTTTGAAAGCATCATATGAAACTTTTCTTTAAAAATTTATTCACTAAGTTATAATGTAAAATTTGTTGTACTGAAAAAAAAAAAAAAAAAAGAATGGCCCCAAAAAATCAATGAGAGAAAAGCTTCATGCTAAAAAATTTAAATACACTTGAGTAAAACTCTTAGGCTGAAAGAAAAAGCAAAGTCGTTGTTGAAAAACGGCAAAGCAATTCATTGCTCAAAGTAGATTTATTATTTCGAATGACGGGTTTCTTCTATATAAAATCAGTCTAATTATGTACAATTGAATATTCGAAATACGAAAATTACAGTACAAAAGTAATGAATAAATATAACTTTCGAGTATACTCTGTAATAAAGGCATCACCTCCCTCCCCAAATAAAATCATGGGCATTGAACAATACCGTCAATGCCCCAAATGCACAGATTTTTATTTTTACACAATGGCATATGAGTTTTGTGCTTCACAGTACGGTGAAGAAAACCAAATATGTATTGCGAATGCCCTTTTTTCAACCAACTGAAATCAAAATTTAACGCAGAATGCATTTTTAATATCACGATCATATGTTAAATCTCATTTATCTAAAGTCGTTGTATTTTTATATTATCGCGTACGGATCAACTAACATTCAACTCTTTGACGAATTTAATTCAAAATTCGACAAGTATCTAATTTAAATGTTAAATTTTTATACCGATTTTATTCGTATAGCTATTTACTGTCTATCATATTCATTTGTATTCGAATAGCCAAATAGACAAACTTTACATCAATGGATTTCATTCATCAATGGATTTGATAGAAATCATCAAATTTGTTGAAAGAACATGCAACCAAATTTTAATTTGTCTTGCTAAAGACGATTTTGAGTTATTGTGTTCACAGACTTATGAACAGACATAGTTCCCAAACTGTGCTTTATGGACTCAGGAAACTAATTAAAACTAAGATACTGAGATTAGTTAAAATTTCGAGTTGGATTTTTGACGATTACAATAATTTCTCTTTGCATACTTTGTTATACTAGTAAGTAAAAATGGTCTTGACTTCATAAATCACTCAATTCTTTTATGAATTATAATAAATTTTATTATAAACAGATAACTATTACGGGAAATTTTTATATCCTTTCTGAATTTCGAACTGAAATAAACAATATCAGCTTTCAAGAACTCGTATGGCATATTCTATAATCTAGCATACCTTCTGATAAAGAAATATTAATTTGAAATAACACACAAAATTAAATTCAATTTTAGAGGGAGGTACAAAAGTGCATAATAAGTCGCAATAAATTTATACTTTTCATATAATACAAAAAAAAATCTGAAAATAAAATTTAACAAACATAGAAACAAATATCGAAAGACATAAAAATATCAAAATGTTACTTTTCTTATTTTAAACTGCGAAAATTTGTCTGTATTTCTTTGATAATATCAGTTTGAATAAATTGAATAAATAACGGAGACAACTGAATCATACTATTCCACAAACAATTCTCACTATTCAGAAAAAAAAAAAGGTCTTTTTCAACTTGCATTACAGATTCGGTATGGATCTCCGTTAGATTTCAATCCGGAAGAAAACTGAATAAAAAAACAATCAAAGAATCTTAGAAAAAAAATATTAATATTATTCTCGTCAATTTAAGTGATCTGATATTTTTCAAATCGAGATACTGGCCTTCAGCAATGACATTTTCGATGGAAATGTGTGTGTGGGGGGGGATCCCCTCATTGTTGGCATCTTTGATTCAAGCAGAAAAGAAGAATCACACTATTGCATCAGAATTCGACGTTTGAGGTAAATATTATTCAAAATTAATCCTTTTCATTACATAAACAAAAAACTGATAGATATTCTTTTAGCTTAAAATAAACGAAGTGCCTTCGGAGACCAGTTGTTCAAAGTAATAATTTAGCCTTTCAACTACAGAAAAAGATAATCAGCTGAGAAAGACGAAATTTTAGTAATAATTTTACACTGTGGTACCTAATCCGTAGAAAATAAAAGATAAGAAAATTAATAAAGAGAGTAACAGGAAACCCATATTGAAAGGGAAAGGAATTAAATTGGAGTAGATGACCATGAAATTGAGTTAGGATTTCAGGATTACTTTTATACTATATAAAGTAGGATAATCATTTAAGTTCTTCTACATGGAAAGCAAAGGGGAAAACGTGTATCAGTAAGCAGTATTTATATTTTTATCTTTCGAAAGCTATACCTTCTCATTGTAAATTCTATTTAGTAATAAAAATTAAAAAAAAAAAAAAAAACAGTAGTACAGATTTTTTGAGTCCCAATTTCCAGAATGCATTAAAAATAGTTTCATATTAAAATACATATTTAATAACTTTAAAAAATAGAATTAAATGAACTTCTTATGGTAGGCATTTCAATTGTGTGTTTCTCATAATTTTTGCTAAGTTAAATATTAAAGCGAAATATTGATTAGTAATTTTGCAAAATCATATTAATTTTATTAATAATAATTATCTAGAATAATTAATATTCATTAACTAATAAATATGAATAATTATTTCATATTCAAATTCGTTTTCTTAATACTCAATGTTAAAATGCATTTATAATCAACTCAGAATTAAGGCATTTATTCTATTTTTTGAAAATATCAATTTATATATGAAATAAAAATACATTTAAAATCCATATAATACAAATTAAATAACCTAAATTTAAAAAAAAAGAAAAATTAAAAAAAAAAGTTAAAAAATTTGCAGGTGTAGCTCAAAATATTTACATACTTGACATTTTTTTTGAATTAGTTTTAAAGAATAAAATAACAGCATTTCAATTTTCTATTGTAAATATATCAAAACTGAATATACACATAAAAGTATTGATAATTATGCTACTATTTAAAAAAATTTTGGGGGAAGGGGGATCACAGATAATACAAAATGAAAATCAATATTGCACTAAGATACTTATGAATAATTTATTGGCATATCCATTCAAGAAGATCTATCACAGCTGTGATGCATGCAAATAACTACTATCACAAATGAACAGATCATCTAGTTTGCCATGGCTGCCAGCTGGATTTTCTTCCTTAGCAAATCTTCCACTTTCTTATCCAATACTTTCAAGTTGAATATTATCAAACATTAATACTGCAATATTGTACCAATTTTTGAACATGAGATATTTAGAAAACAGAGATAAAATCACTGAAAAAACAGACAAAATTATATTATAGAAACCAAATGAAAAATAAATAAGTGGCTCAAAATCTAAAGACAGAAGATGACTTTTTAATAAAATCATTGTCAATCAGGTAACCATTATATATTATATTTTGTTGAATTAGAAAGAAATTTGCATAATAACAAATAAATTTGTTATGAATGATTGGAGGTAAACAAAACTAAATATTGATCTTTAGATTGAATATTATGTATAAATAAAGCTACAGGGCAATGAAAAGTACATAAATGCTGTTAAAGTAGATGCAAACATAACATCACAACTTAACAATAAAAGAAAATTTTTGATTAAAATTATTATAAAATGACCTGATTACAATGCATTATACTCGATGAAGCAAGAGGAAATAATGCATTGTAAAAATTGTCATAAATAAAATAGCTAAAAATAAAATGGAAAACTAAATTATAAATATTGCTTTTTATTTCTCACAATGCTATGCAAAAATAAAATTAGAATTCATTGAAAAATAGGATATAATTATTGTTAAAATTAATCTAAAAACAGAAGAGATTCATATAAAATTTAAGTCAGAACCATTTTAAAGACTCAGAGATAACTCAATTAGCAAATTGAGTTATTGATTTGACTGATTCTAAAATCTCTTTTTTGAACTTGTGTAAAATAAGTAGGGATGAACTAGATGTTTCCCATAATGCATACTGTGAGTTTCTAGCAAGTTTCTTTGAACCCGTACGATATAATAATCATTATAGAAAATTTTGCAAGATTAGATTGGCTATTAAAAATCATACTAACCATGTAAAATTATATACAAAAAATAACTGTAAAATTATATATAAATCTGAATCTTCTTTACCAAATATATGTGATAAATATGTTAAAATAGTCATTGACATACATTTATTGTCAATGTTTCTTCCTGAGAACCATTTCAAATTTTAATATTAAAATTTTCAAGATCTGTATTCACATTTTTATTATAAGACAAATAACTATATATGTTATAAACAGCCTTTAAATAACTTTTATATTTATTATTCATAAAAAATAAAAGATGCA
The DNA here is from genome assembly GCA_026543865.1 of Argiope aurantia. Lineage (NCBI taxonomy): Eukaryota > Metazoa > Arthropoda > Arachnida > Araneae > Araneidae > Argiope > Argiope aurantia. The sequence goes on along the minus strand of JAPMOR010040676.1, from coordinate 824,834 downwards.
TTTTTTTAAATAAATCAAAAATAATGATATGATGAAATAAAATATAACTATAGTGTAAAACTGCATAATATATAAAAAATATTAATTTATTTATAAATTATTGAATAAACTACATATATAAATTAAGCATTTGGATATGAAATGCATGCTGTTGATGAATATAGTTAAGATTTAATTATGAAAGAATTTATGAGCAATGACCCTTGGCAATTGTTGGCATGTGGTTAATATACAACTGAAAACTAAAGTTTTCTTTAAACATATCATTTTTTGTATTTTATTTACTATTGAAATTCGTAATTATTTAATAAATGAAAGAAAATGATATATACAATCACCTGAGCATCATTGCAAAATATTTAGAGAATATCCTTTCAGAATGAGATATAAAAAATTTCCTGACAACTGATGACACTTGCTCCAATAATTCTCCAACATTATCTAAACATAGGGGAGAAAATACATGTTCAGATTATTCAGTTAATTTTAAAATGTAAAATGCACAATAAAAATATTAACTTGCATTTAAAAAGATTTTTCTATGTCATTTTGCTTATACTTCATAATAAAGAATCATACAAAAAGTTGATTAGTTTTTCATTGCTTCTTGCATTATTATTTCACTCATACAAAATTCCTACCTTTCTTTTAATTCGGTCTACCTATTTTGTGTTCAGTGTGTATAAAATTGTTTTGTTAATTTAGCAAAGTACACACAGAATATTTTTATATGATAACCAGAATATATTATACTCAGAGCAAAGCTTAGCATGTCGATCCCGAAGTGTAATGTAAACAAAAGCACCAAATCGAGGCATCGGCAAGCTCATGTCAACCTTTAAGAGTCCAATCACAGCGCAGTTCACATCAGCCTGATGCTTTTATAAGATGCGCTGTGATTGTACTGTATTTAGGTTGACATGGTCTGGTCGATTTCTAGAGAGTGTCAAATTCGGAAAAGTGTTGAGCTACAACACAACATTTAAAAGACAACACTTATCCCTAGTATCCTTCTCGCTGAAACATTCCTACCTGTGAAAAGTAAGGTTTGCTATGGATTCGCCCGTCCCATAGGAATAAATGTTGCGATCGAGACGCTAATCTAAAAAGTAAATAAATAATAATTCGGTTGATGCCAACAACACATTTACCAATGAATGAAAATAAATAATGAAGGCTTGAACGGAATCGCACGAAAAATTCAACGTTGACGTCATAGCGTCAATAGATTATAAGTAGTTTTGTCAAACAAATGAAAGGATCAGAAGTAAGGATGCCAGGAGCTAGTTATAAAAGGGATATAACCACTGCTCACATTACGCAGTGGTTTTTCAAGCAAAATTTTTGCCAGACATGTTTCTAATTTTCAACAGTCATCAGATGTTGAAAACAGCGACTGAGCTGGCAAGTATAAATAAAAATAAGCACATACCAATCTGCCAAAATTGTTATGTTTAAGAAAATTATCAAGTAACCTTTATGTTACTCAGAACGATGGACCTCGTAATTTTGAATCACAATCAGATGACGAGAATGACATTTCAGGTAGCACCCTCCTCTCCAAACTTCCACATCACAAAACAGGAGAACGCTTGGTCTCGACGAATTTGGCGTGCACCAGATTCGCCTATAGAACGGTTCTTCGGTGGAATCGGGTCTCGAACATGAAACCCTCCAGTGCCGAAGCTGAGACCTTACCACCAGGCAGCGTGGTCCTTTATAGTATTGGGAGCTAATTAATACAATAAAGGGAAAGTGAGTTAATCAGTATTAGGAACTATACTTTACAATACTGGAATCCAGTACTGATTAATATAACAAAAGTCTTATGTTTCACAGTTTCACACTATTTCAATACTATTAAACAAGACTGCACAATATTTTCCCCAAATTTTATAATATTGCATAATGCATTGTGCTATTTAGGTATCTGAAATTCATGCACGCCTGTTGCTCTAATGATTAATAAAAGTTAATTGATGTCTTCATATTTTCTACATTTTATTTTGAGAGTTTAATGAACCTTTAAGTTCTTTTTTTCGAAATTTATGACGATACTTCATTGAAATTGCCAAATTTGATGCTCTATTTCTATAATTTTGAATGTTTTGCAAAATGCATTTAATAACGGTGAACATCTTTTGATGGATAGATTATAACAACTGCAATGTTATCACTGAAATTGTGACTATTGAAATTTGTCATTAGAATCATTGCATTAGTCAAGATGCATGTTATTGTATTTTGAATATTGCAATTGATAAATTGCAGCTCTTCAATAACACCTTCATTGAAGATTCAAAATATTATAATCAACTATCAAAAAAATTTATTAGCCCCTCTTTAGTGCGACCAATAGCGTCAATATATATGATTATGGAATCAGTAAGGTTCTGCAAGAGTCTGTAAGCAAAGTTAATAAATGTTCAATTACTGTCTATAAATACGCTGCGGAGAATCATTAGAATACATTTCATGAAAATGCATAAATGCTTGATTGGATTAAGATTCCAATAATCTGGCTATCAATGGAATTCTGAAACCATATAGACACATTTCAGTGTAATATCAGGATCGTTATTTTGCTGGAGAAAAGCATTGCCGTTTGAAAAAACAGACAGAAAAAAAAAAACAAGTGTAAATGGTACTCAGTGGCATTAAGGTGGTACAAAGCTTTTATGATGCGGTCTACAACAATCGCAAGCTTTACAGAGAAAAATTCAAACGTTTCCCATAGCATAAAAGATCAGACACAAGAGTGAATTGATGTGTATGATGACGTATATTGATGATGATGTATTATTCTTGCCAATTGACGAATTCTGACCTTAGCATCGATGTAAAGTGAGTGAAGTCAGTTTCATTTGCTCTGATAACTCATTTCAATGATTCAATGACGATTCTCAAGTATATGTCCTCGAAAAATTTCTGCTTTGTTCTCTGTTAGTATCTACAGGCTATAATATCATAGAATGATCTCCCCTTTCAAGCCTGACAGTCTGCTGATCCTACACCATGTTTCAGCTGTGGCGCCATTATTGTGGTGAAAAGCTTATAAGCCAGCTAATAGCTACGAAACACGGGCAATTGTTTTTGTCTTGTGGTCTTGTTACTCGACTGTGAACCGCAAGGTCCCAGGTTCTATCCTCTCTCATCCCAATCCGCTACACGGCCTTCTGCCGGCCGTTATTTATCCAATTGTTGTAAATATTAACTACCGCAGCACAAAAGCAGCTCATTAACTTGGCAATTTCTGAAAATCTAGTTTCAAAATGTCGGGTCGTGACAGATTACCTTTCACTGAACTCAATTAAATCTCGGTTTATATCCATGGTGGCAAACGTAATTACGTACTACATCTAACAACATTCTCCTGTAAAACTGCACAATGCAGTTCAAAATTACATTTGCGTGGGGAAATTAATGTGTACCATATGAAAGTAAATCAATCTCATTCATCTTCTAAGAGTATAATTATCGAAGTTTTATTACCAAACCAAACTATCTTTCTTATTTCTGATAAAATTTACTAATTGAAAATAACGTTTCCTCTTTTTCTGTGGTTCTTTGAAATTGCAGCTCACAATAAGCAGAAAGCAATTGAATAGAATTATTTATTTTTTGTTCATAATTTACTAAATGCGGCACGTGCGGCAGTGAATAATTACAGAAAAGTAATATTTTATCCGCATTGAAAAGTAAATGGATACTTTTAAATTTCAAACCTTCCATCGTTTAGCTTAACTATATTAACGTTCCGTTTTAGAGAAACTCTAAGGACTAATTTGAGATGAACTCATAGTTTTGAAATTACGATCAGATGATGAGGACGAGACTTCAGTCAGTACCCCCTTTCCAAACTTCCATACTACGCAAGGGGGGGGGGAGTATTTGGCTTAATCTCTAAACCTTTGAAATCTCTATACCTAAATTAGTTTATTCGAATTAAATAAATATCTAAATGTAAGAGAGTTAGCAGAACACTTTTACAATGTTGGAAAACTGCGAAACACCAGAAGTGTGATTCTAATTAAATGCTATTTTAACTGTTATGAGGAAGTCAAGAATTTTTTTACAGTCTTTGACCATTATACAAAAGTGTTAGCAAAACAGAATTGTTGCTTTGTCAATTCAATAATTATATTTTTCCAGCAATCCATAAGTTTACATAGACAAGATAAAAGAGGTCCCCTTCATGTTCAAACAATTCCAATAATCAGATAACCATAGATTTTTAAAATAAATAAATTTTAATCATTTAATGAATTAAATTCAATAAATAAAAATCCCCAAGATAAGGCGTTAAAATTGATAAGCATGGTTAATTTTTATGCCTTGACTTCATGTAATATTTTATGTATATATTTAGTCAATCTGTTTTTCTTTATCACAATACTAGCTGTACACTACTACGCGTTGATATGACTCAGTTACATTTCTCCTATAACTCTGTTGGAGATGAAAGAGAACAACTATCAACATGATTGCAAACAAGACACGATTTTGATTTGGATGTAATATATTGCACTCGTCATTAATACTTACATCCCAAGGTTGGTCGTTTCCCAATAAATTCAGAACTTAACATGCACTGCGGAAAATGGTATGTATAACGCCTTTGGCAATTCTCTTTGTGAAAAGTTATTGGATCGGGCAAATTTACCAATAGCATGCAAAGAAAGAAGCATTAACCTTGATTGGATGCATGGGTTACAATCTGCTTGTCGTGGTTTCTTCGACTCCTCTCCTCTTTTGCGCCACCGAAATTATTTTCTACTCGCAATCTATGTGTAATACATCTGAATACAACAAAGATTTGCACCGACTAAATCATGACGAACATTTATACTTTTATTTATATATATTTTTATTACACAATTATTACTATTTTTTTAATTTTGAAGCTTACTTCAGTATTAAGGTTTGATTAACTAATCAATCGACATAGATGAATTCCATTACAATGAGAAATGAAATATCTCAATCCATTCGAACACGTCTATCCGGAAAGGTCAGTTTCACGATATAATTTGAATTCAACGGAAAATCAAACGACACAGTTTAATTCTGCCGCCAAATGCACTGATAAATAAAAGATTAAAAAGAAAGAAACGAAAAAAACAAAAACAAAACTAAACTCTATTCACTAAATGAATGCTATGGTAAACGACACGCAATGCCACAAGAAATAATGGTAAAAGTGAATTTTAGTGTGCACCCAGCTGCGCCAACAATGCCAAGTCGCCAATAAAGATGGCGGACAAAATAAACAAATACTTCCGCGGAACAGTTACGGTTACCATTTCCCGCCATCTAATTATGACTTTTTACTGATAAGTATTTTTTTTTTTCATACTGCCCGGTGCCTTTTACAGATGCCTTCGGCATCTGTAGAAGACACCGGGCAGAATTTTTTAACTTTAAAAAAACATTCTACGGCTTCGCTAGCAACGGGAGCGGGAACCTAGTAGCTTCGCTATCACATTGAACATAAGGACTGTGTGGATAATATGAACTGTACATAATCAATTGAAAAGAAAGAATGAAGGATGTTGTACGAACGGATTTCAGAGGGATTCAGAGATGCCTTCGGCATCTGTAGAAGGCACCGGGCAGAATTTTTTAACTTAAAAAAACATCCTACGGCTTCGCTAACAGCGGGAGCGGGAACCTAGTAGCTTGGTTAGCACATTGAACATAAGGACTGTGTGGATAACAGAAATAGTACATAACCAAGAAAAAAGAAAAAACGGAGAAATAAGCAATCGGAACATTCTCCATACAAAATTTCAAACAAACATACTTTTCCCACCTTCATCAACTCGTAAAAAATATATTCCACTCACCCTTCATCCATTCTGCCGGTTCGATATCAAACCATTCTCAATACAAAATTTCAAACAAGCATCCTTTCCTAACTTCATCAGCTCGTAAAATATATCTATATGTATATTTAACTCACCCTTCATCCATTCTACAGGTTCGAAATACTCCCGACATAACAAATTATGAAAGGAACCAATCGTTATAACACCAAAAGAATTATGAGAACTGCGAAGAATTCCATTGCAGCTGTCTTTTAAAGTGAGAATGCAGACGATTTTTTTAAAGCGCATGCTGACAATTAAAAATTGCAAAAGAATAAATATTTTCTGTTCGTATTCACATTAAAAAAAAGAAAGAAAACAACTTTTAATTATAAGCTTAACTTTCTTTATTTAATAAATTTTAATTATAATAAAGAACAAAATTAAAATCTTTAATCGATATTTTGTAAATATTTTTAATTTAACATTTTTCATAATGTAATTGTAGCTTATGTACCAACTCAACCATTGCAAAAAGTAGTAAATAAAACAGCAGTACGGTTGCTATAAGAGGCATCCAATGGGTTGCAATATTGGCGACAAACAGCTGGTGCACACTAATCTTCACTTAGGCCGAAATAATTAAAACAAAATGAAAATAAATCGAAATCTATGAAAATTCAATTTAACAATGCAATGGGGTCAATTCATGTGACGTAAAAGTCACATGTCATGTACTTCTTGAGCATGGCATTTAAGTTTCATTCGCACCGCTTTCGTCGATCAGTCTGTCATTAACGTTCTCCGCCAAGTATGAAGCAGATTTTTTGTTTATATTTGAAGTTATAATTTTTGGGTCATTTTCTTTCCTCTTATCATGTGTTAACAGAGGAAATACTGGTGTGCTGATGGATGCATGCTTTAATGCGAAACACAAGAGTGACTGTCATGATAAAATGTTTTCTTATTTTCCTTTTAACAATCCTGACTTGGGTTGATAGCTTTGATATAGACTTTTTCGAGCCTTCGAAGTTGGTGATATGCTCCGATCATTTTGAAGAATTCATTCAGTGCATTTATTAAATATAGCTGTTCCAGTAATTTGTTAGAAAAACTCTACGAAGAAAAAGAAATCGGTAAGCGTTTTGCCATCAAAAACAATCAAACAAAATCGTCAGGGCATTTCTTATTTACTTTATTCTCATTTGATGAAATTTCTGATCATTTTGAATATGCTTAGAAGATTTTAAAATGTTTACATGAACATTACATTGCGTTTTTTTACAAAATCTTATTTAAATTTAATTAATGTAAGTAAACAAACTACTGTTGCAAAAATAACAACTGCTATAATGCTAAACTTAGGTGGAAGTGAATATTACTAGTTTTCTAATTACATTTGCAGATTTGTGATGGATTCAAAGTAAATTTATATCAAACAACTTTTCTATTGTTAAAAATGAAATGTCAATAGTTTATTGTATTTAAACTGAAATTGACTGTTATCATAATATCCTGTTATAACACTGTGCACCTCAGTGATTTCTGTTCTAATAAGTAAAGGTCTTTTCATTGAAAATCAATTTCCATATCAGCATTTATTATATAATTTTTATTCCGAACTTCATTGCTACATGCATGTTTCACTTTTTTTTTTCTATTTCTTTAACATATCAATTTTGAATTATAAAATTCTGTGAAAGCATAAAAGTGTTTCTTTCAACTCCTCTTTATATCCTATTTAACTTCTCTTTATCTCTCTCTGTGTATATATAATATATATATACAGAGAGACATATTACATATATATATATATATATATATATATATATATATATATATATATATATATATTCTTGTTTATTAAATTTACTGTATTGTATGTTTTTGTTTTATTTTATGATATTCATTCAATGTAATTTTTATCAATGTAACTTTAGCATTTAAAAAAATTTCATAAATGTTCTGCTTTAAAAGTATATTGTTCACCATTATGTTTTTATTAGTGATAAAAAAAACCTGTTCTTTAGTATCTAGGATGTTTCTGTTGAATAAAATTGATTTCATCATTTACATTGACATTCTTGTCATACTTTGTTTATATTATTTCTAAGTGTCTAGAAAAATAAATGTTGATAAATAGTAAATAGTGTTTTTTAGTTTTTTGAATTAGTGAGTACATTGAAACATACATTTGATCATATTTTTTTCAAATAATTATCACATATATTTTCTCTCTCTCTCTCTCTCTATATATATATATTTGTAATGTGTAAATAAAAATTATGAAAGAGTGATTTTGTTTGTTTTCCTTTAATGATTTCTACAAATTAAAATGAAATTATTTATTCATAAGTTGCATAGATTTTAAAAAAAGATATCCATACCTTTTATATTTCATAATTTGAAATTGTAAACATAATTTATTTAATATATACTAATTTGAGTTTCATGTTCTTTCCTCTGAGCAAACTGAAATATCAAAGTATCAATATTTATAAAAGTAATAAAAAATTTATTAATTTTATTAGTAAGCTTTAAAATATTAACTTATCTAAGAGTAATAATTATTTTTACAAAGAACTAACTGGGGGAACTATATTCATAAGATTCAACATTCAATACTATTTAAATAATATGTAAAAAAGAACATATGTAAGTTTTCAAAAACACTGCCATAGTCATTTGTCAAAATGTATAAAAAAAGGGGGGGGGAGGATATGAGAAAGGAAAGAATAAAGCAGCACCAAACGAATTAAAAAGCAATGTTAATTAATTATGTAAAAACAATAATTCCATTGAAAATACTAATTAAAATTGCAATATAAGAAATAAAATTATATAACTAAGAAAATGTGGAGAAAATAATTCAAAATAATATCTTTAAAAAAATCAGAAGTTTTTAATAATTGATCGGCTAGCGTAATATTTACTAAACAATGGTTTCGTCAACGTTTTCGGCAGACATCACGACATGCGCAGAACGGTTGAAAATTGAACAGAAGCGGTTTGTTTGGTACCTGACACGTGACCGTGAATTGACCCCATTGAAAACATTTAAACGGAAACATGCTAAGCTATTTAACATAGAGTGTGTTGGTTTTACATTCAACAGACGGCGCTGTTTTCAAAGAGCATGTTTTTACCTGTCACAATAGTGATATCTTTGTAACAGGTATATAAAAACACTTGCGTATTCGAATGCAACGATGTGTCAAAATTTTTAGGCAATTGGTTTAGAACTTGCGGAGATTTAAGATTTTGAAGAACAAACGAATATTTACATTAAAAAGGTTTTACTAATGTAAGTAATTCTAAGCCAATGCCTCTTATAAAGAAGTATAATCTTCATTTGTATCAATCTCCATTACAAAATCAAGTAGTTCATATTGCATTTTCAATAATACGTTTTGTTACCTTTGCCAATCAATTATTGATGGACTAAAGAAACCTAATGAAAATACAGTAGCTGTTTTTCTCGATCTGTCCTCTGCTTTCGACTGTGTTTGGCGACATAAACTTGTCCACATTGCCCATGAAGTCGGCATCGAAGGACATGCACTTGTTTGTATAAATGACTTCTTGAGGAACAGACATTTCTCAGTCAGATTCAATGGAGAACTCTCTAAGACCCGTAGAACATATGCTGGTATACCACAAGGCTTTGTCTTGAGTCCACCACTCTTTCTTCTCTACATGGACACAATCAATGCCTACATCCACAAGAGTACCAAGATCGCCTACGATGCAGAAGATATTGCCATCTGGAGCACAAATCATGATCTCAAAACTTCTCAGAAATTCCTAAATCTCAGTTTGAAAAGCATTGTAACATGGGCTAAAGATTTCAAACTCACTATAAACCCCAATAAGTCTAACTACTGTGCTTTCTCAACTGAAAAAATCGTAGAACCTTTCAACCGGTCCTAAAAATTCAAAACAGCATTCTCGGACGCGTTGAAAATCCTAAATACCTGGGAGTGATCCTAGATCCAGAACTGAGATTTGCTAAACATATGAAAACCACTTCAAATAAGGGTCTAAAGAAATTGAACATCCTCCGTAAACTTTGTGACACAAACTGGGGTTCGAAATCATCAGCATTAAAAAATACTTACTGCGCCGTCATCAGGCCAGTACTTGAGTATAACTCCCCCATTTGGGCACATGCGTCTGAATCTGTTAAAGACACTTTGGACTCTGTCCAACATAGATCATCAAAAATCATCATTGGTGCAGTGTCCTCTAGTAACAACACCAAGGCCGAACTTGAAAGCAGTTTTGTTTCCCTTGAAAACAGACGGAAACTTGCCACTCTAAAATTCATTAACAAAATCAGAAGCCACAATAAGGACCACATTGCTCACAGAGCTTTTGATACTTGGACAGGTAAATCAAGGCTTCAGAGATCATCAACGCTGCAATTTGACAAAGACATCAGAAAGGCCATCCATCATGATCACTCCTCTCTGGACATTACTCAAGAACCACTTTTTCCTTCCAAGCCCCCTTTGAATACTAAAATCAATACTAACCTACTGGAACCATGTTCTAAGAAAGAACCAACCCAAGTTTTATTACAAAAAGGTGAAGACACTGTTCGTTCACTTTCCAGTGAAAACAGCGTTATAGTCTACATAGATGGTTCCTCTGATATTGACTGTAACAGAGGTGGTGCTGGTATCTCCATCATTCACCCCCCAGGATATAACGTCAAACTCAAAATACCCATTGGACAAATTGCTTCAAACTTCACAAACGAATTAATCGCTATTGAAGAGGCTATTGCCTATTTTCGCTCTCATTCTCTAAACGACTCAATAAAAGAAATTGTGATTTTCCCAGACTCAAAATCAGCACTTAAATTTATACATAACGGTAAAACAACAATAAAGCAAGAAATTAATACCTTTCTCCATTTACTAAATATACCTTGCACTCTCCAGTAGATCCCAGCTCATGTTGGAATTGAGGGGAACGAATGTGCAGATGTCCTTGCAAAGGAAGCACGCAACGAAGACCAACCTCGAGTAGTCACCTGTGCAGATGCGAATGCTGCCACCAGGCGAAGGATCTACAACCAGCGTCTTAGCAAGGCAACAATCCCCGATCTAAACTGCCCAAGAAACCTTTCCTCTACAATAGCTAGGCTACTTACTGTGCATTTCAAAGGCATGAAGATCTCACGAACCAATATAAAATCCTATCCCATCTGCAAGTGCTGTCCCCATTCGCAACTAACTCCAGATCATGTTTCTGACTGCCAGGCCATTATCGGTTCCCTCTATCGGGCTGCAGAACTTGCAGATCTTGTCACCAAGGCTTTTGGAGGACTCTAATCTTTTGCAGTAGCACTGTATGTATAGACACGACAACAACAACAATAATACATTATACTTCTTTCTCAAGTTAAATCGCTTCATCAACCTCACTGTCGGCAAGCTAATGCATCTCTTTATTCATCCTTTTTCTAATGACATTTTTGATTAATTCTCCTTCTTCAATACGAGAAAATCCTTCGCCACCAATTGCTTTTGCAAACTATGCGGTTTCTTTGTCTACAATTTTAATATGGCAATCGGGCGGATGCTTTTCCAGCGATGAATGAAATTTCAGAGCTGGACAGAGCTTTATGCACAATCCCTTGCCAAAATCACACTTGACAAGGGATTGTGCATAAAAATATCCTCCATACAGATTTCATATCAGTTCAATTATTTATTATTCAATTATAATAGATATGTTTATGAGTGATTGATCATTATTTTCGGCAAGTTAAAATTCATATGAAATTAAATTAATAGTAAGATATCATTAAAGAATATTGCATATTTGCAGATTCATAATATTATATACACTCATGTCCAAAATTAAGATCACAAAAATGTTTTTCAAAGTAATTCTAAATGGCTACCAGTAAAATTTAAACAAATTATATTTTATATATTGTGAAGGACCGATAACACGATATCAAACTTTGTTGTGGGAAAAAATGTTGTTTAGCATTAGTTTTTAAGGAACTACTGAAATTAGACCGTTTAGGCATCTGGGATTTTTGCCAGCAATTTTGTGAATATTGCATCAAAACAAAAAATGTGATCTGTTTCCAGTGATAATGAGTTCTCATAGTCGTTTAGACGATTCCTTGAGATGAAGAGCCGTTGGCAGGCTTGAAGCTGGGCAGTCACAAGCAGAGGTGGCTAGATGGTTACAAGTGGCACCGAAACTGGTATACAGGTTGAGGAATTAATTCCAAACAAGTTGTGCTGTAACCAGGAAGGCCGACCAAGGCCATCACAGAGCAACGCCGCCTGCACAGGATCGCTATTTGGCATTAACCACACGACGGCATAGGCTGACAACAGCTCCTCAACTTGATCGTGACCTTGCTGCTGCGTTGCCGATCACATCAGTCTTGGGCACAGCAAGAATGGGGACGTGTTCTTTCCAGTGATGAGTCGAGATTTACCACACAGAGTGACACTCGTCGAATCTTTATCTGGAGAGAGCAAGGAGCTTGTTATCATTCCTCCCACGTAAAAGAAATGGACAGATTTGGCGGCAGAGGAATCCTTGTCTGGGGTGGCATAATGTTGGGCAGTAGTATACCATTGCACGTCTTCTATGCGAGTACTGTCAATGCACATCGCTATAAAAAGGAGATCCTTGAAGCCTATGTGAGGTTGTTCCGGGGTGCTTTTGGACCAGACTTCATGTTTATGGACGATAACACGCATGCACACAGAGCCCAGATCGTTGATGATTTTCTTGAGGAAGAAGATTTTCGACATATGGACTGGCCCTCGACATCTCCGATTCTGAATCCTATTGAACATGTTTGGGATGGTCTCGGAAGAGTCATTGCACAGCGTAATCCCCCTCCTAATCCCCTCCAAGAGTTAAAAGCCAAGAGTTATTCTGAATCCTATTGAACATGTTTTGGAAGAATGGGCTTTGTTGCCCCAAGCATTTATTGACACCCTTATAAACAGTATAAAAGCTCGTTGTGAAGCTTGTACAGCAGTGCACGGTGGTCACACTCCATATTAGACAGGCTTTTCCTGGAATAAATGCTTTATCTCTGATTCATAATGTAACACTTTTTGATATACCCTGTTTCTCAATTCACAATTATAATCTTTTCCATGTTGTTATATGTCTATATTCTTTCTTCCATTGTAGTGTACCTCTGTGCAAAATTTCGTGGTAACACAGTGAATAGTTTTTCATTTTTCGCAGATTTTATGTTTGTGACTTTAATTTTGGACATAAGTAATATGTAATGATGGACATATGTAATGATATCTCTAAATCTAAATTAAATCCTAATTAATTTCCTAAGTTTTATCTTAATTTAACTCATATTAACTTAATTCTAAAATGTTCTATTATTTTCTGATCCAATTCCACCTTTATTATTTAATTAATTTAAGACGAGCTCTGTAAAACTGTTGAAATCGGCAATTCTTACACTCTGAATGAAGGGATAAAAATTTGTCAAGCTATGAAAATTCTTCTAAAATATACCCATTTTCCCCTTACCTAAATCGACACGTGTAAAGAAATTCCTATCATAATCCCATGGCATATAATCAACGGGAAAAGTATTTCTGGCGATCTTTTCTCTTTTTGCTCTTGTGTTGTGATGTAAACTGACGTATCACGTCGCTTCTTGCTTGTACTTAAATTATGCCTCCCGATATGGAATGAAACGAAGTTTAAAATTCAAAAGTGTCTTCTCATTCTTCGGCCACGAAACTGCTTAAAAATATATGTGTTTTTATTTAAAAGGCTTGAAAATGCAAATAGTTTAAAACGAAAAAGATTTTTTTAAAAGTAAGTTTTATTATTACTGAGAATGAATTTTGAATTTTATCAAGTTTATGGAATGATTAAAATTGATAGATTAATTAATGTAAATGAACAATTATTATTCTGTTTTCTTTTATTTTATTGTCTAAATATTTTTTAAATTTAAAGATAGTGTTATTTCTAAGTAGAAAAATAATAAAATAATAATAATAATAAAAGGAATGCCAACCGGCAAGTCTATGTTCATTAGTTCAAAACATTTCCGAAAAAAAAAAGGGGGGGGGTTAGCATCGATTTGAAATTTTTTAATCCACAAATAAAGCACTCCGGTATTCTTGCGCTTTTTATTTCATCAAAAGATGGTGAATGCATTTATGTACCACGCTTTCCATTTTACTATGATCACTTTAAAGAAGAATTTTTTTTATAAAAAGTTGATTTTCCGAAATTTACAAATGTTAGCATTTTGTTTAAAAATGGTTTGTTCTGTAAGTTATTTACAAAAATAATTTTAATGTTTCAGTTTTTGAAAAAAAGATAAATCTTGAAATATTCCGTTAATTACTATAAAAACCAAACTATCAAATAAATTAGGAAAAAATTATTTTAGAAGCAGGAGCCTGCTCATATGAAATAATTTCTGAAAGCAAGCTTATAAAGATTTAAATGCTCACATTTCGCGAAATAATTCATTAACTTATGTAGTTACGAACGCATTGAAACCATGAAAGGTAAAGTGTTTAAAGGATTTATATTTCAGTTGAAGAAAATCATATTTTTTAAAAAGGCGTTCACTTATTTCTTGCCTTTTTAAATACAGGTCGAGCCTCTATATATAGAAAATTTCAGGAGGGAGTGGGAGTTCTATTTATAAAAATTTTAATATACAGAAATATATAATTAGACGTTTTCATAATTTCCTTACAAAAAAAAAAGGCAGTCATGTATAGTTATTTTTTAGAGTTGAAAAGGACAAAAATAGTTGAAACAGTTAAAAGAGTTGAAACAAAAAAAAATTATTTAAAAACTGTATGAATAACAAAAATTTTCTTAGATTATTGAAGTCTGAAAGTTTCACGATTTCAACAATATCTCTATTTTTCATTTCATTTTTACATCCAGTGGCGTAATTTGGAAGGTGTGTGCGCTTTTACCAGTAGTCTCGAAATTGAGTTGTTCTTAGTACTTTTTTTCTTTTATTCTAATTCTTAAGAATTAAAGAGATTTCAGTTAATTGAGAAGAACATGAAAACCCCTGTTTAGAAACTGAAAATGAATGAAGCTAAATTTATCAAAATAAAATAACAAACAAGGATTTTTACACTCCATCTCTAAAAAGTTCAGGTACTTTTCAAAGATAAATGGAAAGGGTTACTTGAGAAATGGGAAAATAATACTTAATCATCTTCACAGGGTTTCTCATGATAAGCAACGTGTCTCAAAAATTTTTTATCTCCCAAAATACTGCATATCATTCCAATTTCAAAGTTTCATTCAATAAGGGAGGCAAATGTATAAAAGCACTTTGGTTTCTGTGGAAGTTGATAATAAAACGTTTTAAAAATTAAATTTTTATTCATTCCCGGTAATGCAAACGTTCCAGTAAGTAAAATGATTTTCTTACATTTATCTATGCACACGCAAAGTTTCACTTTCCTATTCACAACATTTCTTGAGATCTGGTTATTTGTAAATTTAGAGGGACTAATAACAAATTTAAATGAACCATTTATACATAGTTATTCAGCACAGTAAAACTGTCACATGTAAATGTTTGTCTAGTAGTACATCATCCAATCACGCAGTTCATTTTCATCAATTGATAGTTGTAACAATGACTTAATAAGGAAAAGAAGAGAAACGTGGGAACTTAACATTTAAGATTTCTTAGAGAAAAACTGATATGCTGAGCAAGAAAATAAAAATCCCTGTTAGCACTTGTGCACTTTCTAAAAAAATTGGAATATTTTAGTAACTAGGAACGTTTGGATATGCTAACCATTTATGCTGTATATAATCGTAATGCCAACCTCGTTGTTAAAGAATATAAACATCGTTTTCCGAAATTGAAATATGCCCGGCATCCTTCCAGGAAATGTGTTTGCAGAACGGTTTAGAGATAACAATCCACAGAATCCTTAATTTCCTGGAGAGGTTGAGGCTGCGGGGAGGTTGAGATATTACACATGTCATGTAAAAAAACATGCAATATGTTTTGAATATGTGAATCATATGGCTTCAATTGCTACAATTTTTTTAATATCAATTAGATGTATTTTTTATACAAATTTTTGCCATTTTAGATATTTTACAGCTTATGAATATTATTTTTTCCCTGTACATATGAAACATATTTTGCATGCATTTTAGAATTACATTTGGTCAGATGTTTGGTTTACATTATTTATGTGATAACGAGGATTTTTTTTTCCTTCACTTGGCATTTCGTAAGATAGTAATTTTACTTTCTTTCAGAATGAAAGCATTTGTGACAATTCATTTATAATTCAGATGTAATATAGCTTAAATATGTATTTTATAAACAGCTATCCAATACGAAATCACTGACATTTCATGCTTAGTCAAAATAAAAAATAATATTAACTGAGACTCATGTTTTTATTTAAAAATAGAAATTAAATGTAAGGGCTTAAATCATTAACTTAAGCAAACTGCAAAGCCTGCAGAACATTTTCATTTAATTTATGCATCGAAATTTTGCAAACATAATGCAATTTTTGTCCACTTGTTCTTTTTTATTCATTTCATTTCTTATTGACTGTAGTAATGACTGATTTCAGAGTATCAAAATTACAAATAAATTCAATAATTAAATGGATTACAGTTGGGCCACATTAAATTATTGACTCTAGTTTAGAAAATTTAAATCATAAAAGTCCAAAAATAGCTTATGTATTAATATTTAGGTTTCATTAAAACTTTAAACTTAGTGCTCTCTGGCACAAAATCTGTGGAAAAGGAAAGGATTATGCGAAATGCAGTTTTTTTAAAAATAAGAGTGGGGGGGGGGGGCTCTGTTTGGCATTTGCATTGGGCACCATTTTATGCTGGTACGCCTCTGTATACACCTGAACTGATCTACTTTTTCACATTTAAAGATTACCGATTAGAGGCCACACTCGCTATAAGAAACCTAAAGTCTATTTGAATTTAAAGTTAAGTTAGGCAGAAGATTCATAGAACAGATCAATAATCAAGCGTTTATTGCTTTTGCCTTAAACTTCCGCGAATTTTTATTACAATAGGAATCAATGAAACGAAATTTGACATTCGACATTTAGCTGCTTTTGACTGCAGAAGTAATACATCCATTTTTATTCTAACATTTTGGCTCGATGTACAGAAATTTTATTCGATATACAGAAATTAATTCTTTAAAGTTACAATATTCTATTGCTAATCCACGGTTCCTGATTAAAAAATTCAATATATTAAGATTTTTGTTATGTAAAAGTTCGATGCGTAGGAACTTCACAGAAATTATTTTTCATGGCAGTTAGACAGTGTTACTTAATTTTTAATTACACCTAAAAAAAGCATGGAGTTTAGTGATGAAAGAAACAAAAATTATAAATGAGAGAGTTTGTTTTTAAACTCATTAAAAAACAGCTTTTCAGTCTTTAAAATAATGGCAGTAATGTTTTCATGTTTTAGTTCCAAATTTTATGACTCAGTGGGAAAAAAGAATGTCAACTGGAAGTGAAAAATCCAAAAAGACCTTTAACATGCAAATGCACAATAACTGAGATTCTAGGTCACAGCTGTGATATTCATGTAATGAAATATTTAGTACAATTTCAACTTCATTTCGAAAAATAGACACGAAACAAAAACTATCAAACAGACTAAAACTATCCACTGAAAGCTTAGATCAGCACTCGACCATCAATGCAGTTCTTCAGCTTTATTTTTTATTGGGCTACATCTACAGGTAATTGATTTTGATAAAATATATTTATTTCTTTAAATTATTACATTTTGAACCTGGCTGCTCGAAAAAGACAATTAAAATGCGGAACATTCAATTAAATGTTAGGTTTATTACTTCATGACTGCTAATATGGCTCTTTCGGGTTTTTGCTCTCATGATGAAAATTTAAACTTTATTATATAAATACAAAAATAGCTATTTATTTTTGTAAAAATTATTATAAATCATTTTGTTATTATGAGATATTCGTGTCTCAATAAGTTTGATCAAAGTGAACTAGTAAATGCTTGTTTTTGTAATGAAGCAAATTGATAAAGTGTATCTTTATTATTTTATCTTATGTGTTAAATGCAGGATTAATCATCTGAACCTCCTTTACTTTGCCCTTTCTCTGGTCCTGTTGAAGAGCTTTAAATTAATAATAGACCTCAAAATCTAAAATTTGTGCATAATTTTTCAAAAAGAATAAATGAAAATAATGATAAGAACATTTTTAATGTATCTGAACCAGTTTTTGCTTAAATAAATTTTTATATTGTATTAATTATCTGTTGGCCTCTTTCTTCATTAATAATTTTTCAAAATACTTTTTGAATTAATTTTACCCAAAGTAATCTTATGGATAAAATTCATTTTTAAACAATTTTGTTTAACTTCTCTTCTTCTATTCGTTCGTAACGGTAGAATCTTGTAATAAATTTTTTGCTCAGCTAGAGCTTTGAAATTTATTACGCTTATGTGTTACTATAAAAATAGACAATTTTTTAGCTTAGAGCTTAATTATTAGTTAATCGATAAATTGAATTAAATTTCAATTCCATATTGGTGGCGCCATCGAGTATATCCACAATTCATATTTCCACAATAATTCATAACGATAAGATTAAAGATAAATTATAGATAAAAGAATCGAATACAATGAAAATAAAATAAAAAAAATATCTTTCATAGCACAAAACTAAACATGATTTTTAAAAATTATTTTTACTAAATTTATTACTTGCTTATCACAATATATTGTTTAAATTTCATTTTATGGTAATGATAAATTTATTCATCTTGTTCTTCATATGAATATATTTCAGAGAGTGAACCCAAACTTGTGAATCAGATTCTCTGTACGTCTATGATAACAAATTATACACCTTTCGTAAGTTTGTCATCGAAGATACATTCTTCTTTAAAATCTTTTCGAGTCCTGGAATTGAATCGTGCTAACTCCATTGACGTCGATGCTGAAAGAATCGATATCTTTTTTTCAAATAAATGAATACCTTCAGTCGAACATAATTTAAAATTGATTTAGTTTAGGT
Organism: Argiope aurantia; assembly: GCA_026543865.1. NCBI lineage: Eukaryota > Metazoa > Arthropoda > Arachnida > Araneae > Araneidae > Argiope > Argiope aurantia. The sequence goes on along the minus strand of JAPMOR010040676.1, from coordinate 805,950 downwards.
ACGCAAATTCTGTTTGCTCAAAACGTAGATTTTTAATGGAAGTATGTTTCTTTTTTTCCATCATAGATTTTATGTTTTAAAAAGGGTTTATTTGTTTATTATTCATTTTCTTGGCATTTTTAATTTTGTATAATTAACATTTTACATTCTGGAGGTAAACATTTAAAACATAATCTTCATAATGTTGCTAAAAATTACTATTTATGGTACAAGTTATTCGTTAAAGATAAGCGCAGATTTTAATTTGAAACTTTTGGTAGTCTGTTATTCAAAGATATGATTAGTTCTCAAATTTCTTTACTCTTTCGAAATGGGATGTTGCAGAAATTTATGTCATTGGAAATACTTCCTTTTTAAAATCTGTAACACTACACTACTGTAGTAACTATTTTTGCTGGACTATGAGTTTAATACAGCACCCATAGCAATCAAAGGGTTGATGAATAATGAAAGTTCAGTATTGCACTTCCTTGGAATATCATTCATTTTTCATTAGGTGCGACTATTGGGTATCTCATATTAGCGAGCTATTATATGCTTCAAATAAGCTCAAATCACGCAATCTTTGTTATCTATAATGTCTTGATAATATACTTATCAAAAAATATACAAATATTTATTATTACATATCCAGTTTCATTTCCACAATGTTGTAAAAGTACACAAAATACTTCTTACAAATCGTTCTCATCCCAATGATTTTTTTTAATACAATCTATGATATTAGATAAAAAGCAGAAATCGTTTACAATTTCTCTGAGAAATTCACTAAATGTGCTGCAATAATTTTGTATTAGATCATTTCAATAGCAAGCAGCTTAAAATAGATTTAAAAAAAAGTTGTTATCAATAAATATGAATGTGTTTGTGTTGATGCTCTACAGGCCAACCCGTTTGGTTTGCAGCTACCAAACTTTTAGAGGTTTTATTAGAGGGTGGAATTCTGCAAATCGATAGAATTTTTTTAAGAAATTAATACTAATTTTAATTTATTAAAAATTAAGCGAAATGTCGGGGTTTTTCAACCGTAACTTCCAAAAATATTACGAGACATAATTTATTTTTATGTCATCTTAATATTCAAAAAATTGTTTTTTCCATGATACTAATTTCACACTCCTTCAAACATTTTCTTAATTTTGGCAATTCAATTCTTTTTGCCTAATTTCTAGCATTAGATCACATTGTTGCTCCAATATGAAATTTTTTTCATTGTTTCATTAAATATTTAATAGCGTTCCATTTTTTAATGCCAAAGAAACTGTTTAATACCTGTAGAATTTATATAACGAATAAAAAGTGAAGTTACAAACGAATAAACCCGTGTCATTTACAAAACGAAGTTAGAAGACAAATGAACCGGCCATTGACATTTTTAATAGCTACATAATACCATGAGACTTTTCTCTAATGGAAAGGTAAAACATTTAAGAACCAGTGCATACGCAAGACAAAATGACTCGGCTTTAATGTTTGACAGAATCGTGGACATGAAATTGAATCGAAACAATTGAACTGAAATTAAATATAGCTTATATCTCTGGTGAATCAGCTGGTCGCCAAAGGTAACTAGTAACATTTTAAGAGAGAAGAAAAAATTCCGACTTTAAGAGCTGAGATGGGAGATGTGGTTTTCCGGTTTTGGTAATCGGTGAATGAAATAGGATTTTCTGTCATCTTTCCCTCTGAAAGGTCAGTGAACCCATACAAATCCAGTCTATCTGGATGTAAATAATGTCCGAAACGGGCTGTGAAGGCCTATGAAAACATTTGAAAAGATGAGAAACCATAGCTAACAGAATTTTAGGAGGAATGAAGAGTATTCCTAAGTGATTTGGGATAGCTGTTAAGTTTAGGTCCACGATCTTTAGAACTAGTGGTTACGTGAATAGATGTACCGGGTTGACCTGGACAGTTCGAGGTGTTTTCATTTATTTATTACTATTTTAATTCCTGCCTGATTTTATCCCTCCTTGTTCGATTTCTAAGAATCCTGAGCTGCAGCTCAAAATATCTGTTCACTTAAATTAAAAGAGAAATGGATGAACGGAATTTTGCAGTCAAAATCGATATGAGAAATGGAAAATAACTATACCAAAATAACCGAAAACAATTTTAGCAATTCATTTAAATTATAAATAATATGTTTGATGTCGCTCATCTCTGAGGAAGTCACAGGTTCGATCGACCTGTCATGTTGATCCATACAACATGACGAAAAAAAATGTTTTTTAATGACTACTGCATTTTTTTTTTGCAATTTTGCACCTATTTTGAAAGTAATTATTCGAAGAATGTTCATGTGATCAAAACTGATTATTAACGATGTTTTTATTACAGTTGTGAATATAAAATAACGAAGGTTTCATACTATTTTCTGAGACTGCGTTCATACCATTTGATCTGCTTTACTATTATACATTTTAGGTTTTTAATTACAAATTAGACGTTAATTCGAGAGGTTTCATAAAATTGCTTCCATTTTTTTTTCCATCTTTGCTTTGAACCTGAAATGGATCCCGAATCAAAGCGAAACTTCTTTTGTTTCATTTTTCTACAATTTTACCATTCTATTTAAATTCTATAATTAGAAGTTCTTTAATTTTGGTTGCGACTCCAAGAGCTTAGCGTACAATATTGGAAATGCGAAAATGTTAGCAGAATTTTTATTTTACAGCTTCTTCAATATTTGCTCATAAAGTATCCTCTTAAATATTTTTTTCATCATTTTTAAGTTTCATTGAGTCAAAGCATTTTAATAAAATTTGTTTCAATTGAACTTATTTCCGTTTATCGTGAATTACTGTTTCCTTTTCTTATTTATTTTTCAATTTTCGGAACCGAGACAATACTTTTGTAGGGAGATTGGGAAATTCTTTTTCACTCTCAAGAAGGGCGCAACCACATTGAAAATGTCTATAGAGTAGTTATGGAATTTTTGGATAAATGTTTATATTTTAAATTTTATTTGCAATTCCTTAATTATAACCACTTTTTAAAAGCTTAATTATTCAGTCAGAATATGCATAAAAACATTAAATGATTTTGTTGATTTTAACACAATAAATATTTTTTCAAAATATGTCGACTGTTACAAATTGCCCCAAATAAGGGGAAAATATTAAAAGACGTGGGTCCAGTTGCAACAACAACAACAACAAAAAACAATATTTAAAATCCTTTTCTCTTTACCATTGCTTATTTTTTTTTAAATGAACAATATATTTGGTAATTATTATCACTTGGCATAATGATTTTATCAAGTGATTTACAGTAAAATAAAAATATTTAACCAATCAGCATAAAACTCCATTTACGTAAGAACTGCAATTGCAAGCAAGACTATTTCCAAAACACACATTTTGCACCTAAATTTTGAAAATTAAGTACTGAAGTCCTTTTTCGGGCCGCTTTGTTTTGTTTTCAATTTCTTGGCCCTGGGGTCCGCGAATTCCTTGTTCGAGCCCCAATTTCACGGAGGAACCGCCGTGTAAGAAGGTCTGGTATACGTTCAATCTGTCTGATCGAAACGAATTCCCCCTAGTATGACTCGAAAATTGAAAGAGGAGATGTCAGTATCCTCGTCATCGGATCAAACTGTCCCAAAACAATCCGAACGGTACTCCAAAACGGTTCCCTGTTGCAAGATAGAACCAAACCAGTTTGCATTTTTAGAATCTGTATATTAGTTCAAAATCTTCTTCACCCGTTTTCATTTATTTTCTATTTTGGAATATTTTTTTCCCTTTATCCTTTATTTTTATTTTCATTCTTTATCAATTTATGTCGCCAAAGTCTTTTTTTTTTTTTTGCATTGCTTTTTTTTCATCTTTTGTCAATTAGAAAGAGGGATTTTTTTTTTTTTTTTTTCAATTCAGTGACTCTTTCCAAGCTGAAGAGATGTGATCATTGCTAACATTTAAAGCAGAAAATCGAATGACATAAATCAAAACACTCCAATATTTTGTCACAACTTGCCTCATCTCATAGTTTTGGATAATTTTATAGATGAATAAAAAGAAATATTGTGTTTAGAAAAAAATGAAATTTGCTTTTTAAAACTTAATACATAGAGAAAATAAAATAGTTTTGAAAGATCAATTCATCTCAAACCAAATTTTACAAAATATTTTTCCGTATTAACTAGCTAAAACAGAGTACATATTTACAATCTCTCATTACTGTTTGGGTTGGGCATTAGTTTTGCTTATGTAATAGGGCCTGTTATAAGAATAAGATTCAGAGAAATTTCTGCTTACAAATTCTAGAAACATCTGCCTAAAGTGCTTGTTACAACTAGCCCTGGTCTCTCCTAATCAACCGTTCACACCGAAGGCCGTTAGTACCTGGTTCTTGAGAATTATGAAAATGACCGGATAACACAAATCTTGCTAAAAGATTTTAACAGAGAAAAAAAAGTTACTAAACAACAAGCAAAAGATTGGAAATCATTGAAATGTGTCAGCTCTATGGAAAGCGGTAAGAACTTCTATAAGCAAATGTATGTAAAAGAAAGGAGCCTTCAGCTTATGAAAAAGCACTAAATGCCGAACTTTATAAATAACTCAGCTAAAAGCAAACAATTTAAAATAACAGATTTTTATACGAAAAGTACGAAGTAGGAGTGAAAATACTGCTCAAGAAACATCAGAGGATAAATATATCACAAAAAAATCGGTTAAGGGTATTTTATAGTGAAGAAGAAGAAAACATTATTTGATGATATTTAAAGTGTAATACTTTTGATGAAAATTTCACCCTAATGTTTAGAATCTAACTTGTTTTTGTTTCTTTTCCAAAAGGCAACAGAGATTTTTTTACGAATCTATCGACTTTTCAATACGGTGGCTATCTGCATTTTAAATACGTGTCGAGCCCAGTTGCAGATTTAGGCTTTTTGCGACCCTAGAACATTTAATAAACTTGTTCAATTTTAACACATATTTATCTTAATCAACATGATTCATTTTGGGTTCATAATTTTTGTTGTATTAACTTTGCGAAAATATATATATTATGTATTTATTATATATGCTATCGGCAATGTATAAAATCTGACTTACAGTAGAATACCTAGGCATTTTATAGAATACCAGATACTGGCCTGCAACGTATGAAATGATTGAACTTTTCATGCACTTCCTAGACATTCTACAGAATGCCAAATGTCAAATCGGAAAAGTTTGACATCTATTATCGATACGAGTAAAAAGGCTAGTTAAAAAAACATAGATGAGATTATATTTGACGATGGATTAAACCAATATAATGATGTCATGCTTACCAAAAAGGCTTCCGTTTCTGCTACAAGTTGTGAGTATTTAAAGGAAATCAGTGATTTACATGCATACACAAAATGTCCTAAAAATAATATATTCTGTAACCATACTAGGAAAGATTAAAAATTTTTTTGTTTTTGTTTTTTGTTTTTATACTTATAAAATGTTTAAATAATAGCGTTACCTTGAGCATTTTTTCATGGACAAAAAAAGCATTTGTCATTCAATAGTATGCCTAAGTATTATATACAATGGGCAAAGAAAGTGTATAATATTTCTAACATTTCATACTTTGCCTAAAACGCACGGAATTCTTTAAAGTACCGAGGTATTCCATAGAATGCCGGTGTTTCATACACATACATACTATTAGCGCAAGATGCTGTACAATGATCCCATGATGCTGTTCGATATTCTGAATTCCGGATAATATTGTGAAAATTTAAAAATGTTATTAGGCATTTTGTACTAATAGGGAAATATTATTTAAGCATTAGCTTGGCGTTTATAAATAACGTAATAAGAAAGCGAATGTAATGAACCAGATAGGAACCTGATTAATTATGCTTGACAAAATAATAATATTGTCTTACTGTTTCATAATTCATAGAATTTGTATTCTTATAAATTCATTTATTTGGCAACAGGTTAGTAACATTCTTTTAATCGACCTGTTTGGGACCCTGGGAGCTACCTAATCGAAAATCTGCCACTGGTCCGTCCAAAATGAAAATGAAATTTCGGTCGTCGACCCGACTTAAAAAATGAAACTCATTCAAGTCTGTGTACGATTTCCTCTTCTAGAAAATGCCCTTGAAAAAAGTCAATGCACCAACTATGATAGTCTTTCCCACGCGAGTTTTCGCTTCAGGTTAACATGTGTTTGCAAAAGGAGTGATTTGTATTGCATACAAACCTTTACTGCGAAATCTCAGTGCATTATTTTTCAAATAACTTTAGCAGAGAAACATCCGGTAAAGGTTTAAATCAATCAGAAACTATGTTGAAACCTCTCCAGCAAGGAGTATATCAGTTCATTCAAAAAGCAGCATTTCCAAGCGTTTTGCAATCCGAAAATACGTTAACTTATAAGAAAAAAAAACGTCTGTCATAAAAAAAAATGCCCTCACGAAGCGATAACGACGCTCAAAGTTATTTTCTGACCAAAAAATTGATAGCATCGAGTGTCTTCAAAACGGGATTCCTTTAGAAGGTAGGGGGCCTCTTCAATGCCATCTTACACCACTTTCCATTATCATTTGCAGGGCATTATGTTAGGCTCTGACACCATGAACCTAAAGCATAAAAACAAGAAAAATTGCTCAAAGCGATAGGTAGCGGAGAAATCTTCTTAATGCTGCAGATCACGTTTTGAAAGTAGTTGGTTTGAGAGGGGCTGGTATCGTGGGTACTATAATTACGAGCAATTTTTTTTATTATTATTTTTTTATTTTATGACATACTCTCAAGTTGCTTTCACTCTCTATCTTTTCGTGGGAATTTGTTGGATCCTTGCCCCAGGTGGTAGCTTTATTCATTTGCACGTCTTTTAAACTACAAAACATGGTATACATTTAATCGTAGATAATTATTTTTCTTCGAAAAGAATAATTTTTTAATATATCTTGTCAGTTTTTACATTTTTCTAATAATGATTTTGATGATAGAGGTCCATTGTGCTTGTAAATATCCGAATTAATCAATTCACTTACTTTCGGTTTTATTATTATTAATAATGGTATGTTATGGTTAATGTTATGTAATTGAAATACCAAGACAGCAAAAGTTTGATAGATTTTGAAGTCCGTCTGAATCACCTGCCATTGGAAAAAAGCAATTCATTTCTAAAAATAAAGTAAAAACTGGATAATTTATATACTTTTTTTAAAAAATCAGAATTATTTCATAGAGAGTTAAAAAAAAAATAGCACATTCAAAATTAGAAAAATTCTTAAAATTTTACGATGAAACTACGATGAAAATATTTCAACATTTTTTTTTAAATCTAATAAGGTCAATGAAAGTCTTTCATTAAAAATATTCTTCTGCGTTTATGTATGGTCACTTATAAGATTTTTTGATCCCAAAAATCATTATTAAGGCGCAAAATACAATTTAATATAGTAAAATGCAGGGGGTTTTTTTATCACATTTGCTAATGTGAATGTCATAACATTTATTTTCATTGCCTTGCAAAATGACATGAATGTCATAACATTCAAATTTATAAATCACACTTTAGTGCCTCAAAATCTATATAGTCTCATTTTTAATAATATCTATACACTTGAAACCTATCTTGTTCGCAGAATAATTTCAATTTTCTTTTATATCTCTTTTTGTATATTTTAAAATTTCGGTTAGATGGAACATTACATAAATTAGAACTGTAATATTTCCCTAGCATTTATATCCAGTAGGCTTAATAAATAATCTGTCCCATTTTGCAGCACATTAGAATGCTTACTGTCAGCGGAAGTCTAAAATATACCATTGTATGTCGCGCCACTAAGTGATCTTACTAATTCTTGGACATGAATAAGAAAAAATATTTTTCGCAATCTTCTTCATACAGAAAATTTCTTACTTATTTCAATTATATTTATTTTTAGTTATCATTAATTAATGCTTCGATTATTATCATTATTTATTTATTTTCGGACAACGATTATAGTATAATGAATGACGGTAGAGAGGGCGACTTTCGCACTTCCATAAAAAAAGACCAGTTTATGCTTTTACACGAGATACCCATGTTAATAAGAGCTACGAAGGCGATGCTATATTTAAACAAAAATGGCATAAAAATGTGCGACATTTATCTGGAAATTAATATCCTTGATTAAAAGAGATTTGCATTAAAATTCTATTTAATTTCAAAACATCTTATTTGTAATAATATGAAACCCGTACCTGTAAAAGACTAAATGAATTATGAAAAGATAAAAGTGTAATGTGATAAATGATGCGTATATAATAAAGAATATTTTGCTTCACTTTGCTCTTTGATAATTCCAGTATTATCAAATTATTCCTTATTAACAAGTGCACAGTTTACAATAAAAGATAAATTTAAAAAATTTGAAGATTAAAATTAGTTTCCACTTTGTCAAAGTCAAGTGCAGTGAAAAATTAGCATTATACTGTCATTTTCTGAAGTGAAATATTCGAACACGGCAAGGGTTTTTTTTTTTTTTTTTCACCTTACCGATTCTAAAGTCCACGCAATTTTAACATTTATGCATCGGCAATTTCAGAGCTTTAGACCTGCACGTGAATGTCAATTCCAAGAACAGAGGAGCGAATGTGCACGAAAGAGAAAATCGACCCTGCTTTCCATAACCTTGATATCCAGGTAATCTTCCTGGAACATAACGCCAAGGAAAAATAAATTGATTCTAACGGTTCATGTCGAGCATCGCGGATGAGTGAATGCTAAAGAAAAATATCTGAGTTGCTCTTCATCGATTGAAAATGTGAATTTCCTACAAGAAAATCGTCCTCGATCTTTGCGTTTGGGAAAAGATGTTCAGGTCGGCTCTGTTAGAATGAAACATTACAACTTCCTGTTCAGGTCAGAGTAAAAAATATTTTAACGGAAGACTGAAAAATTCAATGCAAAATACAACGCAAATATATATTTAAAGTTTAGACTTTGCATCATTTAGAATTTTCTTAAGAAACCGAATCTAGACAGAGAATATGTTTAAAAAAAACTTGAATGTACTCAGTTAATAATTTTTTTAAAACTTAATAAAGGCGAAAAAATTGTCCAAGATGTAACATTCTAAAATGTAACAGTGCTAATGATTCTGAAAAATTACTGAAAGTATGAAAGAAATTTACTCATTACTTCATACTGGCAATTTAAAATTTTTAAAAAAATGCAATTAATTTTTAAAATTATAAAATAATTTGGTCAATAAATTATGATGCTCAGGATACAAAGCAAAATTAAACCAGATTGTGAAGGATGAGTTTTGAAATTTTAGTAAAATGTTCAACCGTTTTTAAAAAATACATTAAAAATAAATTATTTTCGGAGGAGCAAATGATGAGAGCCAAACATTTAGTCCTTTTTTCATTTTCACTTTCACAGCATACAGTGGCGTAGAAATTGGGGAGGGGACAGGGTATACATGCTCCAGGTGAGTTGTAATCGAACCCATTTTATGTTACTGTGGCGTAGCGGCTGGGGAAGGGTGTAACAAGAATAGGTGCTACCTTTTGGGATGCATGGTAAATATACTTAGTCACGTTTTACAGTTAAATATGATGAAGGAAAGAAAAATATATCAAACAAAGGGCGTCATTTAGCCATATTAAATCACTAATGACGACTGGGGTGGATTATAACCAAGCATTATATGCACTCACGATGCCATTGACACTATGGTTTTCTACTGTCGTATTCATATAGACACAATTCATTAGCCTTAGTGTAGATGGATTTGGACAAAAATTTATACAAATCTACAAATTTAGAGCAATAACTCAGAAATTGTATTCGAAAAAATAATGCTAATTATATACAAAATTTCATCTATTTCTTTCTTCCTGTTTATCGTGTTCGCTTATATATGTACAACTAGGAAATTACAAATTGTGTATAGGTGTTTTTCTTTTCTTCCTCATGGAATTCTAAAAGTGAAGATGCATTCAAATCCCGATAAATTTTGATGAATCTTCACTTGTCTCTTGACGAAATGTTTTGCTGATTTGAAAATTCTTGACGGAAACAACACTTAGGTTGAAATTTTTGAAGAATATTTTGTAAATAAAAACTGTTCCTCTAAAGATTCTATGTCAAATATTTGAAAAAGTAATATAAAAAATTAAGAGCAATATTTTTATTTGAACTTACCCAAGTAGACTATTGTTCCTCTACAGTGTTTGCACGTGACATTATAGGAGTCATGGTGATCAAAGTTACGCTTTTCGGAAACGCATTGTTGTCGACTAGTCTGTGATTTGAAAGTCTAATAACAGAAACTGTGTGAAAGTTGTGGATTTCCTTAATTTTTCTTTTCTACTGAAAGGTAATAAAAGTTAAATGTGAAACGGGTGTACTGCTGCTTTTTCTTGAACATATTCTCGACATATAGCAAAATATGATTCATTCAGACTAGTGTTATTCAGTCAGTATGGTAAAATTATTCTTTATTGAAATTTACATTTCGTCGCCTAACAAACAACACTTTCTTCATTTTGCAAATTTTACAAAGATGGAGAAAAAATTGAATTTTTCATAACTATTTGCAAATATTGCGGATTTTTTTTTCATAAATAGAAGTCTCATATTCATCCCTAATGTGGAAGGGAAAAAAAAAACCCGTCATTTGTGTTGTTTGGTTGATAAAAGTTTGTTGTTGTAAAATTTGAAATTTGAGATAGAGTTACTTGTTGCAATTTGTTAGTCTGGAGGCTAAAATCCTGTTTGCTAATAATGAAGTGAATAATGAATTGAAGAAGAATAATGAAGTGAAGAATGCGTCAACTGAAATAAAATTCATGAGAAAATTCAATGATTTTTTAATGAATAATAGCTTGGGTTTTTTTTAAACTATTAATAAAATTGCAGATTATTTCTATTTTTCTAAAAAAAAAAAAAATCATTTTTGAAATGAGAGCTGCTTCTCTTGCAATATGTTCTGGCTTCTGATAAATCTTTCGCTTTTCAGTCCTTCTCTCGCAATGGAAAAAGAAAGAATGAGAAAATTGGATTTAATACCAAATCGCCCCATTCCTATCAAATGTCTTATGAAATCTGTTCAAAGGAAGCCTTTCTGTTTGCACATGAACACATATTTCAATCAGAGGGCATGGTCTCCTCAAAACTTTCTCGCATACTCTTTAATAAAGGTTTTATCCCCACCCCCCAAATAAAATTATGAACCTTGAGCAAGTTTGTGAATGCCAAGAGTTTTCCTTATGAAATATAAAAATTATGTGATTCTTAGTATAGGGTAGAAAACCGGTACTTGTGTATTCATTGCATGCCATTCAAGACCAAAAGTTACAAAAAATTGGTACGAACACAGTATTTTTACTTAATCTAGGGTGAGATCTTCGGCTTATGTTAGCGTTTAATCTCTGACGTGCTGTACCAGAAAATCGAATGTGAATTTGCAACGTATTTTTTCTGACCGATGTAACTCAAGTTTAACAAAGAACTCTAATTGTAGTCATAGAGTAAATTTTATTAATTTAAGCCATTGCAAAGTTTAGTTATCACGTTTACATTCACGAGAAAATACAGATGATCAACTCCTTTATGTATATGAAAGGGAACGGCTAAAACTATTAGCCAAATCTCATTTACCTCTTTAGCTTATCGGGCTTAATGCATGCAAAAGTACAGACCGAAAGATCAGATACTTTCTCTTCGTATCAGAACGCAACGAGCTAGAGAGATAAAGTGATTTTATGATAGAATTGTAGATCTCTATTAAAATTTGGACGAAATCTGTTCTCATGCACGGAAACGCAATGACTTAGATAAATAAAATTTTTACATCACAATTGGAAATTTTTATCGATTATATAGATTCATTTTGTTAGTTGGATAAGATTCGAAATGCCTACTCATTCTTTTCATTGTACTACGGAACACAGAACGCGCATATGGTATAAGTACACTAAACAGGTGAGGGGAGAGTACCCTCTCTCTTTAAATGGTTATTATCTAATTACGTAGGCTCCTATATTTTTTGCTTCGATCAACATATTGTGTGATTCATTTTTCTCCATTTTTGTGATATTCTTTGATCATTCATTTGCGTGTGATATTTTGTACACAGTAGTATTGCTTCTCATCGCTTCCATCCTTTTTTTGCTAATAAAATGACATAAATATATTTCCAATCTTATTGATTTTGCATTATCCTGGAACAAATACAAAAAAAAAGCAATACGAAAAGAGATATAGACATGATTCAATTGTGCGTTTTGTCAGACAAAGAGTTTCTGTCCATTACCAGATACTGATGCTTTTTTCGCGTGATTATAGAAAATAAAGTTTATTTCACTTGCACAACAAAGGGACTAGATTATCTATCACACGCACTGATACTTAAGAACATTAGAAAATATTTCGATCGTTTCTTTTTTGTAGCACCTGGTGGATACTTAAGCGTTAATCGCATGCTATTGGCAAACATAGTCGAATTTTAGTAACGGGGAAAAAAAACCCTATTAACTTGCGATTTTTGGTGATTTTTCTTTAACCTTAGAAATACACAAAGAGAAAGTATCGTAATCGTCAAAAAATCCAGTCGGTTGGAAGAAAGTCATCCAAAATGTATTAGTTCTGGTATTTATGTATTAATCGCAACCCAGCGATTAATCAAATATTGCACGCTACTAAATTCTTTCGTAACTAGTATTCTTTATTAATATGCGGTTAATGATACATATTTATTAGAAAGAATACAAGAAAATGCTGTCGAAAACTGGTGTTTCGGTGATTAATCGCTGGCGCTCGGTTAATATTTAAGTATCAGCATAACCATCATTTTCTACAGCCCGCAATCTTATTATTTCCAAAACAGCCAAAACTTATCCTCTCGCCTTTCTTATATACTTCCGCAATATGGTTCGCATTGTGATTAGTTTCATGTAGCCGTAGCTGCCTACTGGTATCAGGTCTTGACTTGGGAGCCGAAGGTTTCAGTTTCGATACAATATTCTATTAAATATCCATTGTGTCTGTGGGCATGATGAATGCGAAATCTGACGTTGTGAGTCAAAAGTTCTCCCAATGTTGCGGTGCAGAAATTTAGAAAAGACGGTAGCAGCTCTGGTGTCATACTCGTATTCTGACTGAAGTAACCCACTTGCTGCTTCAAAACTGGGTGTTAAAGTAACTAAACTAATTTAAGTTCGCCATGCAGTGAGGAAAATCGAGCATGAAATTTGGACCACTTCTATTTGAACGACTGAATAAAAAAAATTGATACCAATCTACAATTTTATTGTCAAGACTTGCACTAAATTTCACTTACTAGCTTATTGCGTTTCGGTGTTATTCTGTTCATATGCACACAAAGGAACAGACAGGCGTAGCGCGGATTTCGTCCAAAATAGATTTACAATTTTGGACCAAAGATGGCGGATGAAATTCGTTTGTTAAACTCGCTCCCTTTTTGAGTAATCACATTCACTAATAGATAGAATTCTAAAAACGGATTTTTAGTACTCGGGGAGGTCTGAAGAGTGCAAATTCGTCACCATTTCAGGGTCGAAATTTTTAATAGTTAAAAATTATTTCCTCATATATAAGAGTATAAAAATTGAAGAAAAGAATAAAAGAAATTTTTCGTTACTTTATTTTCGAACCCCAGTACTCCAAAAATATTTTTTAAAAGCTTACTTGAAACTACCTTCCATAAAAAGTAATACGAGAGGTTGTAGCATTGTTTTTTTTTTTTTTTTTTTTTTTTTTTTTTTTACCAGTTCAAAGGGTTTTTTTTTTAATCAAAAGTATTCATTTTTTTTCTGAAAAACATTTCTAATAATTTTCTAATTTAAGTACCTGAAAAAACAAAAAACAATTTCATTTTGCTCCAAATCTTATTCTTTTTCCATTATAGAGTTCTTTTTGCAAATAAAATAAAAACTTCACTTTTGTAATCCAACCTTATGAAATAAATATGTATCAAACGTTGATACAAATTCTATCAAATTCGATTATTTGATACAATTTTGCCGCCAAACTCTCTCTCTCTCAATATATATATAAAATGCTCATTTCAGAATCCTAAGACTAGTACTTTTCGATGCTTATGCTTCGCTAAGGGATTTTTCGCAGAAGGATGAGCTCAAATTTATCTTGATTCCGCGAATAATCTGAATTCATCCTATTTCTAAACGTAAATATCTTCTCTTCTTTGAGTAACACCCTTCAAATAAACGAATACTGACGCATGCTCAAAAGTGTGGAGGGTTTTCGAAAATGAAATTATTATATACAGTTCATTTCTATATAAATATATTTGCAAGCGTTGCATAAAAATAGTGATTAAAACATACAAAATTATTTAAATGGTCATTGCATTGATAGAAAAAAGGATTAAACTATTTAAAATTAATAATAATACATTTATTTAATGAATTTATGAAAATTTCCTGATTATGTAAGATTTTAAATATTCTTGGCAACTAACAGTGGAATATCTGTCGAAAGCACTTCTTTTTATGACCCCAAAAATCAGCTTCTGATACAATTTCTGACCACGATCCATGGACTAAAAATGTCTTTATTGTTATATCTTAATATTCTTGACAAGTCTAACGACTATTTTGTATAAAAGCTTTATAAGCGTGGAATTTATTGAGAAAATTTAAACCAGTTGAGATGCCAATTAAATGTAGAAATAACTCGCATGTCAAGAAAACAGCAATTCGTATTATTGGAGAGCATTACTACTTATCAGATACATGTTCAAACTGAAAAGAGTTGATTCCTTTAAAAATAAGAAGAATTAATCGTGCATTTTGCAACAAATTTTCCTTTTACATTTTTTTTATTTGTCAAGTTTTAAAATAATTCCTTTTTTGTAGAATTTTTAAACTTTATTCTAGTTGACATGAAATGTTGTACATTTAATTCTTTATGTGTAGAACCATTATTAAGCAAGAATTGTCTTTTGATCATTTATATAACGTAAACATTACTTCAGTGCTTTTAATAATCCTAATGTAACCTTCCCATTAATTTAAATTAATAATTAAACTTCTGTAGAACTTAGATAATTTAATTTTTTCACCATCAAACTTTTATCTATGAAATAAAAAAAAATATTCATTGTGGAATTCTATTGACATCCCTTTTCTTGTGATTTGTAAAAAATCAAGCCATTGAATCGCAGAACGAAGCATTTGTCTTTTGAAAAACAGAGATAACTTCGTGGTTTCACCATTATTTCCCCTGTAACAAAGAGAATTTTATCCCATTGTTGACACTGTTTACATCTTTTTTACGACTTGTTCAAAATCCAGCCACTGAATGCAAAATGGGTTTGGAGGATGGTACCTTTCCATTTTCTCAGGGTTGGAGATCGTCCCTTTGTAATATTTTCTTAACAGGTGGGGAAGGTTGCGAGCACTAAAAGGTCACCCATTGCTTCTCCCCTTCCCCTGAAATTTGCCCCTTCATACAATACTGAAGGAAGGGAGATTCCGAAACGTTTACTTTTCATCTTGGAAACTTCCCTCAGGTCTTCTGACTGGAAACCTGAAGTTTAACAGATACCTGAGCTTCACAATCGACTTACATTCTCTTCTGCTTAAAGATGCATGTGCAGGACTCGGAGATGGTTGAATTTTAACTTAGAAAAAGCTTCTGAAATACATCTGTTTTGCGTGGACAAAAACTTCAGTGAATGTTTTTTGTTTGTTTGTTTGTTTGTTTTTTGACAGAAAAAGGGCGCAACCGAAGTTGGACAGTCTGCTTGCTGTAAATTCAATTATTGTTCTCTAGGTCACATCCTCATCATTATTAGACAAAATTTTCTGGAAAAAAAAAAAAAAAACGGTCTTAAGCTTTCTAAACTGACTCACGGCGTTTATCTAAAAATGAAATTCAAGCTTGACGAATGAAGTTTTCCATGCCTTTGTTACTTGCCGGCTTTACCAAAGCAACTAGAGTTGATCACTTTTCATTTCTTTGCTCTAAGAACTTCACCTACGAAGAAATACGTTGCGCTTCATTTCTTATTTCGGGACTGAGTGCGGAATCTCATTTGCCATTTGAACAAATCGCCTTTTGTTCTCAGCAACATCAGTAAAAACAGGAAGCGGTCTAGTGATTATTGTGAACGAAATTCGCGTGCCTAATATGACCCGTTAGATCAGACGGAAAAAGTTGAATTGCTAAAAAAGAAAAAGAAAAATCGAAGAGAAAACAGGTATAGATGCGCACTACCCATGTCTGAGCGTGGGTATATGAATACAATAACATCGCAGAAAACCTGAAGAGAAGAAAGAGAAAGAGAGAGAAAAAAAAAAGGATCAAGATCGGAAGATATTTTGTTTGATGTGAAAGTTTAGAGAAAAGTTTACGGCAGAAAAGTGTAAACATCTTCGATTGAAACAGATGGATCCAAAAATTTTATCTTCAAAGTAAAAACATTATGTTTAATAGAGATCTAGAATTATGAATCGGATGGGAAAGGTAGCTCCTGCGTTTTGTTTCTTCATACTTTTATTTACTAGTCATGTGTATTCTGGTGAGTATTTTAAGATTTTTGTTTAATTTTCTTGATTTGTTGAAACAATTAAGTACAATATCGAGATAAATCCTGTTTAAATTTTTCAAACTGATTTTTATTTGTATAATTATTAATATAAAATATTTTGCTTTTTAATGATTAAGAATAATAGTAAGCGCTGAAAGACATTTCAGCAAAATTAACTCGATATTGAGTCATCTTTTTTACTTTCAAAGAGCTGTTGCTTAAAATTAAATAATTGTGTATTCAAATATTTTGGAAAAGATATTTTGAATTAATTTTATGCTTAAATTAAAATTCGCAAATGAAAAAAAATAAATAAAGTATTTAATTGCGATGCCTTTGCTAAGAATCTTTTTACATCAAAGCAAAAATATGATAAACTAATTACTTATTCAAAACTAGTTTTTAAAAAGACAAAAGTGTGACTAGTGCTAAGAAGTATCATAACGATGTATGCGTCTTAGACAAATAAACCACCTTTATGCATTTCAGAAAGATAAGAATGCTTTATTAAGACGCATTCTTATAATTGGGATTAGTAGGGAGCAAATAGGTGAGCTTTATATAATTCCGTACTACATTAAAAAAAAAAGCTACTTTCATTCATTTCTATAATCCAATTGTTTTGTCCGAGCTATTTGGACTGAAATTATGTCAATTTACTTTTTGAAACTACAGTTTTTAAAAATTTTTAATTTATAACCAAATTTGTTGAAATCAAAAATTTTAATGTTAATATAAAGGAAACATTGAACTACTAAATAAAATGTGAATTCACATACACAATGAGATATCAGTAGAGAACTAAATATGTAGGGTTTATTTTATACATAAAAATATGATGCTTAAAAACTTAAGCTCCGAAATATTTTGAGATCTAAGTGAAAAAAATTCCTTTAAAATAATAAATTTAAAATTATATTTAAAAATTAAATTATATTTAAAAATTAAAATTATATTATAATTAAATATATTTTAAAGCGGCAGAAGAAGAAAAAATAAAATACTTGCCTTAAGCAATGAATTCAATTCAGCATTTTAAACATCATATTTAGTCCTTGTACCATAAAATCCTAAATAACAACAACGGCAGTCTAAAAGCGTATTACCGTCTCCAAACTGAACAACATATTTTGAATAGAACGTTGCTTGCATCGGGCAGCGTTAAAATAATGTCTCAGTTATTCCATTCGGGCTATGTCACATGGATCAATTTAAACAATAACAGTGTTGCATAGAAATAGCTATTCGCAAAACCATTTGAATCTATTCGTATTGATTGCATATAAATAGGGTTTACAAATAATTTGACGTTGGAAGTCAATGTGATTCTGTTAGTCAGACCAGTCTTCGAGTTAAAGATAATATTTTAATTCGATTCACTAACTGGACGCTAATTTGATTCTAGAAAAATAATATAAAATAGAAATTATTCTACTTTTACTTAAAATTTCAATCATAAGTAATGAAGTATTTCGGGGCTTCCTACACTATTGATTACGCTCCAAACTGAGGTAACATACATGGACATTAAAGATGTGTAAATGTTGATAAGAAATGACTCGATAAAATTATCCAATATTGCTTAGCAAAATTAATTTAGAAAGGCCTCTGTGGGAATAGAACATTTCAGTTAAATTTTAGAAATAAATGAAATTTGAAATTTCTGTATGCTTACTTTTTTTATTTTTATTTTCCTGCTAGTTGATTTTGCTCAAGATAAAAAGCCTTTATGTATAATAATTTTGATGCAAAAACTACTTTCGTATTAAGTATTATAACATGCAAAATACTTTTATCGTTTACGTTTAATTAAAATGCGATTATCAATGAAATTTTGAAGTATAAGAAAGATTATTTTGTCTGATCCATTGACTTAACTTGAACTTGCTTTTAAGCATCTTTAAATTGCTGCTATAAAAGAAAAGAAAAGAATTGTCAAATGACATATTAAAATGAAGAAAAACACTGGTAAAGTAGTTCAAAGTATAAAAAATGGCAAAAATTTAGTTAATTTTTAAGTAATTGAATTTTTGAAAAGTTGACAATATTCTTCCGCTTATCTTATGGAATAAGATAAGAGGAAGGGTTGAATCCGACCCAGTTGTGTAAGAGGAGAAGTGGGTACACACAACGGACTTTAGTTATATTAAGATAAATGCAAAGAACGAAAGATTTTGGTTCATAAATGTCTTTGTGGGGTAATTTTGCAGCCCAAATGGAGTCACAATTTATAGAAAGGATTATAAAATCATAAAATTTATTTTTGCATAAGTTGCTCGGATATCAAATATTTTTAATGTAAAGATTAATTTTGTATAAATTATTATAATACGTATAATCCTTTTATTACACTACACCACTTGCTTGGCCTTGAGCCTTAGTCACTTGTAATCTCTTGAAGATGAACAATTCTTTCTTCCCTTGAGTTCTTCTAAGCATCGTTAATTAACTGTTTGAAACCTTAAAGATATGAAACAGAAATTTTAAACAGATAGAGTAGATCAGATTTGTGTTACCTTATTTCAAAATCGTTTGAAAGAATTAATTATAACTGAAGAAAAATTGCACATGGAGGAATCACAGAAAATTTAAATTTTTAGATGGTATTCAAACATTTCTTGTATCATAATGTACTCCTAAGACACTGCAGAAAAAAAAATGCCAAATTTTGGTTAATTTCTAATTAATTATATATTTAGTTAACTTTTGCACTTCGAAAAATTGACAGTCTCCTGTCTGAAAGTGAAAGCTGATATAAACATTTTATAACATTGCTATATATTTTTAGAGCTGAACTATTTTATTTTCAAGCAATCGTTATTTGAAATGTTTAATCTTTCATATCAGCAATCTACCATGCGAATATTTCTAATTTTAAATGCTTTTTAAGATTTAAAAAAAAGAATTAAATAAGAGAACATTTATGTATCTTGCGTTTGCAGAATCCTGACGAAATATAAATGTTGTACCAAAAATCCAGTCAACTAAATAATGAACTTGTAATTGACTTCTTTGTCCTTTAATAGTTCTGTTCTAAAATATCTGTGATTTCAAAATGAAAAAAAAATATCTCTTACAATAAACAAAAATTAGTGGTACTGTTAATCAGATTTTTGGACGACTGATATTTCAAAATTTTTTGAATTACATGCTTAATAAATCGAGATGCTGAACAAGTTCTAAAACATGATAAATTGTGAGAAACTTTTAAAATATAAAATTTTTATTTCATTACGATCAGTTTTTCAGGATCACAATAGCCTGGTGACGTTGACATTAGTTAGGAAATTACTTTCGACATATCTTAGACCCGTTCATCGCAGAAGTTATACCTGTAGCTGAAATGTGGAAATTCAAAAAAAAAAAAAAAAAAAAAAAAAGAAAGAAAGAAAGGATATGGCTGAGATGTCATCCTCATTATTTGACCATGGATAAAATAATGCAGCCCAACCCAGCCCTTTTGAAGCAGAAAAAGAAGAATTAATCAAATTAAAGTATACTCATTGAATTATAGCACGGATTTTCTGGAGTTTTGAGTTTGAATGAGAGTTGAATTTTTCAAAAGATATTAGGGCCGCTGTGTATTCTGCCATAAGTCGATATCTACGCTGGTTTAAAAAATTAAGTTATTTATTGAATTTATTTGAACAACATTTAGTTTCGAATAAAGGAAGAGGAAAAAAATAGGTAATCTTTGCCAGAATTCTTAATCTTACATTGCTCAATGTTATATATTTGCACCATTTGCCTTTTTAGAAGTAATAATTAATTAAATAGTTTATTAATTGTATTTTTTTCTCGGAAGTTTGAAGGTTTTTCATTAAAGAAATTTTACCTAAAATATTAATATTTTTTTTAACTAATTGCTTAAATATTAAAGCTTAAAATTGATTTTTGAAATAGCTTTTTTTTTTTTTTTTATTCTTTAGATTCCTTCATATAAATTCTTTCAACTTCTGTTGAAAACTGAAAAATAGTGAAATCTTGGATTTAAGCAGATCCAAAATGCCAAATAAAAAATTTAAAAAAATTATTTTCTTACATCATTTTTTTTTTTTTTTTTTTTTTGCTTTGTGAAGGTTTATTTTTATTAGATGAAATGATAATTGTGTTTGTATACAGAATATTTAAAATATAATTTTAGATATATTTTATTAAAAATAACGCTTTTTTAAAAAATTTTATCTGGTAAATTATTTAAAGCCTTTAATTCCATGGAAATAATTTATGAAAATTCAAAACAAAATGACAAAAAGAATTGTCTTATTCTTTGATGAAACTGGCCAACAGAAGAATTTTCTTTCATTTAATTTTTATCAAATTTACTTTCAAAAATGTAGACAAGTTAGCGATCCATGAATTAATTTAGATTTATGAAATCTAGGAACTTTAAATGTATTTATGCAAAAAATATTTTATGATTTTATTTTTTCTTCTTCTTTTTCTACTACTTCTTCTTTTTTTAGAAGTAAAAAAATAATTAAAAATATATTTATTGAAAAAAAAAATCGAAAATGTTATGAAAGACTCTGAAATGGTGCGTCTTTTTAAAAACCTTTAATAACATATTAATTCGTTTATAGGAAAGCATCATATAAAATTGAATACCTTTTTTTTATTTCATTGAATAATCATTAATCAACAAGATCAATCGAATGAAAATTAATCTGTGAGATTTTTCTTTCGTTGTTTTCTTTTACAGCTATCTTAATTTAGAAACATGAAATTCAAACCGAATTCCTGTTAATCATTATTCAGATTAAAATGACCGTTCTTCAAAGATTAATGTGCTATGGTTACCTTGCACTGAGCAGTGACAGGGCTGGTCTTTAACCGATCGGACCATTTACTCCCAGCTAGGTACTAACAAGCTCATTTCAGAGTGTAATCTTTTCTCAGTTCAGTGGCGTAACTATGCTGAGAGAGGCAGGTCACGTGGTCTGGAAACCTTTACAAAAGGCTTAAAATTATTTAAACATTTAAAAAGTTTTTCCTGACAATTTTTAGAATCTTTTAAAAAATATTGTTGAAATTAAATTAGGAGATAAGGAATGTGCATACTCTTTATTTTACAGCATGATTTAGTGACCTAGTTAAATCAACTTTCTTGATTTTTCGATTCAGATTCATTTCTGCACCAGTGATAGAAAAATCAGAATTCTGTACAGGAAAATCACACTAAAAAGGCCTCACTAAAGAGTTAGGCCTCATTTTTAATAGTAATAAAAATAAGAATGTCAAAAGAAATATTCAATCTGCATTACTTTTCCTTTTCAAGTCCAAGTTCATTTTGTATAAAATAAGAGCTGTTTAATTCAATTATTTGTTTAACGTAAATTTTTTTAGTAGAATAAGAAACATTTTTAGCAAATAAATTTTGAACTCTTATTTAATTATGTTTCATTTCAAATTCAAGCTTAAATTTGCTTTCTTTTTAAATTATTTTTCCTCATACATAATTGCACGATAATATTTTAGGCTCAGTTCGTCTAAGTTACTTTTAATCAAATAGTAGCAAAATATTATGTATTTAATAACATGGCAAAGCGCGTGAGCATAAATCCAGTAGCTGATAATAATAAGTAATTAGTAGGGAAATAATAAGTAGCTGCTCCCTCCGCTCATCAACCCCCAAGAACCATGCTACGATTCTTTTCAGGATCATTACGTGATATCAGATCGCTTTATTCTCTAGGCATATAATTATGCATTTCTACTAATAATAAGTAATTATAAGTACATTCATTTCTAAAAATGAATTTAAAAATGCATAAACGGTTAATATTAATTTCAAATCAATTATTAAAAACTAAATAATCTAATTTCTAAAATTAGAATATTCTGGTAACAGAAAGATAGAGATTTAAATGTTAGAAAATCAAAGCATATAAATTGGAGAGGTTTAAAAATCAAACTGAATTTACTTTTGACATTGTTTTAATAAGTGTATTTCACAAAAAATAGTCACCATAGAAATAATCGCCGAAGACGGTGAGTATTAATAAGATTAATTTAGTCATGTCACTTAACTTTTATGAATTTTATTTCGTTCATTCCGACCGGATCTTTTTCTTCAACACTTTCATTTGTCCTCGTTTTCGATCTTCGATTACTCCAACTTTTTCATACTTCAAAAAAGAAGGAAAGCTTGGCTCACATTCAGTAGAATTGGTTTGTCTGCAATAAGATGTTTCAAAGATGTCGAAAAAATACATTAAAAATTCGATTATTTCTTCATTTCAAAAATATCTCTATATAAAAAGCTAACGTAGGTGGCACAGAAATCGCTCTTGCCAAATGTCAACAGTGATCGTTAGAAGAACTGCCTCATTGAAGTTAGAATTAATTTAACCTTCGTTAATGAACGAAGTTTCAAAATAATAGCAATGTTCCGCATCCCAAACTCTATTCAGTCATAGCTATATAAAAATCAAGAAATAAGTGCCAAAGTTGAATCGAGAGTGAAAAGAAACTGAATCATTCCAGATGTCACCTAACTACGGAAATTTATCTTCAGACTTTTCAGCAAAGATATTTATTGATTTATTTTTGATTTCCTTAAAATTTAACGGACTATATTTTGAATGTTCCTTTCTGTGCAATCTTTTCATCTATTTTCAATATTTTTTTTTAATTTTTAAGACACAACCAATTACAATGTTTTTAATTTTATGTTTAAATTCAAATTCACCCATCAAAACGTTCAATTGCGTACTTTAAATGAAGATTTAAAAGAAAAATGCTTTCTTCGGACATTACCTCACTTTGCTTTTATTTCGAAATATACAAATTCTTTAATTTCCATCTGCAATAATTTGTAAGAGATTCATCCAATTATATTTCTGTTAGTCGTAGCGAATAACAAAGTAAAATTTTTTAAAATGTATTGCGCATTAATCTTTTAATAGCCTAACAAATCATGAGCGAACAAGCTGGTCACCAAATGCGACTAGTTAATGCGAAATTCTAAAAAAAACTTTTTTTTATTGAGACCCTCTGCCCCAAAAGTGACTACATGTTAAATTTGATACCTCTAGACTCAATGGAATATTTTGAACTATTGCTTGCCGCTATCATGCTTGTCGCTTGACGTAATTTATAATACCTTTCTCTAGAAAGGCTTTTGCTCTAAAGATTAGCCGTAGAAGCGAATTCTTAAAGCAGTCTACACTTTCTACACACATTACATTCTTCTACACATTATTGTCAAAATTCGCTCATGGGCTTTCGAACCTGACATAGCCAACTAATCTGGAGATTTCCCCTTTTTGCGAATAGCGAACGCTATTGTCAAAAGCCTGGATAGCTCCTTTGCTTTACAAATTCTTTCTTGTCGAAGAGGTGCACAATAGCCATGACTATTCTTTTGAAATGCCTTCCTGGTAAAAATGGGCGCTGTAACCAAAGGCTATCTATGGAATGTTCATCACAAATTAGTCTTGGGACTGACTTTTGTTAAGTGAATCCTGAATTCTTTAAGGTGACGGGAGATAAGCAGGTGGTTTCTTCTTCAATGGAATTCCAAAGAAAAGAAAAGGTAAAGTATTCAAGAAATGCGTGAGTTGAAGCAAGTCCCGCCCTTCCTATATTTGATGAAATATGAGACAAGGGATTCTTTAAAACTTTACTTAAAGGACTAATAACTTCTCTCTCTCTTTTTTTCTTTCTTTCTATATATAAGAATTATACAATGAGAAAGTTTTGTAATCGTCTAAAAGTTTCCCCTTTGAGATTCCTTCTAGATCTTCCTTAGAACAAAAAAAGCATTTTTGGAATTGGTGTCTAGTTGTCGGACAGTGAATACCATACTCCAAAATGCAATCACTTAAAAGAGGAAATTTTGTACGTGGTCTTTACGCCAAAATTGGAGACTTCTTTTGGATTGTTTTCTTTTGAAGGAAGAAAAATTCTTTTAACTTTTCAAAATGCATACTTGATTCCTTTTACTATATAAAGTAGCTAAACGCAAACATAGTATATTCAAAAGTTGGGGGAGGGGGAGAAAACTACCTACTTTTTCATGTACAAGATTGTTTGTCACTTCATAGTCAATGAAGTTGAAGGTTAGTTGGTACAATAGTGCAACTATTTAATTCTGCTTTAATCGTAATATTAAATCACTGTACGCACTAGGATACCGTAATTTTTTTCAAGCCATAATTTCCAAATGTGTCGATATACAAAATTTCAGTTGGTAAACTTAGCGACGAGTTTATTGAATAATCTTAAGCCTAATCAATAATTACAACTAATGGATGGTTAAAAATTTATTTAAGAGTGATAAATATATTTGGGCGGTGTTTATCTCTAAGCTCCAATTGTGGATATTCGGAATAATGAAGCTCAATTTCCACCAGCTCATACTGCCAAGGCTCCAGGTTCGTAACCCTATTTCATCAAATATTCACTATGTGTGTCGACCTGGTGTATGTTAAAATCTGATGTCGAGGGTGAAATGTCCTGAGACATTAAATTCTAGAAAGAGACAGGCGGCCCAAGTGCCGTTCTTTTCATCTGGCCAGGATTCGAAAGTACGAAGTCTGTTCCAAAACAGCCGTCATGTTGCTTAATAACAGAATATTAATTTCTCACCAAGTTTTTCAATAGAAGGATGTAAAAATTATTTTATAATTATTCAGAAAAATATAATGTCTACTATTTGAATACATCTCGATTTTACTTTTTGCTTTTCAGAATAAAAAGGTTTGCCTCCTTTTCCACTTATGTTGTAGTCCTCTGAATTACAGTGGCATATTTTGGGTGTCATTTTATCAAATTTGCTTAACTGAAATCTTCTTTCGTCAATTTTTTTTCTTCTTGCATTATTAGACTTCATCAATCGATCAATTATTTATTCGCTGGCAATTTTTTGATCATCTCCGAAAAATCTCTTTTTATACTTGGTAACTTTCAGAGATATCTGCAATTACTGAAATATTAAAGCGTAACTGCATTATAAAATTGTCTTGTTGCAAGATGAGGCTTAAGTATTGAAAGATTGTGATGGATTTCTTCTTCCACCTCAATTTATTTTCTCTTGTAACATTGAACGTCACTAGTCAACTAATTAACATCTGATTATTGTTGAAAAATATCTTTTTATGCTTCGGAGATATCTCCAATTCTTGAAGAGTGTTAAAGAGAAACGGAGAGATTTCCTTAAAACTGTTCAAAGTCAACTGTTTAACTGTCTGTTCAAAGCATCTGCAGATTGAGATAAATTGACAGAATTAGCGTTATAGCAGCAATTTAGCAGTGTTTTAAACTCATTGAATGATTTAATATGTTTATTTAATAATTTGCCTCGAAGTTACTCAATGATTATTGGTTACTCCCGCCTCAGAACAGAGACGTAAATAAGCTTGCTGTAAGAACTCGCCTTTGCGTCCCACCCCACACCGACCAACCAAACCAAAACGACTCCTGACTATAACTGATACTGGCATCACACAATAATTCGCTTATTTGATATTTTCTTCAAGCAGTAAAGCTTGATTTCAAAATTGCAGTACATAATATAATTTTTAGTACAACATAAAACACAAAACTAATTATTATTTGATTGTCATATAATCTAAAAGTAGCATGATTGACATATTCTTACAGTCTGATCATAATTCAATCCTAGTCTGCCTATTCCAGCCCAAAAATTGAAATTTTATTTTGCAGCTGCAATAATACTGGTAAACTCTTGATTTTGAAAAATGAAGAAAATGTCTCTATTATTCATGATTTCTCAAGTCAAGGTGTATACAGACAAAGTTTTAGAACTTTTTCATCTTTGGCAAATGCGATAAATAAATCAAATAAAAAAATCAAGAATAATAAATTAAATATGATATCCATCACTGTTGTCAACACCATTACATATTACGCTTAACACGATATAAGTATTTTCCTTAATAAATAAAAAGAGAGAGGAAATTTTAAATATGGAATAATAGACGTATTTAATATTCTTTTTTATTATCTTAAAACTTTGATATTAGGGTAAAATTTAATATTATTTTCTAATGTTCAGTTGGGGTAATGACCCCCCTCCCCAGTTTTACCATTGGGGGGGGTCAAATATCCCTGTGCCTATGCCTTGCCTTATAGTGAAAATAAAAATGTGCCTAATTTTGCTCCCACAAATCCAGTGCCCGAGATATAAGCCCTATTTGACCGCTCCCTAGTTGAGTCGCTGCCTCAGAATGGCCAGGACAAAAAAGGTTTCGGTATTTCACAATTAAAACTTGAAGACCACATTAATGCCAAGACGTTATGGAGAATTAAAGTGGCAATAAAGACTGAAAACACACTGGACTGTTGGATAAATCGTGATTTGAGCAAATAATATTAAAGTTATGCAGCTGAAAATGTGCTGTTAGACCCCAGTAACCTCGCTTTCTTTAACTGCTAACACATGAGGTTCACATTTGAAGGGAGTAAGGGGGAGAAGAAAATTCCACAGATGAAGTGGGCATGCTCACACTCTTTCGCAAGCTATTTTTCCTTCGCGTGAGAGTAAGGACTTTATTTTTGTACATACCAGCTGTTATTTTTTATTTCATTCCTTCTTTTAGCGTCAAGATGGCTTAATGATGGAGTTCTGGCCTTGAAATTGTAACATTCCAGGTTCAAGGCTCGATTCCACTGTTAATCTGACATATGTATGGCTCTGTTTCTCGTTGAATTTATTGTCATAAATCAAATAATACCTTTCCTTTGGAGTGGGGTTAAGTCTTGAAACGTAGGGTGCATTTCAGTAGTAGGGTGTCATCGTTATCATCTTATCCCTCTTTAATAATGAGATATGTTCCAAAATAACTCTTGTATAGTTTTAAAATGTTATCTTGTTCAAGTTAATATAAAATTTGACTTCCTGTCTTCCCTTTTTGAGCACTATGTACTTTAAACGAAGTATGAATATACTTCATTGTGCTTATTTCTAAACTATTTTTGTAGGAATTTGTAATATATTTTATAAGGCAACAAATACTTTATATTGTAACATAACTGCTATACTGATTTTACATAATAAATATCAATAAATTCTATAATCATGTTAGAAGGAAAATGCATACAAATTGTTTCTCAATGCAATCAGTTCATTCTCATGTAATACACAGTATTCATAATCACGTGAAAGCAAATCTAGCCAATCTAATTTTGAAATCCATAAAGCAACTTCAAGAAGAAAATGCCATGGCATCTCAACACAATCCAGACAACGAACAGTTACATATAAGTTCCCACCATTAAATATGCACACTTATTTATCTCAAAAAACTTTCTTTTTAACAATTTCATTCACTCCTCAATTTTGAAACTTCGAATGGAAATCAGTCTTAATAATCGTTCAACTCAATCTCAACTTTAGTCGCTCATATTTTTCCTTTTATTTCAACAATTTTCAATTCTTCTCAATGACTACAATTAAACCTGAATAGTTTAATAAGTAGTTAATTTTAATAAATGTTTTATGAACAATTAAGCAATGCATTTTTAAATATATCAATTATTGTTTTATTAGCCTTTATTAATTGATGGGAATTTTAAATATTAATTTCAGTCCTGGGCGTGAGTGTCTTTTTTTTTCTCTGAGAAAAATTTACTATTGGATGGAAAAAATAATGTAATATCATTCATTTTCAGGCAACTTTTTAATCAATGAATTTTATTTACCCTACTAGCTACCACGATACCCATTTGGCGATTTTTGAATGTTACGTACTCAGCGCCAAAAATAGATCTGATACGCCTGACAGTTTAATTTCATTTTATATATATCAGTCAATATTTTGTGTAGCAGAAAGAGTGCATTCTGTGCTTCGTTTCTTTACAAGTAAACAAATTTGAATTGAAGGGAACAGAATTGGCATATTTGAAGCATTATATTTTTGGCTTGGTTTTCATGTTATAATGAAATACCGTACAGAAGTATGTAATTTAGAAGATCTGTTACTTACTCAATCTTTTGTTTTTTTATTTAAGTGATTCTTTCAAAATCATCAAATATTTTCAAAACATATAGGATTTAAATAGAATTAAATTGTTACTCAACTTTTTTGTGCATATATATAACTTATTCGGCAATTTTTTTTAAAAAAAATGTCAGTTAATGTGTTAAATTAATACAGTTTTCCAGTGAAGTTATTTATGTGAA
Organism: Argiope aurantia; assembly: GCA_026543865.1. Lineage (NCBI taxonomy): Eukaryota > Metazoa > Arthropoda > Arachnida > Araneae > Araneidae > Argiope > Argiope aurantia. The sequence continues at coordinate 777,286 of JAPMOR010040676.1, read as the reverse complement.
ATGCAACAGCTCAAAATTAGTTTCTAATTTTGCTGATTTTCTTACACTCATTTGCATCAGTTTACACAACTACTTTTGAAAAAAAAAATGTGCCTTGTAAGACTAATTACTCTTAATGAATACCATTGGGATAGACCAAGATTTTACAATGTTACTAATTAAACTTTTTCGATCATTTGACCGTAAAGAAACTTATAAACTAATTCCCTAAGGCACGGTTCAGTTGACACCGGCAACAGGTGATCACTGAACCGCGGTTATTCTCATTTTCGAATGTAAATTCAACTCTTCTCGGTCGGCCAAGAACTAAATCACCCGAGTAAAAAGAAACTGAACAGATAGATTGTTGATTTCAACGTCATCATGGTGGTCAATGACTTTAAAAATCCATGAAGGCAGAATTTGTTGCAAATTCGTAAGGAAGAAAGATAAGGTGATTAGTATTTGAACTTTATTGCGAGAGAAACTCCGCGAGAAGTGAACTATAAAGGTAAATTGTAGTGCAATGGAAAGATTACACTTTTTTTTTCTTTTCTTCTTTTTACTTAATCGTGTACGAAGTGTACAAAATCGTAAAAAAAATTCGACCTTGAGATCTTGATGAATCTTGACTTTTCAGACTATACCAAGACCAAAAAAAAAAAAAAAAAAGAATTTTGTCTGTGAACACAATGGCTCAAAAACCAAAATAACTAGACGGAAGTAATTCGGTACGTTGTCTTTATGCCTAAGTGTAGCTTCCTGTCAAAATTTGGATGAAATCCTTCAAAAGATACTATGCATCAGTTTGTCTGACTGTTTATCTGTGAATATTCCCTGGTTTTTCTTCAGCAGCTTGGTAATTCATCGCCTTTCAAATCTACCTGTGAATACGATAATTCGAAAATCATCAACTGATAAAATTCCGCATGATCAAGAAATTTCAAATTTTGGACAAAATCCGTTTATAGGAAGTCTGTCTTCAGTCGATCCGTGTGCAATAATTCCATTTTATTATTCAAAATGCAGATGTATATCAAATTTCGGACCAAATCCATTTTATAGATGGCCATCTCTCGGTCTGTGCATTCACATGTATATGAATGTTACAATTAAAAAAGGAAGCGACTTAGATATAGAAATTTAGTATACGGCATTTGTGACCAAAAGTAACATGTATCAAGTTTTGGACTCAATTGGTTGAAGACGTCCAAAGCGAATACTAGGTTCATTTTTCCCATTCTACTATGAAGCACAAAATGAGCCTCATTTGGTCAGTAACCACTATTTTACTAGTGTATCAACCTGGTATGAGACTCACATGCTGGCGTTTGTTTTCCAATAATTCATCAGCATGTAGATTTTTAAGCCAATCGCTTACTATTCCTCCGTGGCACATAAATATTGTAATGACACTTCACGTCATTCCATTTTTCAACCCATCCATTCAGACTGAGCACTCTACATTTTGAAAATTTGTCTATTTTTAGTAATAATTAAGTCCTTTCTCTGATAACCTCGATGAATGTCTTGGTAACGTACAGAGCCCAATTTCCTTAATTTTGCAAAGTACAATTTATATCTAAACAAAACCTGAGGAAGTGTTCTCTCCGAAATTTTTCCGCATATTCTGCACTAAAAGTGATATCCCTCCCCCCTTTCCACCACATAAAAATTCTGGTTCTTGGAAAAGTTGCTGAACTCCATCACTATTCGCCTTTTTATTTCTAGAGTCCCGAACCTAAGAATTTTGCGCTTAGTAGAGTGGAGAAGAAAACAGAATACTCATTTTAGAACCTTTTTTTCTCGATCGATCCAAGCAAGCAATTTTACACATAATTACAATTTGAGTACCAATATGACAAACCAAATTTCATTTATTTTAGTAGTTGCATTTTTGAATGATCCCTTTTACATGCATGAGAATTCATAGACTGACAGACGGTTTTCAACTGAAAGATTCAGCTCCAAATTTAAAACGGACATGTATTTTGAAAAATGAGACTGGATATCAAATTTCATTCCTATAGCTCCTTGAATTTTATAGTTATCATGTTCACTCGTGCTCGGACAGACAGACAGTTACATTTCCTTTTCGTAGAATTCGTACAAAATTTGGCAAACATCTACATATTTGGGGTAAAGAACAAATTCTCATTTTCATTTGTTTAGCCCAAAGCATTTTTGTGTTATTGTACAGACAGACAACACGAAAAATATTTTTAGGATTCAGGAGGTCTGAAACGGGAAGATAAGTCAAATCTCGAGATCGAATTTTTGATGATTACAATACTTTCTTTTTGTATTTTTTGTATAAGAGAAAGTAAAAAGTGAAACATTTTTTTTTTTTTGCTTTTTTAGTGAAGTACTTTGATACGAAAACAGATAAGGTGGTCACACAATACGAGCGTATTTAACTAAAATTCAATTCAGGAATAAAAAAAAATACTATTTATAACTTTGGAATAATAGATAATATTTTAAATTTATGCAGATAAGAAGTTCAAAAGAATAAAGAAAAGTCAGAATTATCAGTGATTTCGAATAAAAAATGTTCGATTTAACCAAATTTTACAGCAATTTTAGGTATAACGCAATGGACGTGTAGTGTACATATAATCAATTTCGGGGGCCACCCATTTAAAAAAAAATATTTCTTTCTGATTAACAGCAACATAAAGCAAGAGTTGATCTAGAGTCGGAAGAAGATGAAACGGCCATTACCTTGATTTTCTTCAGGGCAAAATTTTCTAAAAATAGTGAAATGATTTTATCGATAAGAAGAAAGACAGGTTTTTCTAAACAAGCGTTATGGTAAAAAAAATCTTACTTCCGGAACTCTTTCAGTGCTGTTTGGACAGATGATATCCTTTCAAGTCAAAAGTTCATTTCCTTTTCCGACGAAAAAAATAGTTACCAGGAAAGAAAAATCATCGCTTCAATCAAGTTTGTGAAGTATTAAAAATAGAAAACCGAAGAAATGACCTTATTAAAAACAGATTTGCTGAATATCAATGTAGGAAGTACAAACATCCTAGAAAGAACTTTCGTTGAAGCAAACTTGAATGGAGCTGAATAACAATTAGATAGTGTTTTTCTCTTTACAGTTTTATTTTTGACATTTGATTTTCATTGTCGAACTGAAACTATGAAGGCAGGTCAAGATAATGTGAAGGCAGATGTTCAATTCAAAAATTTAAAAAATCATGTATTCTTTCCAATGTATTTTTATTGGTATGAAAAATTCTGTTGAATGAAATTTTTATCTCTGGAATGACGCATCACTGTACGTTTTTCGAATCACGTAGACAACTGACGAATTCAGCTAGTGGAATACGAACAATTGGAGTATTTTCAGTTCGCACGTAGTTTCTTCCGTTGGAACTGGTCGGTCATTGACTTTTACTATTGATACACTATGAGGATTTTTTTTTTTCAAATTAGTAAGTTTGCATAAGATTTTTAATGATTTTTTTAGAGTTCACATACCTGTGTATTTATTTCCTGAGTCACGAATTAAGTGATCAATTCCGTTACTCAAATTTAAACAGTGCAAATGTTTGTTATTTTCTAGTAGTTTTTTTCCCGCAGAACATTCCGACCACTTATTTTAAATACCAGTTCGATGCGCTTCTGAAAAAAAATATTGATATTGTTTTTTTCCCTTCAAATGAACCAGCTTTTGAAAGTTTCTTTTTACTTCTTTTTTGGAAGGAGAGAGCATTTATTTATATTTTAGACAGCTTTGGCCCTTACATTTTGTTTAGTTGAAAAGTTGTTGACTTTGATATGCAATAACAGTTAGTTAAGAATTTTAAAATGACTTCAAATTTTAAAATTATTCCCACATTTTAAATTTTAATTTAATGACTCCCAAATTTAAAATGACTCATAATAAATTTTTCACTTGTTGTGCCTTTTTTAATTTCTGAAATTTTGAAAAAATCTTTATAATCTACATTCCTGATACTTTTTCGATATTCTATAACACAAAATTCTTATTAAAGAGTAAATATTTTTAACCCAATGTTACTGGATTCAGGTTTCAATCCATTCAAGGCGAACGATTTATTTTTAAAAAATTAATATTTCTGAAGTTTAAAAGTTAATCCACTGGAAATAAGCCATAGTTGCTGGCCATTATGAGGTAAAGCAGCTTACAGCAAGAATGAAGCTAGTATTGGAAATCAATATATGGCTTTAAATCATCAACTCAATTACTCTGCTTGTAAATGGTGTAAATAATAATTTTTGTATTGGAAGTGTAATCCAAGGTACAATAGTTCATTCAGGAATCCAGTTGTTTGAAGGAAACTCAATTCGAGGTTTACTGAAGAATTGATCCATTGGAGACATTATTAATCATATATGTTTTTATCAAGGAATAAAGCTCGTATAGGAAATCAATAACTGGGGACGAAGTAAATATATAGAGGCTTTGTTTGTAAATGAAGAAGAGACAGATCTCAGGCCGCATACAGAGCTTTCGTGACTGAATTCCATCCTTTTTGATATTGCGTTGATCGATAAGGATCAGTTCCAGTGACTTGATTATTGCTTTATCGGTCCTTCACTTCCAGATAGGTCGTTCACGAATAACTATCCTGTGAAGCTTTGATGTCAAAACGGTAAGCAATCTGGAACTTCCCTGGGAACTTTTTCTGTAACTTATAAGTTTTGTACCATACAAAACAAACTTTCAAGTATCTAAAATTGGATAGAAAATTACAAAAATTATGTTAAAATTTGCTTTCAAAAGATGAAATACACCCCCAAGATACCCATGTTCTAATTTTTTAAGTACTTGTGGCAGAAAATAACCTGTAAAAGAGATGAGAAAAATTAATTTATCTAATCGTTTAGAAAAAATTAATTTAAAAATAGTTTATTTTTTGAAATGGTTATTAATCTATGGCATTGCTTGAAATTCAAAATGATAGAAAGTCAAAAGATCCATTGTGTATCATTATGTCCAATTATTCTAACTTTGACGAAGTTTTTATATCTGATTCAAAATTTATTTTGTGTAATTAAACTACATATAAAATCAAACTTGTTTAAACTCATGAAGCTTGTTTGATATACCTGAAATAAGCTATAAAAGAAGATGTAAAAATTGCAAAACTAGAATATTAACTTTACGTTGATCTGTCAAAGTAATACTCTTGAATACAAATTTATTAGCCTTCGAGTCATTTCTGAATCGAGCTCACTTGTTACTTCTGCATGAGAGCTGAATTGTTAACAGCTACGTTTGATTTGTTATATCTAATTTTATTCAAATAGAATTTCAGTTGTGTCCTTGTGAAGTTTCTTTTACTCCAAATTAAGATCTTCTTTTCTAATACTATTTTTTTTAAATATTTCTTTTATTTAAAGAAAATTCAAATCCGGGTTACTTGAAAAGCTATGATATGCCGCATCACTGGTGAATCATTTAATCATGTGTTCATACATTTCACTGATATTAAAGGAGTTCAATGAAATTGAAGAGCTTTCGTCTGAATCATAAAGTTCTAGAATGCAAGCAATTACTTTTCAGTATTTAAAACTAAATTCTGTTGAAATATATCAATTACTTTTTTAAATAAATCTCATACAAACTTATCAATTGTTTTTAAAACTGAGTTCTGCTCAAGCGTATCGATTACTTTTAAAAGCTAAATTATGCTCAAACATATTAAATACTTTTAAAACTAAATTCCATCCAAGCATCTAATTTAATGATTAAACTAAATTCTGCTCCAGCATATCATTTACTTTTAAATACATTAGAATCACATTTTGGAATATTTAGTTGAACATGGTTATTCATTGTATAGATTTCCTAATTTTCACAATTAAAGTTGCCTTCAATTCGAGTCGAGTTTTTTTTATAGGTCCAATTAATGCATTTATTCTAGTTGTATCTCAATTGAATTTGATCATTTTAGAATAACTCGCTAGAAGTGAATACTCAAAGAAAAGTACTTATTATTTGATAATATTTCAGAAGAAAAAAAGATCGAAAAACTGGAATCCCCTAAAGCAATGTTATCTTAAACATTGTGTTTGCGTAAAAGACAGTTGAGGTCGCGAAAAGATTCTCAGATTCTTAAATGATTTTTACCAAAACTAATTCAGAATAATTACATCGACTAAGAAATTTTACTGAATTTTTATATTTTTTTCTTTGTTAAAAAATTTAAAGTAGCGAAAACTTCTACAGTATCTTCCACTCTCAATTTCTTCAATAACCTTTCCCATAAACAATTGACAGGAAATTTCAAGAAAGTTTGTGGAAGAACTTTTAAAAACTTAATTTTTTAAATTTATCATAAAATATTGCCTAATTTTTTATCTTCTTTTTTAATTTTGGGATAGTTGCAAAATTTTAAGGTATCCGAATAGGTTCTTCGGGTGTTTTTGAAAAAAAAATTAATGATTATATTATGTTATTTTATTAATATAAGGAAAAAATAATAAATAAATTATCTAAATATACATGTAGCTTTTAAAGAAAAAGCATATTTTGATGTAAATTTTTAACATTTATTTACAAAAACTAGGATTGTTCTAGAGAAAAAAATTGTTACTTTTCATTTTTCATTGTTACATTACATGTGTAGAATGTATCTAACTATTATCTAAGAATTATATTCAAAAATAAAATTTTTGTGTGTAGTATATGAAAGTATGTATGAAATTTTGGAATTTTTTCAACAATATTTGCATTAAAAAATCATAAATACCCTTCTAGAGTATTCAATATTAAATCCCCATTCTGCAAAACATAACGTGCACTCATTAGAAATTTCATTAAGATATCTTGATTATTTTTTGAAATGTGACGATACTCGTACAGTAGAATTATGAAAAAACTCGTTCTTCAGAAAATACATTTAAATTTTTTTAATGCTTATAAATAAGCATCACTTACATGTCAATAATTTGCTTCTAATTGACATAGAGACAAAATAAAGGTATCTCTGGAAACAGAAACGTACGTATTTTTTGAAATGTGAAATTTCATCCAAATTCATGTTTTCAACCTGGAGTCTCAAAAAATTTATCCGTCCGGAAAGCTGAAAAATTTCAGACGCTTTGGCTTGAAGTAAATGTTCGACATCTAAAAACATCTAATGTAGAATTCTGAGAAATGACAGAAGAACTCATCTACAAAACTGATGATGACTAATGTCCTTATTTTTGTTTTCAACTAATAATCTTACTTGCGAAATGCTTTTTCATATCTGTTAACAGTGTGTTGCATGAAGATGATGCTTAATTTAGAACAATGCTCCGGGTTATATTATGCGATACTCCTCCAATAGCTAAAACCAGCCAAGAAGGATCTCGTATTTGTGAGTTCAAAGAAACTGTTTACAGTAGAATAAAAGTGGGCAACCTTTGATGCTTGTTTATTTGTTTGTGAAGAAGTGTGGAGTCGAATGTATTGTTTCATTCATCGTTTCAGAATTCGATGAGAATGGAGGACAAAGCTGTTGAAGATTACTTTTAAAATTGATATTTTTGGGGAACATCATTACAGATCATTTCTTAATTCTTTTTTGGTTTACTTCTCTCCTTTTTTGAGACATAGTTTTATAACAATTTTGTTGGAAATAGTTTTAAAGCTTGCTTTTCAAATAAGAGCATTAGTTTTTATCCAGTCCTGATTTGGTAAGTTTATTTTTTATTTTGGACAAGCATTATTTGTTAATAAATGGAATATTGAACTGGTATCTGGAACGTTTTATTTCAGAGTCAGTTGTACCCTTTTTAATGATCATTTGATTGTGATTTAATAAGAAACATCGGATTAGAAATTCACTGTATCATAGATAATGTAAAAATATGTTTAATGGTAAATATAAATAAAATTTTATCCTATTATAGCTTTAGATCTTTGTTTCGATTTGAGAAATAAAATCTTTGCTGTCATTTTCCCTCTTCAAAGCTTTTTTTCCCCAAATCTCTCTGTTGAGCCTTTTGTAAATGAACTGAATGCAAGATTAATTTCATTAAATTTATTCTTAAGATATATGTTGAATAATTTTTTAGATATTCACATGTAAATCTACTTTTATGATCATAATTTTTTTAGTAATAAAGAGGAAAATTTAATTTCGTTTCATTTGCTTTATAAAAGTTTGGAATCATTGGAAATTTAATTTGAACTGCATATTAAGAAACTGTGTAAGCTTATTTATTTTATTTTATAAACAATTTAAAATTTAGATTATTCTTAATTACTTCAGAAAGTGACTAAAATCATTAAATAGATTTTTTTAACTGAGAGCCAAAAACTAACACTCATAGATATTTCTGAAGAAACTTAAATTATCTTTTCAAAAGTATTGAACTAGACTAGTTTGCTCAAGGACAAACAGTGAAATTTGAAATTACTCTAGTTAAAGAAAGGTGAGAAAGCTTTGCTATAGTTAACGCAATTTCTTAGTATAAGCAATGAGATATCTATAACTAAGGCCAAGAATAATTTTTTCTCTTTTCTATTCATTTTCAGTTTTGTATTCAATATTTTATATGTCAGTGTTTTGCAATTAGAAAACTGTGACTCTGAAATTTTCAATTTCATACTAAAACCTTAAAAATTTCTAAACGGTTTTCTTTCAAAAACTTCAGGGAATGAACAAAATGCTGTAAGGTTGTTAATAAAGAAAAAAATGATGAAGTTATATTAATATTTTTACAAGGTTCTTCCATCGTTTTTATTATTCCTTTAAATTCAATGATGGATTATTTTGCGAAAAAGGAATTTTATTGCATTTAATATGCTTTTATTTAAATGGGAACTTCAGTATCATGAAAAAATAAAAAAAAAGTGTGAGAAATTTTACAGACATCATTAAGAGGATATTATTTTTAGCATAACAAATCATTCCAAATCTATAAAGCATTCATTATTTGTAATAGAACAAAATTTCAATAAAACATCTACCCAAGACTTTATTATACCAGCTACAGTAACAATCACCCAACACCTGGCATACAAGGGTTTCTTTACAAATGGAAGAAATTTTTACACTGTAGGAATGAGGATAATGATTCGTGATTGATACAGAAATATTAATGAGTTGGAAATTTACCATCGAAGGTCAGGATCAAGCCAAGCTAGAAATATTTATCAAAGCTCAATGAAGCCAAAATAAAGCTGGAGTATAGTGAATGTTTTCGTAAGAGCAGGATGAAATCCTATTTGTGTTCAAATAAATCATATTTTGATCACTTTTAGAAAATTTCTGTAAGCAAGTAGTTCAAATGCAGAGAATCAAAACTTTTTCCAGACTGAATTTACCCTCTTAGCAAGATATCTTTCAATAAATGGTGACAAACCCTCAATTCTGTCGTCAAAAATCAAATTTAAAAAAATAATAAAATTAGCAATTGAACCGAAATGTTGTAGTTAATTATTGAATGTCATGAAATTTTTTGCCATTTTGGGGAAATAAAGAAAAATTGAAATCGTAGTACTAAAGACTCAGTTTAATTTTGTTGTACTGACGTCCCGTTTAAACGCAACGCCAGGACTATTTTGAAGCGAACCTCATAATTTTGAACTACAAGTACATCCAGATGACGAGGATGACATCTGAATTGGCACCCTCTCTCCAAACTATCGCACCATACTAACAGGTATTTTGGCCCATGATGTCAGGTTTATATGTACCTAACCGATATAAACATGATGGATCTTTGGTGAAATCAGATCTCGAACCTGGCATCATGTTACTAAGCGAATCAATGTCTCCTTTTTTAACGAAATAATTGATTTTTTAGCATATTATTCAATTGCTTGCCTTTAAAGTACATGTAGTATGCAACTTTAATCCAGCATATTCTTGATTCATCATATAATAATGGACGCTTTCCAGTAGAGTTAGTTGAGTTGGGGATGTATTAAAAATTTCTTAGTTTTTCACTTAATTATACGAATTTTCACTTGATAGTAATCATTTTTAGTTCTTTCTATTTTTATACTTCTTTTAAAGATTGCTAAAAAAAGTTAAGCAAGAAAATGAATCAGACTGAGTTGAGGATGAAATGATAAAACTTAAGATAGATCTAAACTGCTCTGAGCTAAATTGATGGGTATTTTTTGTAGGGTCATGTCCTATCGAGTCTAAAAATTAGGCCCTTGCCGAGTTCGAACTTGATGTTCCCAATTCCAAAGGCAGCAGGAATTCTTCATATTTTCAACACTTAATAGGTCAAATCTGTTCTAGTCAAACCTGGCAATTTAAATCAAAAATATTCCATCAAATAAATGGATCCACCTCACACCGTGAATTGAAATCAAATAATTCTTATTACTCCTTGCATGAAAATATTGGAAATGAGTTGAATATATTATGGGATTCATTGCAATCATTTATATGCAACCATGGTAGCACATTTTTTAAATAGTGATATAGAAACTTCCAGACAACATGCTATATTTATAAAAAAGTGTATTAAAAAAATCCTTAGGAATGCTGTATCTGAAGATTTTTATAGACTAATATTTTAAAGTTATTTTAAGTTCATAGCTAGATTTTAAGATCACGGATACAGAAAAAAAAAGTTAACAATGTTCTAAAAAATGATTTAAACCTTTTCCTTCAGGTTCTAAATTAGATCGGGCGTGTAATCTGTGAGAACCTACATACTTGTTTCTTTTTTATTTATTTATTTCTCTCCTACCCATTTTTTTCCCCTCGTGAGAAATAGTAAATGGTTCTCGCATTGTATTTCAGCCACATAAGGTTAAATCAAAAGCCTGACAGCTCAAAACACATTTTCAGCCTTTGGCTGTGTTAACAAGGTCGGGAAAAGAAGCAAAAAACAACAACAACCTAGCTTTTCATCTCATGGTTTCAGATGGAAAAATCTTGTTATTTAAGACACGTAAGCCCTGTTTCAACAAAAAATAAACAGAAAAATATATAATTAAATCCTAAAACTCGCTCTCATAAGGTAAAAGAAGGTAGCAACATTATTTTTGATTAAAACATGGCAAAGAGAGGGGGAGGGTGGAAAAATTGCAACTATTTACTTGTTAAATATTGTCCACCTCTTTCAGTGAATTATGAATGTTTGGTATATAACAAAAACAGGTTCTGGAGGGTTTTTTTTTCAATGAAAAATGGTGTTTGGGTGGATCAGAAGCATTCTAAAGAAACTTTGTGGATCATCTTGCGAGCAAATCACATGTGGGATGCATTTTACTCCCTGCGGATACAGTTTCTGCTTGATTCTCCCCTATATTCCCCCTTACTAACATTACCGTGATGGTTTCTATCTCGGCCCCTTTAGGGGGCCGCTAGGTGGGGGAAGAGATAGGAGGCGCTCGCTGGTTGGGTATAAAGATGAGTGAGGGAGATCTGTGGGGGGATTTCGTTCTGAAACCGGTGCTTGGAGAGTTTGGCTTCTGCCTCTTCCTTCTCGCTTGACAGATTTTTTGCCCGATTATTGTTGTGGCCTGAGTCTATTTAAAGGGATAACTCGGGTGATGCTCAATACCGTGAGTATACTTTGTTGTTCTTCAGTTTCGGGAGATTTTATGCGGTTTCAAATAGACTTACAGTATTTGTGCTAGTTGCTGATATGTGGTAGCATCCTGTTCGAAATTTATGAAAAATGAACAGTTTTTTGTTGAAGAGCTGTCGGGGTTTAACTTTGATTTTCAGTAATGTTTTGGCGAGTACAAATTGATTTTTAATTAGACTGTTTCATTTAAGAGTGCATAATTTATTTTCATATTGAATCATTTTGTTTATTTAAGTTTTTAAATTATTTATTATCTCAAAAATAAATATTTTGATGTTAAAGAAGTGTTATAAATACAATTTTTTTTTTTTTTTGTATATGAATGATTTTTTATACAATTATTTTTTGTTAATATTGTTATTTACTTTATAAATCTTTTTTTTTTCGGAATTGAATTTTATTTTTTGTTTAATTGATACTTACATTCTTCTATATATTATTATTATTAAAATTACTTTTTCTCCTGCAGTTTATTTCTTATTTTTAAAATGATTACGTTTATTTTTATGTTGCTATTTTTAGATTTATTCCTCAAACATAAAATATTTCTATTTTATGATGTTATTTTACTATGATAATTGAGTAATTCGTTTGATATTTTTTAATATCGAGTGTATTTTTTAATTGTAAACATATAAAACACACAAATTTTAAAACTTTGTAATTTCATAGTAAATAATTGAAGTTTAACTTAAGTCATTTTCTTATAAATACTCTACCAAATGAGAAATAAAAGGAAGAGATTTGAATCTTTCTTCATAACTTCATAGTTTTAGGACTGATTCATCTATCTTGTTTTATTTTTGAAAATTTACTCTTAATGATAGTAGGGATAACGTACACACTTGAAATATACTTAATATCGTTGTAACATGCGTGTGCATAAGCTCTCTTATTTAAATGTTGGAAAATATTGCCGTAAAATAAACGTGTTTTGAAAACTTTGAAAACTCTTTAAATTAGAGAAAAAGTTGTACATCGATAAAATAAATATCACTGAAAGGCTAATCTTTTAAATTTTAAAAATAATGAAAACGAATAATGAATTTCGGATAATATTTATTTAAAATTTAAAGAAACCCTTGTTAGTGAGTAGCTACTACCCAAGAAGTAAGTACCTGTCAATTTTAGTAGTTCTAAGGCTGAAGATCAGCACTGAAGGTCGGTTTACACGTTTTATAATCATGCAATTGAGAAACAGTATGTCAGCCTTAAACATTAGACTATCATTTATTATTATTATTTCGGAAGCCTTTTTTAAATCTGAGCCTTTCTTCAACAAAAGTGTGTTAGATAGGCTCTGCTGAAGTTAGTCATATGATTCTGATGAAATGAAGAGTGGGAGAGAATTGAGAAGGATGGTCCATTTGTGTTCCAATATTAGCTAGAATTATTAGGTCCCACTGGTATTCTAGGTAAGATAGACATTAATAACAACAACAAATATCTTAAAAATATTTATTTTTTAGGAATGTTTACACAGAATACCCCAAATTATTATCATGTACGAGGAGATTCAAAGGGAATTTGGCACACAAGTTTTGGCTCTTTTTTCTACTGAACTCTGAACCAGTGGTGATTAAATTTTAGAATAGGTCAAATCCCTTTATGAGGTTGGTAATATAAAGGTTAAACATTCTCAGGTTAAAACCCCTAATTTGGTATCTGTGAGACTAATTTATCTTTTAAACAACTCCTTTTGGCACAAATTCATTCAAATAAAAAAAAGCTATCTTTTCCGGTGAAAAATCAAAGTCCTAATCAATAAAAGATGCTGGTATGAAATAAATTTAAAACTTTTCCGATGCAGCCGTGTCAGCGGATTTTTTGAGATATATGGCGGACATTTGATTTTACAAGGAAGTTAGTTAATAATTAATTAATAATTAAAATATGGTAAAGGGATCTTGAAAGAAATGCTAAGACCGACATCTGACATTTTGTATTTGCATAGTGTTTTTTTCATTGCTGGCAACGACCCATAGAAAATTCGCCATATGCTTGATTCAACGTGACTGGTTTGAAATTTAGGCCATAAAACTCCGACTCATCAATCAATTAGAGAACAGAAAAATATCAAACAAAAAGCACGTAAAATTTAGAAAGAAAAATTAAACCATACACCCATATTGATATATAATGAAAAGATTGATACATCTGAATCTCGAAAACATGTAATTTTAAATACTTAATTAATATTTACACTTAAATTTCATTTTGGAAATGTAAAAAACATGTGTATCAGCATACTTCATATCACAATAAAACCTATATTAATGAAACACTATAAACTAGGATCCACGTCAGAAAATTTCACAGTTATCATGGGTATTTATTATTTTAAGAGAACTGCAATTCTCAAAAACATTTTATAATAACGAAATAATTGATAATACTGATTTATTTTTAACAGATGGATCACACGTGTTTGACACCGAAACAAATGATGCATTTATTGCAGAAATGAGAGTGAGACGAAGAAAACAAACAGATAAACCTTTCGAGCCGTAGCCTTGCCTATATGCGATATATTTTCTAATCAATCATTCATGTCATTACCAGAAAAAATCAAAATGATAATTTAAGATATATAATACAATTTTATAATTGATTATAAGACGGGCACCAGAAACATAAACTTTCATTAAATATTAATATAAAAATCGTTTTGACATTTCATTCCCATTTATTATCCTTTCTTTAAATATTGGATAAGAATTGGTAATATGATAGTATGAATAGGTAAAAAAAATGATGAGATATAGAAATGATTCGACAAATGAACCAAGCAGAATAATAGAAAATACGCAATCAAGTTGAAAAGGTTTCGGATTCGAATATTGTAATTTCAGAATCGGGCTGGGGCTCAAAAAATCAAACTTGCAGGAAAGGAAATTTTGGCCTATAATAATAATAATAATAAAAAGAACAAACGAAAAAAATCATTAATAACAGTTCGAAATTTTGTCAAACTAAAACATAAATTTTTAAAGCGAATTATGGATGATAATTGATGAATAATTTTTGTAATAACATTTTAATAACAATAAAAAAGCTTATTAGTAAAATATAACTGTTCTTATTATTGATATTCTATTGCAATATGGTTTACAATACTGGAATAACATTGTTCACCATGAAGCATCAAATATGATTCGGTAATATAGCGATAAATTTTACTTTCAAATTTAATAAATTCCAGGGTATAAAAGATGTTATGAGAGAATAATGTTACTCTTTATTATTTAACTTAAGTCATCTTTAGCGGATAGAGGTTTTTTAAAAAAAATTATTGCAGTTACAATCCTTGCCCTATAGAACATAAAAGTCGAGAAAAAAAAAAGAATTAGTGAAATAAAAATAAAAAGGGCTCAAAATGTCGCTTTTAAAAATAAGTAAATAAATCTTAGTGATACAAATCGTATTTTGGAACTCGAAGGGAAGATTCGATGAAAATGACTCGAAGGATTAAATATAAATAAATTTGGGATATTAATTATGGTTTGAAAATCTTAATTCCAATTAAAAAACTGTTGAGAATCTTTATATTTGAAGAAAAACTCAGATTCACATCTGTGCATCTAATAGTTTTTTCAAGGCAGTGTGCAAAAAATAAGTAAATAAAAGCTTTAGAAGAAATAAGTAAATGGAAACTTTAGAAGAAATAGGTAAGTGTGAGCTTTAAAAAAGATAAACACAGATATGTTTTTCCTCCTTATGAAATTCAACAAACTGAAGGTTAGCATATAAATCTATTAAATTATGATTACTTCAATGAAAGCAATTTTTGATTGATTTGTAAAATTAATGTATGTTAATAAGGCTAAATTGAATCGATATATAAGGAATAAGCTGCTGAGGGAGGTTGGATCTCGTCATTTTGTTACAGAGTTAGATTTTAAAAAAAATAAGTGTTGCGTCTAATTTCAATTAAATATCTTATGGATAACTTGATGTTCATCATTTCTTGAATAAACCCTTTTAAGCGTCAAGTTTTGATACATATAAAAGCTTAACAGGCATTCTGTTTAGGGTTCATTTGAACCCTGTTAATAAAGCGTCATCGCGTTGTCTTTCTCGGGATTGGAAATGTACTTTCTTATGTAAGATATTAAAAAGAATATCACAGAAAAAAGTAATTGATTCTTGGATTTCATATTCAGTTCACAGCGGGTTGGCAATTTCATATAAGAATATCCTGTCTTTTAATGCTTTCATTATAAATGCCATGCCAGAAAAGTTCCCTATGGGTTGGTGTAACTGTGGTACTTCTAAGCGACTGTAGATTCAGTTCCCTCCCGCAGCGTATTTATTGGATAGCGTATAACCACATGGAATCCTATATTGATTAGCAATAGAGGAAGACAGAAATAATTACTGTAGAGCTTGAAGAAAAGGAAAATAAATTTTAGCTTCCATCATCCTGAAAGAGAATGTAATGATTTTATAGCTTAAGCATTTTGATGTACATCAATGAAGAAACTGGAAGATAACATGGGGAAACGTTTAAAGAAAACGCTAGATGAAATGTATATTATATTATGGTTCATCTGCGGAGAATCACGGAACATAATTTTTGCCTTGATACTTTAAGATCTACTTTCGCCTCTGTTTAATCTAAAATCACGCAATTATTTCATTAAACTTACGATTTAAATCAAGAACAAAAAACTAGATAAAGTTCATTGTTCAATCAGCTTTAACAAAAAATGATTAAATAATTTGTGCTAGTTAAAAAATCAATCGTATTTACTAAGTACTTTTCTTGTAAAGCATGGATTAAATAAATTTCGCATTCCTTTAATCATGAGAATTTCATGAATTTAGATTATTGCCTAATTATAGCTCAGATCTGGGGTTCGATAACGTTATCCAGAGCCATTGAACTTTGGCATAGTCAAGTGTTAATAGGAACATTGTTGAATAATGGAAAAGATCACCTGCGGAACGTGTATCTTGAAACAGATGTTAACAAGCAGTCTGTTGAATAATGGAAAGCATAGCTTCGAATGAGAAACGCAGCTATAATGAAGAGGAAAAACTGCAAGCTGAGAAGGAAATTTTGTCGTATCTCGCTGTGAGGAATTTGTAACCCAAATTATCTAAAATCTTCTGAAATTCATTTGTATTTGAGATATATTAAATAATTAATAAGTTTATAGAAAAAAGTGTGTCTGTCCAGTTAGAAATGAAGCAAAAATTAAAAAAAAAAACATTTTATATAGGAACAATAGGCTAAATAATGGAATTGAATAAATTCATTAGGAACAATGATCTAAGCATTCTTGAATTGAGTTACATATTCGAGAGCACTGAGCTTGTCCTACCTGTGTTCATCAAGAGTTAAGGCAATGTACACTGGGATTGCCTCCCAGTAGTCTGAATGCTATGTAAATACTCCTTTTACTTCTCTACCGTTACGTTCCTGCTTTAAGTAATACCTACAAAATGAAAAGAAAAGGTACTTTATGAATTCGGCACAGGCAATTAAAAGTATTTTTTCCAATTTTGCTAATTTTATTATTTTTTACTGCAAAATTCGGAAAATATCTATCCGAACGAAATGAATGGGAAATATATGTGATTTAAAATGTGTGATATAATTAATATTTTATTTTGCACCAAAGAAAGGGTGTATCTAAATTGAGTGAGACTACAACGTGCAAAAAAATAGAATATCTGCAAAGTATAGACTCAAATTTTCCTTGAATTCAATTTTTCTAAAAGACATGCTTTTTTATTATTACTATTGAAATGGTAGGATGGTTATATACGAAATAATACGACGATACAAGAGGCGCTATAATCCGCTTCCGGAGCTACACCTCTCAGGAAATCAGGAGGATGTAGATTCTAGCAAGTCCTAAAATTATTTATTGTATTTAAATTATAGAAATTTTAAATTCAATTACCTTCTCCTTCTTCACCAGCCATTAGCCATGTAAGAGGCACGTTTTGCATCATCTCAAAGTGGGATGAAATTTGGAAGGAGAAAACAAATTAGGATTTCGTCTACAATATAATAGGCGTTTTTAGTATTTTCAGGAGGTACAATTCTTGCGAGATGAAATTAGATTTAAATGGCAGAAATTTGAAATGCAATGAATAGTCCTCTACAGCCGTTTGTTTCCATCGTCACACTTGACTTCATCTACAGAACTTCTTCTACGGGAATGATTCTTAATGAAACGGAATGAAGAGGATGTATCTGAGTCAACTGCATTGCAGAAATTTAAAATAAAGTATATTTTATCTTTATTTTTAGATTAAGAAAGAACTCTTTATAAAATATTTGCTGTGACATTCAACAACCCATTTTCAACCCTTGCAATTTGAATTTATATAATTAACTTTAACGGATGAAATGCTAAGTCTAACTAGAAAGATAGATTAATATTTTCAACACTATTAAGTTCAATGAAATCATTCTAGTGATTTCAGTTTATTTTCTTTTTGGCGGCTGGTCAGACATTTTCAATTTCCAGACTGTTGTTCCACCTGCTGTGAGAGAAAAAATTGCGGCAGGATCTCAGGTTGAAGCAACCACATTCCTTCTCATTGTAAAACCCTTTAGATTTCAAATCAGCAAAAAAAAAAAAAAAAAAAAAAAAATCTCAAAATCTTGCTTCAGATCCTAATGAATAAAAGAAAATGAAATAAATCCCAGAAAGTTTAGAAGTTCAATGACAGAGAAGAAGAGTTTCTTTACAGCAATCTTTCGCAATTAGTCCACAAGATTTGTACATTGCCAAACCCACTTTCCATTCCTTACGAAATCAGTAAATTATACCTTCCATTTCCTTATAAAAACTTAATTGTTTTACGCGTTGTAAAAAGAACCGACGAAGCTATGGGAACATTTAAAGATTCGCACAGAGTAATGTGTGGAACTTGACTAAACAGTTACCTTTAGCATCAAAATAGAAAACATACGCTTTGGAAAGAAGAGAGTTCTGTGTTTCCAAAATTGAGGTCAATCGAATGGAACGGCTTTTAATTATTTTTTATTCTGGTTTAGGCAATACCTTAAAATAAAGCTCATGGTTTTTTTTTTTGTTTTTTTTTTTGCTTACATAAAATACGAAACCAACAGGAGGTGGATTGCAAAAGGGTTCATTCACTTAGAATTAAATTACAGTTCCTTTTGGAAACAAATATTAGATCTCTTTCTATTTCTGAGAAGAAGTTGAGTTCTGAAATCGATTTACGTTTAATATTTTTTAATTTTATTTTAGAGGAATTCCATAGGCTTTTCATGTTTTTAGGCTTTTTTTCACAAGGAAAATTTCTCAAGAATATTAGATAATTCGGGGAGTTTTAATTATAAGTGAAATTTCCTGTGTGAAAATTTTCTCAATTCCAGTGACTTACAAGAAACAAAGAAAAAGAGAATTTTGCTGAAAATCGAATTTTACTTTCTTTTAGTACAAAGTAATTCTTTACTCTATTTTATTCTGTTGTTCCTGAAAGTTTCTTTATTTGATCGCAATTCTTTCGTTAAACAAAATCTGAAATAATTATTAATAAAAAATAATAAAATTTCAAATTATAAGAATTTATAGATTTGTAAGATAAATATTCTGTTTCGAAAATTCCTGTTAATATCCTAATTAATATTTGTTTATCCTGTTCCATTGGGTATAGTTTTTGAATATTGGGCAGATGAATCTTTACTCTTCAGACTTCAAGAGTAAGAAGCAAACTAACAAAACCCCTTTCTCTTAGATTTTAGGCATTGTATTTGACTCAAAATTCCTTCGAAAAAACATATTCATTCCATGCAAGATTTCTCTTGAAGTTCATGTAAAACATTTTTAGTGAAAACAAAACTCACAAATTTGATTTGCTGTTCTCGAAATCGAAAGAATAGAGTCAAGCCACCTTAACTTTATTGAGAAAAGGGGCTTCAGTTGTTTATTCCAAATCTTTAAAGTTTCTTACAATAACCATTTATTTCTATTATTAAATTTTATTTATCGAAAAATGTACACTAAAATTTGGTTTTTGAATTCATATAATACTGAAAGTTTGTAGGATTTCTTTCCCTTTAACATTTGTCTATACACCTTTAACATCTGCAATTGCCTAAACCCCTTCCTTTCAGTGTTACTCGCCCATTAGATTTTGAGAGGTATTTTATTTATTATTTATTTGGCTGTAATTTCAGAGTTCTCATTTGATTTACACGAATTTATTCACAATAAATGCATGTATCATTTAGATTTCAAATCATTATCTTTTTTATACGTTTTTAAATCACTGTCGTTCAATATTTTTTGAAGTTGACAGACAGATTCACATGTTAGCCATAACAAACTGCATTAGATTATTCAATATTTTTTTTTACCGTTTTGTTTAAAATTTCTTTTAATTTAAATATAAAAAAATTTATATGCAAGCTAAGGATACCAACTTTCCTGAAGGTCATCCGTTTAATTTGAGTTAGTCACAGCATAATACGAAAAAAAAAAAAATCGGAAAAAAAAAAACAATTTCTTTTTTCATTCTTCTTTTTTTTAAAATTTTTCGATAATGTCACTGCACTTTCGATCATTAAAAACTCATGATCATAAAAGTTTTGAATATAAAGGCTTTGGAGGCCATGGAAGGGAAAGAAAGCATGAAATTTACCTTGCCTAAGGCCCTGTAGGGCTTAATCCAGCCCTGTTTGAGAAAGTCTGAATTTGGTGTGTGTTTTTTAAATCCATTTCTTAGACTGTTTCATGTATGGAAACTTGATTGATAATCTCCTAATTCATAGATCTTCATTCTACAATTTTATAGTATTTGCCTATTGTGGATAGTTTTAGTTTGCTCTTACAGCCTTTTTCCTCTAATGAATGTTTAAAAAAGTCCTGAAAGATGAAGGTAGAGAAAAATTCAGACATTAGAAGGTGATAAAAAAATCATAAATGTATTCATGATAATTAAATAGAGGAAAAAACCCTAAATTTCAATGAATATTTTCACTAAAGTAACATTAGGGAAATTACGTCGCTTTTCAAAGACAAAATATTGCTTTAAAATCCGAAGTTTTACTAATTTTACATCCATTTTCTTAGCCTCTTAATCATTATTTCTGTACGCCGTAGAGAGTATTCCGTATGAATTAGGGATTATCAAACTTATAAACTGAACCTAATCATTCAAAGACTCAATAATTCATAAACCAAAAACACTTCATTTATTTTATGGATTCTTAATTAAATCACTTCAGAAACGGAGAGTATCGTCTAATTAGATAATAAAAAACACAAAACAGTCAAGGTGTTAATGAAGTTTCATACCATCACCTGAGTTACTGTGGCTGGTCGAAAAAATGTGACACACTGACTAAGGTTAAAAGAGAAAAAAAGTGGATCAAAAGCACGCAACTCGTAAGAAAGTCTAGACAGAATGCATTACTGTATCTATTAGACTGAAACAATATTATGTAGCTCGGGAAATGTGATTTCACATAGGCACTCTCAGTATATACAGGAAGAAGAAAACCACAAGAAAACGAAATTTGCAGAAATATTCATTTCTTATTAAAAAAATAACAAGGGAAACTTAGACTTTCACGACGGTCTTTTTTATCACTTAAGATTTCCGTTATTTTATATTCCGTTCCAGCATTGATGAGGGCTAAAATTGAATAATAATGACTTGTTACTCACTTAAAGTAAAAATTTACATGCAGAGAAGGGGAAATACTTCCAGTGAATGACTTAGCAGGGGCCTTTTTTTTACACTTGACATCAAAGGCACCCTGGGGCGACCTTTTACAGCCATTCATCTCATAAAACGAGGAGAAAAAGAAATTGATACTGCGCCTTTTGATTATATGAATTAATGGGGTTTTTACCCAGATTTAAGTGTTCTTGCAACGGAAGTAATAAATCTCTAAAGCACTGAAAGATTTTTATATTCTTGACTTGGTAAATTCACGTAGTGACAGAAAAGGCAAAACACTTAAGGATTATCATATTTTTATTTTTTAGATAGCTCTATTTATTTTTTTCTTGATTATCTACTTCAATTAGAAATTTTTCAAAAGTCGTGCTTAATTCAAATATTTCCAGAAAATTTCTAGTATACATATGTTAAAAAAAAGTCTTCTTTTGAAGAGTTTTCTGTACATACTGTATTATTAATTTATAAATATAGCGTTGAATGTAAATAAAACCCTTTGAAACTTTTTACTTTACATATGATACAGAAGTAGCTAATTAAAATGCCCCAGCCTAAATATTATATTTGTATATACATACTGCTTCACAATGATTTAAAGCATGATGCAATAGATGATTCAATCATGCGTTTTTATTACAAGTCGATTTTGTTTGGCTCCATTTCAATTTACAATACCATATTCATAAAAAATTGATTGATTGCACAATTGAAAATTTGCTTTTGTTTTTCGAATTAAAATTATATTCATAACTTAATGAATCAGCAAATATTTTTGAAAACATTAATGTGAAAAATGCTTGTTAATATATTTATCATCCGAAATGAGTTGCAAACCGGTAATCAAATACAATTTCCACTAAACCGCCATTCATCTTCTTTGTTCTTTTGTCCTCGTTTTTCCTTCAAGATTTTAAAGACTTCGGCTTCGGAGCTGAAGGTTCCAGGTTAGAAACCAGATTCCACCAGCGAGCTGCCCCGTAAGCGGGCTTGACGAGCACAAAGTCTGACAGGATTAAATATCCTCTAACTACTAACGTGATGCGAAGGTCCAGTTCAGGAGTCTTTTTATAATCTGCTCACGGTTCATGATTAGGAGATCCATCCTAAAAAAAAAAAAAGAGCATTCTCGCTACTTCAAAATGTGAAGTAAAATAACTAAATCAGGCTTTCACAATTTTGGATAAGAATCCACAAAATATGTGAAGGTAATTGAAACAATGCTATTGTCATAATACTATCATTATTATAGCAGCTAGTAATTTAATTCTCATTTGCGGAATCAATATGTTATTTATCTGGCTCATCAAAATTATAAATTGAGCAATACTTTAGTCATCATTGATTATCTTTCAGAAAAAAAATATTTATTTATTTATTGTGATTTGAACGTCTGTTGATGACGATTAAAAAATTATAAACAGGGAAATCTTGGTCTTTGTTAAAGATATTTTTTTATAATTTTTTTTACCTTATTTGCTTGTAGATCAGCTCTACAAGCAGATAATTATTCAGGGAAAGATATCCCTTGCCTTGTCGGAGTACTGAAGGACATTATCGGTCACAACATCCTCATTTACTATATTAATAGGAGAACTTCTTAGTTGTGGGGGATCTTTGCTCAACTTTCTGGAATAATAATTTACGGCTATTGTAATTCTTTTATTTTGTCATTCAATCATGACAACCAAAGCGTATTCGTAATCTTTTAATTTTGATATTTTTCCGCAAATTATAGCAGCTACTTAGCATTGTTTTAAATAGAGTTAACCATCAGGTTTCTAAAGCAAACTAATAAACAAATGACAACAGAAGTAAATTCAACAATGAATCAAACAAAGAAAAGTAATCCATCTTTTAATTTTATTTCTTTCGCTCTTTAATTGCATTCATCTGAGATACAGCATGTCCTTTTGAAGACTGGAATATCAAAATAAACATTGTTAAAAAGTAGGGCTGTATTATCAAAAGTAGGACAACTTGTAAGCAAGCTTTCTTCTTGCTTGATTGTAACCGGCCGCCTGTTTTTGTATGGGTGAGATTCATTCTGCATACTAATAGTGCTTTGACAAATTACTTCTCTAAAACGTATTCTTTTATAATTTACTGCAACTGCAAACAGGAAACATTCATTTTAAAAAATAAGAATCAAATCTTTTAGGAAATTAGGATTTATTTTGAAGCTCTTTTGAGATTTTTGATCATTTCAGCTGCTTCATCTCCAATTATCCAATACACTATTACCATTTTAAGGTACTTTCGGTTTAGTGTAAAATGAAAGTACTTTCGAATTTTAAAAGTTCTTCCGGATAAGATATATTATTTTAAAAGAAAACAGAGCAGACTGAGTTAAACATTGAAACAGAAAAAGAAAAAAACTTTCAGGCGTTTGCTTTGACATAAATCGATTAGCCTTAACGATACTTCCTTTCATAATGCCAGTTTTTCAAATTTTCGTTAATTTTTGAAATTTTATTCTTTATAAAACATTGTTTTTTATTAAATATTAACGCTATATTTGTATAAACCTATTACTCTTCATATAGTTACATAAGTCCTTCCTTGGTTGCATTAGTAAACATAGAAAATTTCTTTCAGAGCTTAGCTGTAAAAAAAATTTTTGATTAAAAGTTTTCAAATCTTCAGTTGTCCGAAACCGATCTTTTTTTTTTTTTTTTTTTCAGCAATTAAAATTAGTCTAACATCTTTTTCACCATTGCTACAACTTGCTAGCTGTAAACTTCCAGTGGAGGGCTTTAGGTTGCAGTTGAGCTTCCCATGTTTTTCTTTTCTTGGAATCCAAGAATTAATTTTCGCTGCCGCTAGGTTTCTTTCCCCATTCGCGGACGCTCCTTTAAAGCCGTAACTCGATTAGATAGAATTATAAGAAAGTAGTTTGGGAACAATGCAACTCTTAGGTTCGTTGACCTGCAGTACCTAAGTCAAGGTGAACTGATATGACCTGCTTCCTAGTGAGTGAATCTCACCCTGTGACCGGGCTCTGAAGGTTACTCGGTCTTTCCGCAAAATTGAGCTTTTCTCGCTCAGTGTCTATCAGAGTAACTTCTGCCACTCGAGGCTCAGGATTCAGGCTGCCGTCACCAACGCCTACAGCAAGGTTTATGAACTTGGTCAACTCTTTCTCTCAATAATAAAGTTATGAGACCTTCAGTAATGACTCTCCCGTCTGGCCGTCTTTCTGAGGTAGGAATTTCTTTATATTTTTCATTGCTTTTGATAGGATATTGTTGTCGAATGACTGCTTTTACATCTAACCCTTTATGATGGTATTTGTTTACCTGGTCTCGCTGCTCTGTTCTGCCTATTCAGAATGCTGTCGCTGAGATTGTTGACTGTAAAATTAGATCCAGTTTGTTTATTTATCTATACGAAGCAAATACGGAGGGTGATTTTAGTTTCCTAGTGTCCAATGTAACGTAATTTCATTGAAAAGATTTTATAGTTTATATATGTAAATGTATGTAAATAAATATAAAAACCTGATAATTCGTATTTTTTATAATGTAATTTCCATGCTTGCTATTTCTGATCTTCATATGTGTATCTGTATGGACACACGGTATATAATTCTTATAAAAGCAATGTTTGCATTTTTAATGGGTACATTAAATATATAAGCAATTAGTCATTAACTTTGCAATACAATTACTATGGGATGCTCATATTATCATATCCTTCGTTTCAATTTTTGAAATTAAAATCAGTAGAAAAATTATTTGAAATAAAATTTGAATCAAGTGACTTTCTGTCTTCGCTAAAATAAAAATTTAATGGTCAATTCAATTAAAATTTGCTTATTCAACTCTCAAAACTAGAATTGAAAACTCTCGATATAGATTTGAATATTTATATCCCAAAGTAATAGAAGGAATGAGAAAAAGCAATTTTTTTCTCTTCCAAAACAAATGCTTTGTCATCTCTAAAACTAAATATCTTTAACACTCATCAGTTTTTAATACTACATAAACATCAAAATGTTTTTAATGTTATAAATAATTGATTGTCACCATTGAAAATTTTCGGGAGATTAATAGACAAAAGAATAATTAGATCGTAAAGAATGCTTTTTTGTTATAATATAACGATAATCGTTATTTTCTACTTTGTATGGTCGTTGGTTCATACACTTTGCTTTAAAAGATATAGCTAAAGATATGAGTTCAAATCTTCCAGGAAATGACTTAGTTGCTTTTTCTAATATATGCACATAAATATCACCTTGCACTGCTCTACGATACATTGCGGGCTGATTGTAAAGCATTCAACACTGTCATTTTTTAACGTATTTCGTTTATCTTTCAGCATCTGTTTATCATGTACTTAATCTTTATGCTAAATTGCTTTATGATTTAAAGATTCTTAGTTATTTTTTTAAAGAATGAAATTCACATTCTTATCAATTTGAATACAAAAATGAATGTTTCACAAGTATACAAAGAATTTTTTTTTTAATCATTTATAAATTGAAAGTCAAGCACAAATTGAAAAAGTCTCGAATTTTCTTACATAGGTAGTTTGTAAATGAACTTCTGTGCAATAATCCTTATATCTTCAGTTATTGATTCAAAATTACTATTTGAACTTACAAACAAAGATGATTAATCCGCTCAATTCTAGTAATATGTTTCAAGAATTTTGCAATCAATTAAATATAACAATTTTTGTAATCTAATTCAAAATTGTTCACCAAATATTTTAAGCGGTATATTTCGGATAAAAAGTGAGATTGAAATTATAAGGTGAAAAACTTCGGACTTGCATATATCACTTATATAAAAGAAAGAGCTTCTATGGGTTTTTTCAAACATAATTTAATGTAAAAATATCAGTTATCCTTTAAAATTTTGATTTATTATGAAAAAATTAGATTTGTTTCCAATATTTTGGAAGTTAATATAAGCATGTTTTCTTGATTAATAAAAATAAAGTCTCCTTGGTTGAGAAAGTAATGCAAAAATAAACGGAGTAAAACAAATGTTCTTGCCTGAATATATCATATATCCCGATATTTTCTATTTTGTGATATAGAAGAGATATTTTTATTTGTTAAAATTTCAGGAATTAAATGGTCAGTGTATTTTGAGATTTATCTGACTCTGTATAAAATATTTCTAAATATAACAAATTTTTGAAAAAAAATTTTTTTTTTTCAGAGCTACCATCAATTAGACCTGTGCCGTGTTCAAATCGTATGACTGGTGAGTTTGGTGTCTGTACGTTCAACTGGTCTTGCATCAATGTGGCCCATGGTGTACACATCGGCCCTTGCGTGGACCGATTCTTTGTTGGCACCTGCTGTAAAATCCCCCAGGGGACAGCAGAACAAGGACAAGGACCAAGAAAATCCGACTCCTACCCCTACTCCGGCACCAGCACCAGCACCGGCACCTCCGACAATGGTGTCGGACAAGGAACGGGAAAAGTCGGCGAAATGCCCCCATATTCTCAGTTTCTTCGCACAGTGGCCCCAAAAGCTCAAAAAGAAAAATTAAATGGTGTCAAGCCTATACATTTGATTGATATAGGACATTTCAACGTCAGTTTAAGTTCCGCAGACTATTATGATTTTCAGTACAACGGGACATCTCTCCCACATCATGAACAATCTCTTAAACTTAACGATGCAACTGACTCTGAACAAAATCCACCAGTGGATTATTGGAATTTCACATCATCATCCACGCAGAAACTGATTCCATCTGCTTCATTCTTTTATACCATACTTTTCTCAAATTACAGCAAGTCTGAATCCAATAAAGAATCTCTTAATAAAACTGTTGATTCAGTAATCGCTTCACTTGGGGAAAATTACTCATCTATTCATCCACTTAGTAGCACTAACAGTGACATATCATACACAGAAACAACATCATCACCTTCTAGCACAGCATCTTCAGTCCTCGTTGAATCACCGCACGTGTGGAGAAAACCAGTGACCGTGCATCATGCACATGATCAAAGAAAACCTCTGAAACCTCATGAACAGCATAATCTCCGAAAACCAGTAAGTTACGATACATCTCATGATTTGAGAAGACCAGTAACTTTCTATAACATTCATGATCAAAGAAAACCTTTAAAACCGTATGATCAGCATGATCTTCGAAAGCCAGTGGGTTTGGAAGAAGCTCATGATCAGCGATGGCCTGTTTTAGATGAAGAAGACCATGACCAACGATGGCCTGTTTTAGATGAAGAAGACCATGACCAACGATGGCCTGTTTTAGATGAAGAAGATCATGATCAAAGATTGGCAGAAACAGAATTCCATAATCAACGATTTCCGAGTGTATCTGATGACAATAGATTGCCTATTGAGCATTTATTTAAGTGGATTGGCAATCATTATACCAATTCAAATAATCTTTCTCCAGGGTCAGATTATTCAAGTGTCATTCCAGCATCAGAAATGAAAACAATTGCAGTTTCAATAAACAGCATGCCGGCAACAGAGCCTACTCTATTTCCATTTTCTTCGACATCTAATTTCTCTGAGGAATCTACAATTCTAAACTCCGGACAACAAGATATATTCTCAACCAAAGTATCAACTACGACACCATTTTCTTTCCAAGAGAATACCAACTTTTTAACAAATTTTACACTTTTTGTTCGTCCGACATCTTCTAGGCCATCATACAAGCCATTTCAGCAACTTCCAGAGCCGAAACCTACTGGAGCGAAAATAATTCTTAACGATACTACTCAAGGTAATATCAATATTTTATCATCTGCAAATATTTTTCCCTTTAATTTTAGAATTCAATTCGTTAAATTTACAGTTTCCACATAAAATGCTAGAGAAAGAAAAGTAAGAAATCAAAGCCACACAAGCATTTTACGTTCGAAAATCTCATTGTTGAAAAGCTACATATGGCTGCGATTCTTTCTTTCTTTCTCCAGCATGTTAAACCTATATTAAATATATTGCCTATCCTACAAATATTGATTACAATCCGAAATTATCTCTTCCATTGCAATGCAATTGATTAAAAGGAAAAAGTAAATTCGATCACTTAATTGCATTTTTAGAAATAAGAAATATTTTTGGCTCTTTACTAAATAAATGTTTGATTAAAGTTTAGATTATTACAATATATTTCGCTAAAGCGCAATGAATATCCGAAAATACATAGAAAACATCTAAACGGATTAAAAAATTCTTGTATTCTCCAAATCATTATTTAATTTAGTTTCACATTTCACAAAATATTTTCTATTTAGTTTTATTGTTTAAAAACCATTATTTTAAAGTAATAGGTATTAAATGATAATTATTTTTTCTCAACAGTATGTGGCAGGTCTAGAAGTGGTACAACAGCTAGAATTGTCGGGGGAATTAAATCACATTACTTACGCTGGCCTTGGATGGTAAATATCATTAAACGTTTTAAAATATTCCAAAGAATGTAAAAAAATGAAGTGATGTTAACTTTTGAATAGTTATGATTTTACATATCATCCAGTTCATGATTTTACATATCATTTACGATCTTCTAGATTTCACTGCGCCGACTTGATGGGAAATCTTACAAGCATAAATGTGGGGCAACATTACTTAACCAGTACTGGGCTATAACAGCAGCTCATTGCATTGACGGGTAAGTTTAATGCTATTACAAAAAAAATCTTGGGGCCATTTTTGTCATGATTTCATAAGTCAAAAACCTTACACTGTATTTGAAACAAAATCTTTTATTCCTTTACGCAAATATAGAAAATAAAGGAAGAGGAATCATTTTGTAATAATTACAAAATTTATTTTTAAATAATTGCACTTTCTAGGTATATTTTTGATAACATAAAATTGTCTTGATAGAAGTAACAAAATAAGAATACATTTTGTGTTTTGTCACTTCTTTCTAGAATAACAAAATACAAAATACGAGAAAACCTATTGCAGCTATTTTAGTAATGATGAAAGCATATTTGAATTAATATTATTGCAGCATAATTTTTTGTTAGTTTTTAAATATTTATATTAACTACTGCGTGTAAACCGAACATCAGAAATTTCTATTCCAACTACAACTTCATTCGAAAATTCACTCAATGCCAAATACTCTTTTGTCAAATCATTCGTTCTAAAAATATAAAAGTGGCATCCTTGATCATTCGACAATGAATGATATATATCAAGTTGTGTTTTTGACGGATACAAGTCAAGTGGAATATATATGTGGTGAATACGAAATAGAGATATATTTGATTTTTAAATATAGGCAATCTCAATACACAGCTCATATAATTCTATATAAAAGGTAGTAAAACTTTTCAAGTGCATTATAAAGTACAAAGTATTATAAAAACATCGAGTGCATAGACTTTTGATTTGAGGTTGACAGCTAAATCCTTCTTATACAAATATATTTACAAGAAGAAATTAGGTTTACCATCGATATTGCTTACTGACAGTAGCATACAAAATATCTCTAAACAGTAGCATAAATAAGTAGCATACTCTATAAGCATACAAATCATTAATAAAATATTTGTTTGGCTGGGTTTTCAAAAAGTCTCCATAGTCGAGAATTAATAAACACTGATTTGTCAGAACACTTTAATTTCTGCCAGTCGATGCTAGGATTAGAAACTGCAATTCTATGATACAGCAATTAAAAAAAAATAATCCTAGAACCAGGGGCTTTACAATGTAGTTTCCTGCCAGCCGAAATTTGCACCACGATGACCTAAGGTTCGGAAATCGGAACCGGAGTATCTTAAAATGAAGACGCAACTCCGCCAAAAATCTACCGTTATGGAGGACTGGAGTATGTTAAACCAGTGACGCGAAACGGCCTGCCGTTAGTATCGTACGGAATTTTGAAAAGAGGAAGGGAGTGCCATTCTTGTCATCTGACCACTGTTCAAAATCCCTAAATAATCCTCGTGTAACTTTAAAAACACGAAGATACGATTACGACAGAGAAATGATACCACACTGCTAGGATAGGATTGTATTTCAATTGCATTATGCAAGGGCCTTAAGCTAATGCCTTATATATGTTTTTTATTCACAGTAAACGACCCATGGATATAATATTACGCCTTGGAGAATACAACTTTCGCAGAGCGGATGAGATGCATCCTCACGTGGAACGTCGAATATACGTCATGGTCATTCATCCTGAATTCGACCGTGTCACGTATGAAAACGATCTAGCTCTGTTACGGTTCCAGGAACCTATTCAACTCCAAGCCAATATTGTTCCTGTTTGCCTACCGCGTAATCTGGACGACATCACGGGGCGCATTGCAGTCGTTACAGGCTGGGGTAGATTATCAGAAGGTAAGAATCATGATTCTAATTTTATCTTAGAACTAAACTCACTTGATTCTGTTTTTTTTTTTTAAATTTAATTCAAGGTTTCAAAAACATTCATAACTGTTTTTATTTTTTATTTTGCATCAACATTTTTTAATTCCTTATATTCATTATTTAAAAATATCAAAGTAAGCTGATGGAAATGGAGAAATGAGTGGATGTCATGAATGAAAATCTGCTATTTTCAATAATTTTAATCAGAAATATATTGGAAGTAAATTCTGGAACAATTGATGAAAATAAAATAATGAAAGAAGCTGAAATTATTCGATGAAGGTGAAAATGGATCATACGGAACCAAAGTTGTCGAAGAATCGAAGTATTAACCCCCTTGAAACTGATATGTAAGCAAGAAATCAACAGCTCTAATCGCCTCTCTGGTAAAAAAAAAAAAAAGACAGTGAAATGATCACATCTTTAAATCTAATTTTATTTTTAATTACTGTCATTTAAAAATTTGCTGGCTTTTACAAGGCTGTTGCACTGTTATCGGGCAGTTACAATGGTTTATTTCAGTATAACAAAAAATGATCCAATTTTTTTCATAGAAAAATTGCATTTATTTGTTCAGGAACTAAATCAGAGTCAACTTTTTGCACTCATCTTTGCATTGCCTCATGTCCTGAGTACGTCAGAAGCTAGTCTTTTCACAGCAATAAATATTCCGAAATAATTTCGCCTAGTTAGTTCAATCAAATGGAGAGATATTTGTTCTTTGAAGCGGAAATACTAACTTTCTACAAAGACTTTTCGAAATAAATTGACTAAAATTTTGTTTGTAAGGCTTTTATCAAAACATTTGAACCGAAATTTTTTAAAAAATGTGTGAAAATCAAAGATACTGGCAAAAGTAAAAAGGGCGTAAATTATATTTTCATTTATTATATTTTTAGATGGAGATTTGCCTACTTCCTTGCACGAAGTTCATTTGCCTATTGTTTCAAATAAGGAATGTGAACAGATGTATTACGAAGCGGGATTTGCTGAAAAAATCCGCGATGTATTCGTATGTGCAGGAGTTTCAGATGGTGGTCTCGATGCTTGCGAGGTAAGTATATATCATCGGGAGTGGTCTATTCAAAACTTTCTGGCATACTCTCTAATAAATATTTCACTTCCGCCACCCCCATAAAATTTTGGCGGGTGACATGGCCGTGAACGCCATGAGTGCTCAGATTTTTATTTTCAGAATTCTGCACGAGAGAATTTTATGCTTCATAGTAAAGAAAACCAACTATACATTTCGGATATCTTTTTTTCCTGCTCATTAAAACCAAAATTTGATACAGATTTTAAGCAGTAAGATCATATACCAAATTTCATTTATTTAAGTAGTTACATTTTTGAGTTATCGAATTCACTTCCAAGAGGAAGTACAAACCGAGAGGCAGTCAACCTTTTGACAGATTTATTTTAAAATTTGATAGGATTTAGATTTAGCACCTTTAGGTGCTTTATCTGTTTAACTCTTTACCTCTTGTAGCTATTGTGTTCTCTCAGATAGACTTCATGTTAATGAATTTCGTTCAAATTTAATAGAAATCTACAAATTTGGTTTAAACGCCACATTCGCTTTCATCTATCTAGTTCAAAACATTTTTCAGTTGTTGTTTTTGTAGACGGACCAATAGACATAATCCCTTCCCACTTAAAAAAAAAGAAGGAAAAAAAAAAATTGAACTCAGAGTGGTTCGAAACATGGAAATATGACTATCTCGAATTCGATTTTTTTTTTTTTTTTTGACGAATGGCGATACTTTCTCTGTGTATACTTCGTACATAAGAAAATTAAAATCATAAAAAAATTAAAAACTATTTCATAGAAAAGATTTCTAATTCGATCGAACTTCCGTTCAAACTTTTGAAAAACTTATGATCAACCTGTTCAAATTTATTCAATGATAAAGATCCTTACGACTTCGATTGAATCAATTTTGAAAACGGAAGTAGCCCGGAAAAGACTCGAAATCAGAAAGGAAGTCTCTGTGTCGACAAAATGACAAGAGAGTTAATTTACGAGTCTAAAACAATCCGAAATTATATTAAACTGTTTTGTGTTACGGCTCGTTGGATATCTTTCCAAAATCCGTTGCTCTTTATTGTTAAAAGAATCCTCTATTCTTTCGAGGGACCAAAACCAAATCAGATCTCCAAAGCTCTGTTTATTGACGATAGTTCAAGAAAACATTGTATCAACAATAAAGAGGAAAATCTCTCTCGGTTCGTTGGGGAGGATTCCATTTTTTTCTGTTAAAAGATGTACAGATTAGAAAGGAACTTTCTGCTCTCATCTTCTCTTATCGACAGTTTATTTCGAAGTATATAATTAAGTAGGATGCATAAATACTCTATTGTTAAAGCTACCTACGTGAGGTCATGTTTAAACGAATCAGTCTGACCTTTCCAAAAGTTGACATTAAAGCAAGGTCATCGGAACGCTTGTTGCGTTACCCAATTGTTGTTGGTTTACAAATTAAAATTCATGAACCTATTTACACTATGAACTTGAAGATTTATACATATAAATTTTATTAATTCGTCGAAAATATCTATCTATAAACAAAATAAAATGAGCGGAATTTCTTTGAATTATTTATGATCTGTGTGAAACCGTGTTACGTTCACACGATACGCAGAGTCATCTTGGGCTGTTGCAGAATGAACGCACAGCATTTGTATTTTTTATTTTATAAAAATCTTGAGTGATGAAATTGGTTTCTAATTTCAGTAACTAACAGTGAAACAAAAACTTGATTGATCAGATTTTAATAATAATATATTTGAGATTTTTGATAATTTTTAATAAAATTTTGCGGTGAGTGTTGCGTTTAAATGAAGGTATCATTTGCTAATTATTCCTAATTGTAGCGACGATTTTATACCCACGTCTTTCAAAATTGGAGTATTAGCATCTCTATGAATTATACTCATTTCATCGCATTTATAAGCCAAAATCAAAAGAATTTCTGTTCATTGTAGCTAATTACCATATAATATATACCATGGGATTCGAATACGGTGAGGAAAAGTCTCTACATAAGTAAGCGGATTCTCTTTTCTACAAAAAAATAATAATAACTTGAGGTTCAGTTATCTTCATTTCGATGACAGAACGCACTTCCTGCCCTAGGATCTTATCCGTGGCTAATGATGAGTTTTGGACCGCGCTCTCAGTTCCTATGTAACTGTGGTGAGGTGTTTATGCAGTTATACTCAGGATGTCTAAGCAAGATGGGGGTAACTGTTTACACATCACTGTTTAATTCCTTATCAGCCAAATATGAATTTTGCTTGCACGGTACCTGAACATTTCAAGATATTTGGATTTTAAGATCTTTTATTTGGGGGGAGAGTGGATTATAGGGTGTATATATTTCTTTATAGCTCATCTGCTCTACATCACGTTTGCTACAAATTTCAACTAAGGTCTGATTTTTTCAACCTTTATCAAGTTTGAAGCAAAAAAATTACTTTCTGATTTGACCTAGTCTGAGCTCGGAATTATTTCGACTTGATTACTCACATTTTATTGACTTGTCTGACCTTCATCCTTAGCTGTTTATAAATAGTAAAAAAAAATTTAATAGCAAAATGCAACAAAATTCCGGTTATGGGGCTTTCCGTATAACAAAAAACAAAACAAAAAAAATCTACGCTTTGATTTCCGTTGGGATTTTGATCGGAAATATCACATATAAATTTACCAAGCATTTTGTAATAATGTTCAACTCATGCATGACTTTAGTTATCACATGAAGTGAGCAATCGCGATAGTGTCACGCTTCGATGATCGAGCCACCGGATCTTTATGAGATGCTGGAAATGGTACCACCAATGGTACTGTCATGCACCAAGTTCATATTATTACCGAAAAAGAAAGAAAATTATTGAAACCAGAAAAAGCTCAAATCTCAATCAAAAAAATTACTGTGATGTTTCAGTGCAACAATACAATGCTAATTTACTATTGAAAATTTTTGTATTAATAAAATTTAACTAGAGGGCTCCGCTCCCTGCTCGCTTATTCTCGCCAACCCCCTAATGCAGTTCCTCTCGCTCGCTCGCCATCTACTAAACCACTTTAGTATTGCAACAGATATATTCAGATTCAATTTATTCCAAAATGAAAGAAATAAAAAATGTAAAGCAAAAAGTACACTTGCAAAAATCCCCTGCATCAAAGTTCTTTATAAACACAAATAACCTTTCATTTAAATAAGTGTATACATCCACCAAACAAACAAATTTTTTTAAAAATTGTGCTTTTCTCACAATTTTTCAAATTTGGAATCTATACTACAGTAACAAAATAAGAATTTAATATTTACAAAAAAATAAATTTTCTGAAAGCAGCTATATTCAAATTCAGTCCATTAGAAAATACGATAAAATAATGAAAGAAATAAAAAATGTAAAACAAAAAGTGCACTCGAAAATTGAACCTAATTCTCCTCTTGGAAACAGCAAGAAATAGACCATGGGATCACAACATTGGTTTAATGGAGAAATATTTTTGCAGCTATCACCTACAGGATAAATACAGATGTTTCGAATAGCAGGTGGTTCGCCATTATCTCCAACAAATATCGCTGCAATTTCTGTTTTTGTGATAGGTTGGTTGTGTCTAGGTATATCTAAATTTCTGATCTCGATGAAAACCGTCCTGATATTTGTAGCAGGATTTTCTTCAATTATACAATGCATCTGTAGGTAACAATAAATGAATGTATTGATCGTTCTCAACATAGAATTCAATCTTTCCATCACAGAAAGCAAAACATCCTTCATTTCTCTCCATGCGTTTTTCAGTAGCTTCAATGGTATCAAACACATATAACTGACCATGGTTTGTTATGACCACTGCATAAAGGAGAAACCATGTGGTATATCTGACCATGAACCATATAGCAATATGGCCCTATTCCAGGAGGAGGTTTAATTTAAACTCCCATGGAAGCAAGAAGAAACAATGTGGTATATCTGACCATGATTCCTATAGTAATATGGCCCTGTTACAGGAGGAGGTTTGATATGAGCTCCCATGGAAGCAAAAGCTAAAGCAGAATTATATTCTTTTATATGCTTTCGATAGTTTCTTCCTTCGATTGAATCACTGATTAGCAAGTCTTTAAATATTTCTGGTGGATTCAACAGATGTTCCGAAACAATTTTTTTATCATGACAATATTTCGTGTATTTGCCACTTGAATTTGCTTCTTTATACCTGTAACGTGCCTAACAAAAAAAAAAAAAAAAAAAGAACGAGTCCTGACATAGTCCCACAACTATGCTCTGTATTTCGGAAACTTCGCTCCGTACACATAAACGGTTATCCTATTTCGCTCATTACGACTGGATCTTCTTATGAGCAATTCTTGAGCATTTTCATTCCATCTGTCTTCTCTTTCTCGACGATTTCGTTTTAAAATCAATAGGCCAGACTTAAAGCCATCGTATAAAATTTTGTCAGTTTTTGACCTTTAATTGTTTGTTTAAAAAATGTTCGAACCGATGCAAGAATAGAGTGATGACCCCATGCGAGTTTGTTGTGCGATTAACAATTCTGCCTGATTTTGCGTCCATGTAAGCGTTTTATGAAAATACAGTTGTCAACAATCAGAACACACTGCGCATGCATGAATTTTCTACGCCAGTTGGGGTAACGCAATGCAGATTAGAAATTTTTAATTTCCTTTATTCTGTTTTATTTTACTTCAAAAGAACTTCAGAATTAATCCGGAAGACGGATTAATTAATAATGTTTAATTTTAAAAGCATCAAACACTAAGAAAATAAACAGAATCGTTTGAAATAATCGTTCGAAAACATGTTAAGCCTAACCTCGTTAGCGTGGGGGGAAACTGAAGCCTTACTCATTTGGCGGTGTCAAATGTTGCCTAAACGGCGATTAACAAATTCGGCTTCATTTTGCTTCCACGTAAGCGATTTATATAGAGAGATTTTTAAGTTAATGTATAATAGTTAAGGTATAATAACATATACAGCCATTTTTGTTCAAATTTTTTAATGACTTACCTTCGGTGTTTTGGAATTCAGCCGGGAATACGGTTATAGTTTCAAGCTTAATTTATTATTTATTGAATAAAATGAATAAATAAATAAATGAAATATAAAAATAGGAAGAAAAAACTAGGCAGGCAACACTTATATTTAAAATTATCCATTTATTCCATTGATTAATTACATTCGATTAGTTAAATTTATTTATTTATTATGCAGATCATGCTGCGATTTCGACTTCATTCAATTCTTTCGAATCCAAATGAAAACCAGGAATGCATGTCAATGCATATTTTCCAACTAGCATCATAGGCTCAGAAGAGATTAAACTCATTTTTAGTTAACCTAATAAATAGAGTGAAATGTGTATACAGATGCCAGAAATATATCAGCAGTAAAATTTTGAGGAAAGGCCTTCATTTTCTGTTCAAAATAATTAAGAATAACGAACAAATAGTTACAGATAAAATAAATAAAGAACAATGAGTCCGGGAACGAGATGAACGACTAATCATATGATACAAACGTACAAGAATATATTAGCTCGTTTTATAATATTTTAACACAGTTTTGCTGTAACAAGAATTAAAAAAGTGTTAAATGACAGAATTGTTGAAAATTTCAGTTCATACGCTAAAGACAAAAAAAAAAAAAAAAAAAAAATCGGAATCGGAATTGAATTATGAATTGTTTATTAGAAATATTCGCATAGAGTCAACGAAAGATGACAAATGGTTCGAAATAAATTATCTCAATGCTGAGTACCGCAGAGAAAAGATAAGTCGACATAAAGCATAAAGAATCACCCTATTCTGCCTGGTGTATCTAAACGAGCAGGCTCTGTGAATAGTAAGTAACACGGTCACTTATTAAACAGCCATCACCGGCCCGTAGGAAATAAGACCAATCATCAGGAGGTGGCCAACACAACTACACCATCGTTACTCTTATGCTTCAGGCAAGCAAATACTGGCTTACTTATCCAGTGATTTTTCTACCCCTTAGGGATTGTTATAAGTACATCTCAGAAATATGCATTTTGTGAGATTGTGGAATGAGTCAATACAGTCATCACAGGCCCTCCCCTAAAAAGTATAACTCGAAATCGTAATGGAGTCAACATTATCCAGGGAAATGAGTACCCGCTTACTTATCCAATGGCTTCTTATCTTCATATTCGAAGTGCCTCCTTAAGAGATTTGTCATAAGAATACTTGATCTGAAACGAATCTTGAAAGCACTTTCAACAATGATCGAAGAAAAGATAGATTATCCTCTCTGCTATAAAAATAATTCAATTATCGTTGATAAATACTTTAATCATAGTCATGTGGCAAATGAATGACTGATTGTAAACGATACAGGATTTCAATAGGTAATAACAAATGTCAGATGTATTTAAGTTAAAATACAGTAAAATATCCTATACTTCTGCTCCTTTATCCGGTGACTTCTTATCCCATATTTGATGAGGATAAGAAGGGTACTGGAGAACATTAATATTAATGAATTAACATTAACATTGCTTCCTTAAGGAATTGTGATAAGGATACCTAGTCTCAAAAAAATGCAGTTTGTAACATGAGGAAGCAAAAGACGAAACAAACAAACGGAAGATAGGAGCGCCATCTTTGGCATAAACATAATTCAGTCATTGTTGGAAAATAATTCACCCATGGACATGAAACAGATTAATCACTAACAGTAATTTCTATAGCAGTGCAACAGATAACAACAATTGATACAAAAATGTAAATATCAAATGTATGGTCGTCATCTGACCGCGGTTCAAAACTACAAGGTCCGTGCCAAAATAGCTCTAGTGTTGCTTAAAAACGGGACTTTAACTACACTAATCAAATGTATGGTAGTTAAAATGTGTTTAAGGTATATGACTACGTACGGGAAGAATTTTTTGAAAATAATTACTTTTTTGAATATTTGCATTAAAAACCTCTATGAACAAATATACT
The DNA here is from genome assembly GCA_026543865.1 of Argiope aurantia. Taxonomy (NCBI): domain Eukaryota; kingdom Metazoa; phylum Arthropoda; class Arachnida; order Araneae; family Araneidae; genus Argiope; species Argiope aurantia. Next base: position 738,766 of record JAPMOR010040676.1, on the reverse strand, counting down.
AGTTAATTGGCAAAAATTTTCTTAAAAATTGGAAAAAAAAAGCCCTTTTTGGCTAAAAAGTTTAGTTTGTTTAAAGTTTAGTCCTGTTTTAAAGCAACACTAGGGCTATTTTGAGACAGAACTCGTAATTTTGAACCACGGTCAGATGACGAGGACGACACCTGAGCTAACACCCCTCCCCCTCTCCACACCACACCACACCAGTGGGAGGACGTTTGACCCTGACGGATTTAACATGCAACAGACCCCCTTACACGACGGTTCTTCGGTGGAATCGGATCTCGAACCTGAAAGTAAACGAACCGAAACCTTGCCACCAGGCCACCGCAACTTCATTTTTGGCTGCACTTCATTTTTGGCTGCAAAAAAATCTTCTAGTTTAAAGGTTTATCAAATGATTCGCTTAAAATTTTGCAGAGAGCTTAAGAAATAAATTATCTAGTTCCTGAATTAAAAGATAAACTATATTTCTATCCATTCTTTAAATATTGGGGTTGGACGGACAAATGACAGGAAATTTTCAATTGTTTACACATTGTGAGGCACTAAAAACACTATAAAATATTTCTAAATGAATAGATTACTTATTCTCTAGTTCAAGAGCTGCAGGACATATTGAAAAATCATTAAACTAAATTTGTACAAAAAATATGTATTCATTTTTTATGAGGTTTATCTTAAGAAATTCTATCAAAGATTAGAATTTGAGAAAATAGCATCGAAACATGCAAAAATAGATGTAATCATGCAAAATAAATTAACATTCTGACTGCTTTTTGGAAGAAACCTGTTCAAACATAAAGAATATTAAAATTTCAAAAATTAATAATTTCTCAAAACAGACTCCCAATTTTTCCCTTCCATACTCTCCTTTGTAAATATAGTCATCTTTTCATTTTATATTTTATCCAAAGTTCTAAAATCCTTCTACCGTTATTTGATGATCACTAGTTTATTTTTTACAATTCTCTGGAAAGGGATATTTGAAAAACGCTTTGTTTAAATTCCTTTTAAATCATTTTTTGACTGTATAGATATATATTGGAAAAAATGTTCATACTTTTTTGCTTTGTAGGGTGATTCTGGAGGACCTATGGTTATCAGAGGTAATCATGGCGAATGGGTTTTAGTTGGGCTGATATCTTGGGGAATGGGCTGCGCTGCACCAAAGCAACCTGGTGTGTACACAAGAATATCCCAATTTACAGAATGGATCGACGGAATTATCGCTCACTGAACTGCCATTTTTGTGACAATTGTCAATATTCGTGAAACGAATGAAAACCGACAAAAATTTTATTGTTTGCAAATGCTATGCTGCTTTTGCTAGATATCCATTGTCTTAACAACGTATCAACTGACATTTTTGTGCTGTTTTTCTTTATTATTTTTTATTTGTTATTCATATCATATTTGTTAACTGAGAATTGATTTTTAGTATTTCAATGTCTTGTGTATTATTTTATGTCATTCATTATCATTAACTGCCATTAAGTTTTTTTTTATTGTTACTCCAATACGTAGTGTTTACTATCACCTAGTTTTGGTTGAAGTAAAGTTTCTTTTTGTATGAAATCTTGTGCCTCTTTTATTTACTTACAAAAATTCATTTTCCATAAGAGCTAATAAAAAGAAAACCTTTGTGGATCAAGAACAGAAAAAAGTTTTCGAGAAGTTTTTCAAAAAATTATATTGGGTCAACTTCTGAAAATTCAAGAATTATTCAGCAGTATATATTTAAATTGAAACATTCAGACAACTTTCCAATGATTCAAAAGTTCCCAAAAAAGAAAAAGATAAATTCTCAGGAATAACTGCTTTTAAAAATAAATATCAAAATGATTAAAAATATCGACTACAAAGAATTTTAAATCGACTATTTTATACAAAAATTAAATAGATATAAAGAAATATCAAGATTTCTTTCAAGTTCAGTTTTCCACTACCAACTTTTAAAATGAGAATGGAAAAAAAATGAGTGAATTTTATGAAATAAAGGTTTTTCAATATTAATAGCAAAAATATTCAAGCCCGACATTGTCATATTCTGCTATGCCAAAGTGACAAAAAATTAGAATGCTTAATTTTACTTTTTTCATACTTTCAGCATTAAAATGAAATCATATTTTTTCCTTGATAATAGGGTATCAATGCTCTATATTTCAAAAGATTTAAACCGATAACATCAAGTCTGAAATTATATAAAGTACAATGTTTATATCCTCTCTTTCATTACATTTTACAGCTCGTACATTCCAGTTCCAATCAAAAAATTTCGATAGCATTACACAAGGTCGCATTTCCAGTTATAGCCTATCCCAGCAGCTAATTTCTAAACCATAAAAGCGAAATTATAAGCGAATTTCTAAACCATACATATACTTGGAATACATTGGAAAAATTATATTAAAGAGTAAAAGAATTATATTTTCTGAATCAACAAATGTCCTGCGGAAAAAACTACAAACACTTATACAGTCTTGTAGTCTATAAGTCACATTTAAAAAAATATTTTTGAACTTCTTAATATTTTTTAAAAAATTCTGCTCTTCTAAATTTATATAGTTTTCTTAAGTGCCAGTGCGTGTGCACTTCTACTCAGGCTGAACAAATGGGGAACCTTAATGGGAAAACCATGAAGAAATGTATTTAGCAATTCACTTTTGCCCAAAAGACGGTATGAGGTGTGAGAGAAGAAATTAAATGAAAATTAATGCTGAATGATCAAAAATGAGAAGCAGCCAAACAATAGGTAATTTATAAGTAGAAACATCATAGCAGGTTCAGGGAATTCTACTTTCCTGTCTCTAAGACTGGGCGAGCTATGAGGCTTTGAACTTCATTTCAGAACTTTACTTTAGTTATATTAGCATCCCGTTTTTAAAGCAACACTAGAGCTATTTTTGGACGAACCTCATAATTTTGAACCACGGTCAGATGACGAGGACGATACCTGATCTGGCATCCACCCCTCTCCACACCACACCAGAGGGAGGGCGTTTGGTCCAGACAGATTTAACGTGCATCAGACCCACTTACACGATGGTACTTCGGTAGAATTGGGTCTCAAACCTGAAACCCTCCAGTTCTGAGGTCGGGACCTTACCACCTGGCCACCGAGGCACCTCTTAATTTCATAAAGTCAATCAAAAGCGTCTCAATCAAGCACTGCAGATGATTTATGTTTTTTTTTTTTTTCGAGGCTACTGTTGAAATTGTTTTAAATGTCTAATAGTGTTGGATTGTAGCTGTCTAAATAGGAATAAATAGTTATTTTTGAGTTATCATGTTTACAGACACACCAACCGAAGGTCCAAAATTTGAATCATCATTAGATGTTTGGTGATGAAGTCTTTTGTAAAATTCCATCTGTTTAATTCATGGCGTCTTTAAATTGCCATCTTCATATATAGATAGACGACGTACATGTTTCCAGAAATGGTTTTATCGGACTCGAGGAGATTTAAAACTTTTATCAAAATCTCGTGTTCAAATTATATGATGAATACAATATCCTTTGTATATACATTTGTATATATAGCCTATAGCCAATATTGCACCACATTACCAAATATAATTCACTGGTTAAAGCAGTTGTTACCATTCACTTAAAAATGCAAGGTATTACAAAATAGTTACTACCATATCTAGACGACACATGAAGAACCAATTCTATCTAATGAAATTCAAATAGCCTCTTCTTTTAAGTTTGTCCACACGTTATGCAAGAAATTTTTCCATCATACAAGAATTGTTTCGAAATGATATTTTAAATGGATATGATAAAAAATAGCTCTGAACTTTGAATTGTCTTGCCTTTCCTTTTATTGACAAAAGAGCCTAAGCGAAGTTCCTATCTTCATCTTTAAAACTGAACAAGTCTGTGCCATATTTGTCCTCCGACCCTTAAAAACAATAGAAAACTTCAAGGTTTCTTAACTCTAGTGCCGACGTTCCCTGTACAGTATACATGACAGGGAGGGGTAAGAAACCACGTCTGGCCCTGATATTCTAGCATGTCTTAGCACTTTACCATTGAAATTAAGGGACGAGAGCTTTTGAATTCGTTAAGTCAATAATTATGCTTGAAAGATTTTGAAAGCAACTACATTTTATGATTCATTAATGATGTACAAATTAAGTTATTTTTTTCCTTAATTAATTGAAAGATAACATTTTTCTGTTGGAAACTAAAACTTCCTCTTCGAAAGATGGAGCTAATCATCTAACAAAGATGAAACGACTAATCATCTTCGTCTTTTTTATCTGTAGATGTGCATGCAATGCGACCATCGCTTATACTTCCAACCCTCATTAGACTGTGAGTAGAACTAATCATGATAAAGATACTCAGCATCATCCCCAACTAAATTTCCTCAAATTTAGATACACAACATTAGCATTTTTACCGATTTCGGAATCCAAAGTCCAGATCAGTCTTCCTTATATAGATCCGAACCATCACCATAAATATACAGAGAAGAAGCAAGACTTAGCAAAAGTAGGATAGAACGGGTTGCTGCCCCACAAAAATCATCTTGCTCCACTGACTTGCTAATAGTCGATTAATGCTTATTGTTTGTTAGGTTTTTGTAAAAGCATTTATAGCATTTTTTATCATTATAAATTAATCATTAAGAACTGTATACCAGCATAAAGGAAGTTAAAAATAAACAAGAGACTTATTTCAGCACAAAACTTCAAGGGTCAAATTAACAATTAGAGATAAACCAGATCACTTCTTTAAAAAACTTTTGCAGAAATCAAAGGGCTCAATCAAAGTAGCTACTATTTGTAGAAAGGATTCTTCTCCCCTTTTGCCATTAATAACAAAAATTTCAGTTCAGTTGCATCTTCAAGTGAAGAATAGTTCATCTACCTCGTCTTGCACCACTCTCTCCATAAACCTGCACTTAGTGGATAATATGCAAGATATGCCTAGTAATATACAGAATATTTAAAGCATTATGATACTGACTGATATTATTCACTGAAACATATTAGATATATTATTCAAAGTTAGAAATGATAATTCTACAGAAGTTCATTTATTTAAACTTTAAACCGGGATAAATCCAAGATAGCTTTCTAAATCAGGGCAAAAACTTCAATAACTGGGGTCAAGAGAAGATCTCAAGAATCTTATTTTTCTTAGGCATGAGTGAACATGAGAGATTCTGGTTCAGATTCTAACTCTTAAAATTATAATGAGTTAATAATTAATGAATGAGTAGCATTTTTGCCTCTATCAGAATAATCTCATATCAGGTAATTATTTCTTAATGAAATAGATACAAGATCCAAACCCCTCCCAAGACGAAGGCAAATGGGAAAAGATGGATCGTCACAAAGTAAACTATCTAGTGGGAAAGAAGCAAAGAAAATGAAAGGGAAAAACCGAGGACCGGCTCGTTTATATTTAGGTCCAAGCAATCGAATGAAAAGTAAAAATAGAAAAATAAAGATAAAGTAATATAAGGAAAATGCAAAAGTAGTTCAAAATGGAAAGAAGAGAAGAAAAAGAAAGAAAAATAGAATAATAAAAATGGAAAGAAACAGCAAAAATACAAGCACAAAATATAATGATGTTCATGGTTATTGATGAGTAATCATCGTTCAGTTCTTCAGTCAATTGTTTCTCAACAATCAGGAGTTCCTGACAAGTCGAATTTCAATTATGTGTTCAGGTCTATGCCCATCCAGCCAGAAGATCACGGGGTTCATTGATTACTCAAATAAAGCTCACGCTCTTTGATAATGAGTGGAAACGTACCTGCTGCTGTTCCACAGATCATCTTTGCCAAAAAAATATGACCTGATGAGTCTTAAAAAGGATCAAGCATTTTTGCCATAGCATAAAGGAAACAGATATAATCTGGCAAAACTGAAATACGCCCCAGTGGAAGAACAACTTCGAAATGGTTGTAAATAATCATCGGAGGTAACATAATTCAATGTCACACTTATCCTGGAAGAATGGTAATGATCAGAGATAAAGGAGGATTATATACATACCTGAGTGCTTCAAAAGCACGTCTTATCGCACTTTTGAGGTGCCAGGAATTTTCCTTGTCGTTACTTTTTCTAATACGTATCAGTGATGTGTATGTTTTTTTGAACAAAATAAGATGAAAGGTTTCAGCAAACACTTCCGATATTTTTGTAGTGCCAAATGCCTGTATTATCTTTAAGTTTTGTCAGAAAATTTTTAGAAAAATGGCTAACATACATATTCTATTAATTTAAAAATATTAAGAATTTCTCAAGTATAAATGGTCAGGTTCCTTCGTTCTCAACTCTCCCAACATAGTAAATAACGGGTTTTCTGTTTTTGTTTTAAATTTAGCTGAAACAAAATCATTTAAACCTAAATTTGATTCACCTTTACCTTCATTTTTTTATTATACATGTTCGTGTTCATTTATATTGATATCATGAGAGGTGTCACGAAATGAGGAATTCCTCATCAGTGGATTGATTAGTCATCCTTTATTTCTGTGTTTTTAATTTCTGTACTTTTTCTGTGATTTTGATTTCTGTATTTGTTTTTCTTCCCCCCCCCCCCCTCCCTTTTTTCAATTTCCTCTTTTTCAGAAGTATTGGTAAGAATCCCAGTTCTCTCTTTTTTTCCCCTTCCTTTCTTGTTCAAGTATAATTTAAGAGCCATATTTTATTCAAGTTATGTTTTATTTAAAACTAGCAGAAGTGGTCTCCCCGAAACATTCTCGTTTTTTTTTTCTAATAAATATATATCTGTATTATTAAGCTTATGCCATTGGTAAGCAATAGTTACAAAAGAGCCCGTTAAAGTGCGATCTTCATCCCTTTTTTTTTAGGGTTTGGGGGAGCGTTGAGTCACTTACATATGTACCAGAAAACCGAAAGCATATTTTGAAAGCCTTTTTTTCCACCAAAATTTGAAACAGTACTACAACTGTAGTCACAAAATCACATATTAAATTTCATTCATTAAGGCCAGTCCGTTTTCGATTTATTGAATTTACGTGCCTATGAAAGAGCAGACGGTTAATCCCTGGACGCAATTAGATACAAATTTGATGCATATCTACACTTTAAATGTTTAATCTGCGTACATTTTTTTTATCAATTTAACTATTGTAGTAAGCGCTTTGGAGTAATTGTGTCAATTCATATTCGGAGAGTTGGATAACTTCCCCTGAAGGGATTTTACTCAAAACTAGACAGAAATCTACAAAGCTAGAAAAGAGACTATATACCAAATTTCATCCGTCTAGTGCAAAATATTTTTGAGCTAGTGTGTTCCCAAATAGACATCATTCCAAAAGTGTATAGTTCTGACTCAGTAAACTCTGAAATGTGAAGATTTGCCGAAATCCCGATTTCAAATTTCTGACGATTACAATCTCTTCATATACGAGAAAGTTAGGGAATTTAAAATAAATAGAAATGCTTCATTCTAATAGTTGACATAATCATATTCACGAGTAATAAAGAAAAGTAAAAATGTGCCGCTTTAAATTTTCAATCCATAAATATTTTGAAAAAAAAATCATGGATGTAGTGAAAATTTATTTTCATCTTGCTAAATACTTTATTTACTAAACTATTCAATTCCGAAACAAGATAGTCCCACAAATGTAAAATACCCAAAATTTCTATATAATCAACGAAATGGTTTGGCTGGACATATTATTGAAAGGGATAAGCTACGTCCTTTTTGTGTTGTAAAATATTTTTATACGCAATCTCATAGGTGCTTGCAACTAAAAATATTTACAGCTACAAGTATGATGCTACGGTTCCTCCCTTTGGAAGGACAGCCATAAATCAAAAACAATGCATCCTTTAAGCATTATTGCAGATGTCCCATCCCTTCCGAATCCCCCCTAGTATTTTTTTTTTTTTTTTTTGCATTAAATGTTAATCCCTTACTGCTAAAGAGCTGTGAGCTATATGTCTGGTAGATTATGACTCGACCGATTTGATAATTCTAATTATATAAATACAAACAATACTTATAAGTACAAATATAAACTATATTTTCTGAAATATACTTACATCAACAATACTCCCGGTGTAGGACTAATTGATCCAAAATATACAAATATTTTATAACTAAGTTGAAAACATTAAAAAAAATGATAAATATAAAGTAATGATTACGTTTAAAAACGTTTAATTATAAATTTAATTTATAAATGAATAAAAATTAAATAATCATAACTTAAACACACGACAGATTTTTCATAACGACATTACAGAACAGATTTCAGAACCTGTTGGCTAACAGACCAGTCAAAATATCGAAAAAGAATCGGGAAAATATCAAAAGGAGGAAAAAACGATGACATAACAGCAATTTTATTGATTTAAGTTGTTAATTATCGATCCAAAACAGACCTCTGAGATTGCATTCCGGACAAAGAAGAGGAGGGGGGGGGGTAGATACCGTTTTTTCGCATTTAAATAAAAAATAATCTGAGGGGAAAATTTGAAATGAAACATTTGTTGGCATTTAAAAGACCCATAAAATGACGTGTAAAAACATTACGGTAGCTTAATTAGGACAGAAATGCATTTATAAAAACTGGAAATTTGAAAAAAAAATATTTTAAAATTTCTTAACTTGAAGAAATTTCTCGAAATTCAACTTAAATACGTGTTGCATAGAAGGAAATATCTGATTAAAAAATTGCTGATTGATCTATACATTATTTTTTGAATGTTTCATCTTTATTGTAAGAAACAGGGTCCCAGTAAAATGCCTATAATTAGTGTTAGAATTCGTAGACTGAAAAAAACTGTTATTCTATGATTTCAAATGGTATCATAATGTTCGATTTTCAAGGGGGGAGGGGGTAACCGATGAAAATTAAATCTGTAGTTAACGTTTTATCCCAATTCTTAAGCTTGAATCCATTTTCCGACGATCGTTATGCTCACAAAAATTAGTTTTTAAAGTTTTTGAGAACATTTTTTTTTCTTTTTAATTAACCAATGAAATTGCTGTTTTCTCATGTCAAAATACAATCCAGTGCGACCACAAACGCACCGTCACCAAATATCTGTTGTTGTCGATTAAATGTTGTCACCATGGATTATTTTTGGGATCGCAATCATATTAAGAACATCGTGAAAAATTGTGGTAATATTATTTCCTGAACAATTATCTGGAGGGGGGGGGGACATATGGTTTAAATTACCATCAATAAAATTTTATTTATTACTCTCAAATGATTTTGTTAAAAGCAACATGCTTTAAGGGGTTAATAGGGCCTCGGTAAATAGATCCATTTCTAATGACCGCTTTTTAAAGAATTGGCAACAATACAAAGTACGTAAAAGATTAGTGACGTCTGAGACGGCTTGCAGAAATGGTGCCAACTTTTTATTTTTTGCTTTTGTATTAGGTAAGTGCGAAATATTTTTCGCATTTCATTCATATTACAACAAGGATTTCTGTGTTAGAAACAGAATAGGGCTTTAAACTTAACCATTTCGAAGTCAGCTCACTTTTATTTTTACTTTCTTGTATACGAAGTGAAAATATTGCAAGCGTCAAAAAATTCGAAATCTGGATTTCGGCGAAACTCCGCATTTCACATCTCCCTAAGTCTGAACAACACGTTTTTGGAATTACGTCTATCTGTCTGTGAACACGATAACTCGAAAGTACTTTTGGCTAGACAGATGAAATTTGGTATATGGTCCCTACTCCAAATTTGTAAGTTTCTGTCAAATTTTGAACGAAATCTATTCAAAAATATTCCTTTTTCCATATTATTCAAATATAAGTTTACATGATTACTACAAAACGAAGAGAGCTAGATGGATAAGACATGGTAAACAGACTTAACACCTAACATGTAGATATGTATCAAATTTCGAACCAAATCTTTGAAAACATTAAGCGTCTCGGTCTGTACTTTCATAAGCAGACGGTAGCTAGCACGCGATGACTTAGATATATAAAATTTCTGATTTTGTGATTACAATTGTAGTTCTGGTCAAATTTTTGTTTCAATTTGTTGAAAAAACAGGCTTGAAAAATAGGCGTTCGTTTTGTAGTATTTATGTATTAATCGTAACCCAGTAATGAATCGCCAATAAAAATTTCAAAAGATCACATTCTAATGGGCTCTTTCTAGGGCTGGGCGATGACCGAACTTCATCATCGCGATACATCGTTCAACACATATCGATATTTTCCGATATATCATTATTTATTTATAGGTATTATATGTCTCTGAACATATTGACTGATCAGAACTATTCCAAATAAAAGGAAGTTCCAATTTATCTGTTTCCTTTGAATGAAAATAGAAAATAATTTTGTTAAAACTCTGTCAATGCCAAAGAAATGTCTGCATGTTACAATTTATAACATTGCGTTTTTTCAATATAATAATTTTTAAAATTTTATTCTTTTTACTGCTGACTTAAAAAAAATCTTCAGTTTCTTTCTTCCTTCATAAAAAAAAGCAAAATGACATAATAATAACATATAACAGAGCTTCTTTATTTTATGCGAGTACGTCTGTGTGTGAAAATGCAAGCTGCGAATAAAATTGTGGATTTTGCTTTTATTTCTGAAGGTGAATATTTAGCGATTCAACAAAGGACTTTCTGATAAGCTCAATTCTTTTTCCATAATGGTCTCATTCAGTTCGATACAGAAAAGGGTTTATTCCAAAATGACATGCTAAAAACAAGTGTTTTTATATACTGGAATATGACAGTATTTATAGAAATAGTAACAAAAATTCGTTTTGAAGGTGATAAAGAATGAGGAGCAACAAAAATATACACTAACCGATAACCGAAAGGAAATCGAAAACGTAAATATCGATTTATTGCAGCTCAATTCATCATTCCTGATAAAGATTTCGATATATCAATATTTTTCGAATACTGGCATCCAAAATTTGATTTTTCAAAAATAACGAATTTTTTTCGATAAATCGAAAATCTTTCATAATATTTCAACGGCGTACGGTTAATAATGTACAAGTAAAAAGTTCTTGAGATATTTCGGGGGAAAGTACTACTACTGGTTTTTATTCAAATTGTACCTTTTGAAACTCTTGTTTCTTCTTTTGCCTTTTTTCAGTAATGGAAATAAATCTTGATCTGGATAAAACGATCTTCTTTCATTAGCCAATAATTCGATTCTTTGATCAAAGCAAAACAAAATATTCATCTTGTAGACCAGCCAGGTAAACGTGTTTCTGAGAAATAGAAAACAGGGATACTCGATTTTGGAAACAAATTTTCTCTTCTTACTTTGCAATATTAACAAGTTCATTCTAGCAAAATTTTACTAACTTGAAGAGTCATTCGTTTTCACCTGTGATACACTTATTTCTCTCATGACGGTTTGTAGTATTAAAAAATCTTTCCTTTCCGATATTTTTATGTGTTTATTCTCTTTGTTGTTTATATGCACTCTTGGAAGCCGCGAAATTTCAACAATTTCATTTTTTGAGCAAGTCCAATTTTTAAAATTATTTGAATTTCTATTTTTTTTTTTTTTTTTTTTTTTTTGTAACGCAAAGGCCTAACATGGTTAAGTAAAAATATTCACTTTTTTCATACGATTTCCAACTAGGCAGCTGCCTAGACCGTTGAGCCTAGAGGGCACCAGCCATGTTGATTAAAAAGTTGTTATTAACCTTCTTGTCAAACAAATGAATCTGTAAAGAATGCTAATCCTGGGAGTTATAAATATTAAGATAATATTTATCAAATATAACTGGTCGATTCATGAAGCTTATTTAATTACATCTTTTATAACCATCTGCAGAAATATAACAGGAATATTTATAAGTTTTCAGTTTTTACAGAAAACATATTTTCACCAAGTTACAACTGAATCTAGTTCATTAACATAATGATTCTAATCAAAAATCTGTTTAAATATGAAACGAAGGCTTATAACGTTCATTGCCTAAAGCACAAAATGCCTAAATCCACTGTGAATGCATTAAATAATAACAGACTACAGAGGTTTCAAATAAAAATGACATTATTAGCATTGATAGTACCGATTTTGAAGTGAGTGCGTAATAAAGCAAAATTTATAGTGGCAAACGGGAGCTTCCGTCTTCATTTCTTTATGATACTTCCTGATTTTATGATGGTGGGAGTCAAATGATAAAGTTTCGATTTTAGGATCAGATGGCCATTGTTTCTAGATCCGATTCCAATAATGATCCATTGTACGTGAAGGGAGCGGGGGCACAGGCTGATACATATTAAATCTACCGAGCACGGTCAAATGCCCTCACACTTGCATTGCTTGGAAATTTAGTGTGTTTTGTACTAATATAAGTGTCACGTTCACCAATGACCACGATTCAATATCACAAGCTTTGTCCTCCCTCATGTGGCTTCAAAACGGAAAGTTGATAGAAGTGATTTGAAAACTTCATCATTTGAGTCGGAAATGTAATAAAATGATAGTACAAATTTTCCTTATCAGGTCAAGTTGAGGACTCATCGATCCCATTTCAATTACCATGCAATCTGCGAATCGCAAGCGGAATGAAATTTCGATTTTGCAATACTCGATCCTTAAGACAAAACACTACTACCAACCCACGGCCGCATCCTATTTCACTTCCCAAATATTATGTATAACTGGAAATTCCAATCCTGAAGGAAAACAAAATCTTTTTCTAAGCAGGTTTGGCAATGATAATAATAATAACACCCATTGATTTACAGTTTTACAAAATACTTTCTCACATAGCATCGGGGATTTAATTAAAACTCGGGAATTCCTACTGTCAAATGAAGGGTTCACTCAAGGCAATGAGATTGACCTTAAGTCAACTTTCATTTTTCATTTCCCAAAACAACTTTTTCCAGAACAGATCAATGTATGTATACCCACACATGCTCTCACTGAATTTTACTTTGCCCCCAGCTAAGATTCAATGGAATGTGCAGTACAAATCCGAAAAGAAAAAAAAAAGAAAAAAAAACATACAAACTTCTTGCAAGGAAAATTCCAGAATGTCAGTGACACAACAATGTCACTGACCCACCCCTCTGTGTTTATCAATAAAGAGAAGGTGGTCAACGTGTTTGTAAGATAAAATGACGTCACGATCTCCCTCCAACGGAAAGCAGGTCCGGGCTACCTGAGCTTGTTTGTTCAAATCACCTCTTACAGTGTTGCAAAAAAACTAAAAGAATTCTCAACTTAACACATTTGTTACTGACTTCCGAAAGGGTTTTCAACACAGCCTGTCATCAAATAACTCATTGGGAAGAAAACTCCTACATTTTTGGAGGTGGTTTATTTTCAACAGGGAATGTGAGCAGAAAAACATTTATAAACTCTATAAAATAACTTCAGGAATCTAAATTCAAATAAAGCAACAGAATTCTTAAAGGAAATGAATGATAAGGCATAGAACATGTCTTTTGTAAAATTTAACTCATTACATATTTAACGGCTTAGTAACACCATCATTGTTTTTTATACGCCTTCACTTTTCGTGCATTTATTTGATTGAATCTGGCACTTCAAGACCTATCATTTAAAGAGGTCAAGTATACATTACGAGGCTTGGCAATAAACTTTTGCTGAATGAAGGAGATTTAAAACAGAATTTTGGCCAATACTTAATTAGTTTGAAGTTCATATACATATTAAAGACCTGAATAGGCATGCCCTCTGACATTTAACTGAATGTTGTCATAGCCTTACGCAGTGCTATACTTTTACCTTCTTTATTCTCCCTTGCAAGAAATGTAATGCATTCCAAAATCAAATAGGCGCAATGTATTTGACACGTGTCAAGTGGACAGAAATTTATTGCTTTCATTCGTCTTTTGGCAATTAAGAGAAATTGTTTAACCACAGTTCATGTTAGAAAGGAAGGAGTTTTAGAATATTAAATTTCAGTTTCAAAACCATACGAAAGATTCTTAACTGAAAGCGTAGGAGTTTTGGAAAGGGATTCATCATTTTACAGAATACAGCAGACACATGAACTGGTACACTTGCGCAACACACTAGGGGAAAGACTTTTGACCCATCACAACAGGCCTCATATTCTTCTGTGTTAGTGAGTCTCGAACCTTCGGCTCTCTGTTTCAAAAAATCGGACCACTATGCACGACAATAAAACTATCGTCAAAATTTTTACCAATTTATGAAAGAAAAAAAAAATTATTATCAAAATCTTTTTAGTCATCTATCACTGTAATCAATTTTGATATTTAATACCATAGTGGTCACGGCTATAAGTTTCAAGGGCACGGCTCTAAGTTTCGCATTCTCGCTTTTCAAACTTAAAAGCTAAAATTAAATTATTCAGCGGCGCTGTCATTCGATAGAAAAATCTCGCACAAACACCTAAATATTTTCCTAAACACCGACTGAATTCTGAAATGAATCAGTAAGACAGCTCATTCCTGAAACGGAAGCTATCATCTAATTAGATTACGGAAAAAAAAAAACTGTAATACAAGGCCAAAAAAGCATACTCTTTCATTTATACAGAAACGCTAAATCTATTACGTGATTAAATTAGAAAAGTTAACTTCAGTTTTTCTAATTCCCATTTACTTAAAATTTTAAACAATTGATTGTCCAATAACATATTTTTAGTCAAGGTGTGTCGATTTTAAACGAAGGATATAAAGAAGAGAACAAATTAATTATCCTCCAACAGAAAATTGTCAGTCCGAAAAATTTCTTCTGTTTGAAAAATCCATCAACATGATGATAAAATGATACATTTGCTAAGAAGATAATAAAAAAATGTCTCAATTAGTTTTTCTGGTTCCTTAGCTATATAAATAGAAAGAAAAGTCAGTTATGAATTTTTATAAAGAATTGCATGAATTTTACATGAACAAGTAAATATTTACATGAATTCTTACTTAGGAAGGAAAATCAGAAGTTAATTTAATAAAAAAATACCAATTCCAGAATGAAAAACTAGGAATAAAAATGACTTGAAGATAATTTTATAATGAAGGAATTTTCCAGAAAAAAATATCTATCTTCCGAAGTTTTTCTTGAAATATATCATCAGTTATAATAGTAGTTTGAAAAGAACATTGCTGCCGATTAACGATACAAAAAATAAAAATCAATATTCTTATCATATCCTGATATCAAAATCATGTAACAACTGAAAAAACAAGAGTTATATACTGATTAAAATTGTTTCATTAGTTAGCTAATTTAATAGTTTATGCCAACTTAGTTATAAATACATTAACAAACAGAAAAGAAGCATGTATGTTTGGAAAATACCTGTAAGCCTTTTTATTGGAATTAAATTACTAGTTAAGAATACAGCATAAAATTCAAATCTGCACAAACAAGAAACAAACATATTAACAGACAATTAACACTAGTTTTGACAGCGCAACGATCAGCTATTTTACTTTGAACAGACCCTGCTTTTGAATTTAAAAAAACTTGAATTTTGAAAAAAAACCTGCAGGAATAGTTATTTTTAAATGGAGCGGATTCATGTTCACGTGACGCACGCTAAATGCGCTACTTGAATTTCATTTTGGATTTCACTTCGAATCTTTAATGAGCAAAGAGGGCGTAATTTTATAACACAGGATATAACAAAGTGTACTTTAATGACATCAACTGTTGCATTTGTCATGTGAAAGAGACATTGCTATCTTCAACATATCAACCATGTCATATGTAAAAATATGTATTTTATTTACCCGTAGGTATTTAATATCGAATTAAGAACCTGTATTCTGAGAATCAATGTGTAAAAATTGTTTCAATCTTCTGCATTCTGGTTATTGTCAACTCAATCTGCTGAACACTATAATTAAAAAACAATCAGTATGTTAAATCTTCTCGCACAAAAACTAAACTCATAAAACAACCTTTTAAAAAAGTTCGAGGAGAAGTCCAAACTTTTTATTCAATGCGTGTATTGGCATCTGAACTGAATTCCAGTCCTGACCGAGATTTTTGAAATGAAAGAACGACCTTCTGTTCCCACTACGTGGTTTGACCCAGATTTATCCCTAAACCATTGTGTTGAAATGACTAAGAATGAAAGGGTGAAGCTACAAATGTTAAGTAAGCAAAATAGTAAAAAAATATGAGGAACAGATTATCCTTTAATGTTTTTATTGCGAAGAGCATGGATAGACAGTTTTTTTCGTGTGAAAATGCCGGATCTATCGTAATTTCTTTATATTATTAATTTTTTATATAGTATTTTTAGAGAAAAAATTTCTATTTAGGAATAAGGTTAAATCTCACAATTGGGAATCCAAAAATATGTAGGTTTTGTGTAGCTAGCATACGCATACATACTTACTTTCCGAATCCCTCACTATTCCTCTCCCCCTGAAAAGAAAGAATCCAAATCAAATGATCGAAAATCACAAAGTAGCATCTCAGAAAGAAACTCACTGAGTAAAAATCATCATCAACCACTTTCAATTATGCTCTAAAATAATTTCGAAAGATTCAATTTTATATCTCAGCATATTTACATGATCACATTGATTTTATATCTTAATCCAACTAACCAATAAATATTTCCAGCTTTTTGATTCGATTTGCATTGCTAATTATGTGGATTGAATGCGTGAATTTTTATTCATATTATTTTTTCTTTCTTTTTAATTTTGTAGATAACGATTCCCCTGTCCCTGATAACTTGACTCTATTAAATTGTTTCGTAACAACACTCCAGCGAATCTCCGAACCTTTCTGATATCAGAAGGAAGGTATTTGACTTCGGTAGTAGATTGCCCTTAACAGCTAGCTCAAAGTAATGAGCATTCAAGTAACGTTCGAGTCACATATAAATTACTGACTTCCTTTCAGCTGCATTTATCTTTGTCACTATGCTGTATCTTCACCCGCAGCTGCTCGTCGAAAAGAACCCCAGTAGGAAGTAAAACGTGTCCCATACTTTCTTAAGATTCTCCAAGTGAGTTAACAAATCACTTAAAAAAGACTAATCGTATTTTTATGGTGCAAAAGCACTGCACGTCGAATTTTATTAATAAGGTTCACCGGAGCCATCAGTCTATTCTTGTTGGCTTTACTGCTGCGATTAAAAGGTTTGATGTATATAATTACATGACATCAAATGTGAGGGAGGTTTCTAATATCCAAGCCCTTAATAAAATCACTTTTTAAGGTTTTTGCATGATTTTTCTGTACAATCTTCCATATTTCATACAACTCCATTTGAAGAAAGTTTCTTGTTTAAAAAGCAGTATGGAGCGATTTGACGATAGGTAGTATTCATGACGATAGGTAGTATTTGTTGTATACAATTATGGATCACCATTTCTGAGAAAGAGTTTAAAACCATTCCATTCCAGAGATCCATTTTTGAAGTGCTGGAACTTATGACTCTGAGAATTATCAATAAAATATTCACTTCTAGAGTGCTTACACAGGCTCGACATATTCTCACCTATTTCAAATAAATCCGTAAGAGGAAAGCTAATACTTCCAAAAAAATGTCGAATAATTTATATCTGAAATAAAAATGTTTGCATGCTTCAAGCAAAAAGCTAAGCATAAGATAGAACTTTTTGTTATTCGAAATATACTTTCAGTTTGTATATACTGTTATAGAAAGCAAGTTAAAAAAGTTTTTATTGAGGAAGATTCCATAGATATCAACAAAAAAAAATTTCCTTTTTTACTTTCTCGTATATAAGGTATAGAACAAATATTATTAAAATAAAAAATTGCGAAACTCGAAATTTCGGCGAATCTTATGTTTTAAACATAATTGAGTTCAGAAAACACGTTTTTGGCATTATGTCTGTCAATCCGTTTTCTGCCTAAAAACACTATAATTCAAAAACACTTTAAGCTTGACGTGGCATACGGACAAAATTTTTAGATTTCGATCAAATTTTGAACGTAATCTATTCACAGGAAGTCTATCAAAACGCAAAGAGCAAGGTGGTTAGTAGCAATCGTTATGAAATTTTGAGCAAATCCTTCAAACGTTGTTTTTCGCAATGAAAATTATTATGTTTACAACTATAGTTTCGTGTCAAATTTTGGCGTCAATCGGCATCCAAAATAAATAGTCTCGCAACAGATTCTGTAAAGATGCTAGATTCAAGCCAAAGATTTATATTTCATAGCTATCGTTTACCAGTGCCGTGCAAAGTATTCGCGGCCTTACCTAAGGTCCACAATTTTATGCGGAGGATAAGACCTGGATGGGCGAGAAAGTTTCAGGAAGACCATTCAAGGAGAATTTTTGTCTCGTAGTTCTCGCGTATAATCCTAGTGGAAAAAAGTCAAAGGAATAAAATAAATTCATTTAATGACACTCTCTATCAATAGAAATGAACTTTACTTCCGATGAAAACTTTATTTATCTTTTATTAAGAATGGAATTATTTACTATTTTTTATCTTAAATGAATAATAATCTGAGGAATTCTTGAAGACAAATCATACAGTTTGTAAAATTGTGAGGTTCATAGAAATCTGAACATAAATTAGTTTTATTTTATTATATCCCACTGTCTTGAATTTTCTTTGAAAAAGAAGCAAAATATGACTCAGTATTTAGTGAGGTTTCAGATATTTGACTCAACCCCCTTGCTTTGTTTCAATGGAAAGAAGAGATCTTACTGCTCTGTTTATATTTCTGTTGAAGTACATCGAGAAATAAGAAAGATAAGTCTCAACACTTAATGAGTTCGAAAATGTGTTTCTAATAGTTGACCCCAAATCTCTAACTTTTTAAAATAAAAGGTAAAGGTCAACAACCCATAATTTAAGAAACCTTACTGGACTGTTTACATTTAATTGGTCTGTTTTGAGTTCAACGAACTCCAACATGGAAAAAAAATTGCTGCTTGATTTCTAAAGGATATTTAAGGTCAATATCAACCGGAAGTATCATTTTTTTAAACCCTTCAACCAACTTTGTTATTTGGAGCAAGGCACAGATTTTTTTATTGCTTTGCTAAGAAAAGAAACCATAACAAGTTCCTATTCTGTGACCTTTCTTTTTTCTTCTAGATTTTAACATTTGATCTTCGAGAATTATAAAGTAAACAAGAAACCCTCACTCTTCTAAAACAGCTTTTTTTTCATCAAATCTCAATTAAAGCTTAATTCAAAAGTATATTTTTGGTAATCCATGCTATAATTAAGTAAGTGTTAGTTTATTATAAATTCGAGTTAAATTATCATTATCTAAACATAAATAAAACTCAAAATATGCAGAAGTTATGATTAACTTCTACATACATATCAATTGTTTCTTTTTTTCCTTCAAAAAATTAATTTTTCATTTTATAATCCCTTAATAAATAATAGTTTAACTCATTAATACCATAATTCACTAAAAATGATTTTTATTCCAAAACAGCTATTCGGTTTATTTGTTCGTATTTATTTACTCTCACATAAATATCTTTTTGAAAAATAAATTCTGAAAACTATTGTAAAATAATCTCACACAATTCAAAGTAACTCAGAATGTAAATGTGATAAGCGTACACGCATATTTTTGAACGAAAAAAATAATTTTTGATAAATTGAAATATATATATTGCTCTCTGTATTATTACTTAGTTCACTTTCATAATATTTAAAATAATTGCTAAGAACAATTTACTTTTTTTAGCGCTTGTGGGATTGAGTACTTATAATTGTTGAGTTTATATTATTTTTACAAACAAAATTGAAAATTGAAGGAAACAAGACATTTTCATGTACATAAGGTCATTTCATGCGTTTTTTAAGTATTGGATTAGAGCCAGAAGTATACATATTTGATAATAAGAAAGGATTCGATTTTTGAATCCAGAGAATTTATTTAAGATGCCCCAAAGTTCAATAAAATATATTTAAAATCTATATAGTCTAATAATAGATTTTCTGACTCAAAATTATATTTTCGGGCATATATATTTTTATTTAATAACTATAAAACTATTCGCAATTTGAACAAAACGTTGTTCTAGTGCCGAATTCGATAATAAGGCTATAGTTCATGGTGTTATGGAGTTGAAAATTCTGGATTTGAGAAAATAAAAATTTATTTTCCCGAAATTGGTAACCATTTATCGAATAGTGTCTTTTCCTATCGCATCATTTTACTCGCAAGAATGAACCAGCCGTTCTCCCACGATGTTGAAAGTTAGGCTACTCATTTCATTTTGCAGATAATACTTAATAGGTATACAAAAGATTCAATAGGCTGCATTAATATCAAGTGTATATAAATTGTAAATTCCTAACACGTTTTTTAATGATTTTATTATTTCTTTCTATGATGCTGCTTTTGTGTCATATACTCTGCAGCTGTCATTATTACAAGAAAATGTAGAAGGAAAAAATATTACAATCGTCAAAAACACGAGATTTTGACGAATTTCCATGATTCAGACCTCCATCAGTCCGAAAAATACGTTTTTGAATTGAACAATTTGTGAGCATGAGCTAGACGGATGAAATTTAGTATCTGGTCTTTACCACGAATTTGCGAATTTCTATCCTATTTCGAATGAAATCCTTTCAGAAGAATTCTGTCTGACTAGTCACATATAAACATGGCAACTATAAAATATAAGGAATAAAATTTGGTACTCAGGTTTAGTACAAAGTCTTATCCAATTTTTAATCAAAAGGGTTGATAGTCTATTGATTTGTATTCTCACATGCATGGAAACGCGATCATTCAACCACTTGAATTTCATTGATATTTTGTATGGAATCGTTTTTCGAAAATTGTAGTTCTGGATCAAATTTTTTATTTTAACCAAAATGCATGTTTGATTATATTTTGAAGTGCGGAACTGTAAAAATAAAAATATGAATTCTCGTGGCGTCTACGGCTCACACTTCTATATTGGTGTATGTGTGTGTGTGGGGGGGGGATAACATCTTTATTGGGGAATATGCGAGAAAGTTTAGGAATACCCCCCCCCCTCCTCTCTCTCTCTCTCTGTGTGTGCAGTGAACATTGTCTTCAAATGAAATAAATAAATAAACATACGATATGAGTGATGAAGATTACTGATATTCCAAGTATCCACCAATTTTGTAAGGGGATTGAACCCGCAAACCTGTATGCATTTTTTTCTTCTCATGTCCACAAACTTTTTGAACGAATCAGATAAAATTCATGAAAATTTTCAGAAAATCTGCGTTAAATTTGGCTGCAAAATAAAATATGTGGGGAGAGGGAGAGCACTGATGGCACCTACAAGTTGATTTCGAGCCCTTCCAATCCGCAAAGTCTCTCTGTCATTACTTCAAAAAGAAGCGCTTTTTCTGCAGTTTCGAAATCCGCTATTAGTTCTGCATCCGAGCGTGTTAGCCATTTCACAACAACAAAAATTGGAGGATGAATTCTTGTTTTGATATGTGGTGGAAATGATAAAAGGCAGATTGAGCAGACTGGAATTTTTCTTAAATCTCATAAGAATATGTTTTAAAAAAAAAGAAGATACGAAAGGAAAGAAACTGATTTAAGCGATATATCTTTATGATCTTAAAGGATTGAATAGACAATAGATATTCTCCTTCTTGAATATCAATTTGACCTTCAACTCTACAAATGCATTCATAACTCTAACCATAGCCACTAAGATTTATTTGATTGAGCTACCGAAAACTAAGGTTGAGTCCTAAAGGCAACCCTTCCCGTCCTCGGTAGGATTTCATACCGGAAGCTTCTCATCCTCACTTAAATATTACCTCCTCTAATTAAAGTATTTGTAATTAAAAAATTAGCATTAATTATTTAAAATGGATGGAGATAGCACAAGGAATATTAAAATATGGCATTAAAGTTTGATATTCAAAATAATATCGTGACTAAAATTTCAATCCAGAATGTTCTTTATTTATGCATAAGGCAAATAAATTTTTCTATTTGATTTCTAAAATAGGAAAATTTCTTATACTTTCATGTAAAATTAATCTTTATACAAGTTTTTCCTTCCGTAGGCAAAGTCTGTATAAAGTAAAAGTTGTGTATGCAAAGCACTACATACTTGGCACAAAAATCGCTCTTATTACTTACCGTCGAATGGCAACAGTCAAATGTAAAGAAATACATTTTTACAGCTGCACTTATTTAGCGCTTCGCTAATTAACGAAGCTGAAAATGTTATTAGTAATGCTCTGTAGGTAGCTAGCCGAGCCTCAATCAGTCGGAAGAAAGAAGATGTAAAAGAAATCGAGAAATAGGCGTCAAACAGAAAATTTAATCCAGCACGAAGACAATGCTTAACCATCTCCAAATCAGTAATGGAAATGGATGACAAAACTATTTTTTTACAAAAATAGATTTTACATTATCTTAAAATGATCCTTTTTGATCTGTACATTTCTACTTTACTTTGAATATAATTTTTAACAGCAGCTTTTAATTATGAAGTGCAATGCCATTTATGCTGCTTACAAAACAAGGTTTTGCCCAGAAGAAATTTCAATTTTCGGTTTATTCCTCCTTAATTACGTTATTTGAAGAAAACACTAAACATGGCGAACGAGATTAAACAAGAATAAATGGAACTATATTTTTAATGTTAGAGTGAGATTCATATCAACCATCTTAACATTCAAATTCATCAATCTTTTACCAATGTGAAAAATTAAAATTTAAAAAAAATGTTTTCTTTAGACATTCATTCCGAAATAGGAATTTTACTTCCACTTTTATTTCGTAGTTATTTCAATTTTTAATTTCCAATTAGTAACGCAATAATTAGTAGCACGTTGATTCAATTATATTCATTTTTCAAGTCTAAATAACAAGGTGGATTTAAAAAAAATGCATTCCAAATTCATGGTTTAATTGCCTAAAAACTTAATAAACAGGGGGAAGAAATAGGTCGCCGAAGGCGACTAATATATTATATATTTCGTCAATAGGCTTTTTCTTCCATGGTTTTACAATACAATTTAAATTTATTTTTACAATACAAAATTTTATTTTTGGAGATCATGACGATTTTTCTAGCTTTCGAAATTCATTCATTCGTTTTTAAAAACTTTATAGTAAAAATACCGCTTATAAATATTTACTCTAAATCGAGATAAATTAAATTTATCCTTCTATCTATATCTATATCTATACTTATAATAAAGCTCAATGTGTGTGTGTGTGTGTGTGTGTGTGT